>CM040422.1:178256120-178665994 GCA_022702705.1 Papilionanthe hookeriana x Papilionanthe teres
GCAACTGTTTGTTTATCTTTTAATATTAATAAAAACTTACAATCGTGTTGTGATTCGTGAAGTGCTTTCTGTACTACATTATAAAATTAATTGCCTCTCTGTGGGATCGATAACCAGGACTCCATTAGAGCCCTGTATTACTTGAGCGATACGTATACTTGCGTTTAATTGTGTGACTCAATAAAAAACTAAATCAATATATATATATATATATATATATATATATATATATATATATATATATATATATATATATAAATTTGAATTCATAAAATTTGTCAATTTAAAAAAGTTGCGTAAAGTTTTTGGCACCGTTGCTGGGGAAGTAACTGTTGAAATTAATTTTGTAGTATTTTAAAAGCTTATATTGGAATTACAAGTCATAGTATTGTGTGTTTGTTTATTGTTAGTGTGCTTATTGTGTTTGTATGTGTAGTATCAAATCTATAGGTTTAGTGCCTTACGATTCTAAATTAGAGCGTACTATTAGAAAAATTTGAAAACAACAAAAAAAAATCTGAAAATCCTCACAAAATGGCGAACAATTTGAGCAATCAAAACAATCAAAACAAAAAAAATACCAAGACCTTTAAGAGATTATGCTAATCTAACAGCAGATGAAATTCACTTAACTATCCAAAAACCTGGTGTTGTTGCTAATTCATTTGAGCTTAAACCTGCTATTATCCAAATGGTATAGAATAATCAATTTGGAGGAACACCTAATGAAGATCCTAACTTAAATCTCGCTAGTTTTCTATAACTGTGCGTTACTTTTAAATATGATGGAGTGTCGAATGATGTTTTTAGTCTTAGACTTTTTCATTTTTTATTAAAGGATAAGGCTAAGGTGTGGTTAAATTCGTTAGCACCTGGATCTATCAGAACATGGGGAGAACATTTACAAAATTTTCTGTCAAAATATTTCACTCTTTCAAAAACTGCTAAGCAGAGGAATGATATCACATCTTTTAGTCAGTTTGATGGATAATCTATATATGAAGCTTGAAAATGATTTAAAGATCTTCTGAGAAAGTGTCCACATCATGCTTTACCAGACTGGTTAATAATTCAAACATTTCATAATGGATTAGTGGGATTTTTTAGATCGATTATAGATGCTGCTAATGGTGGATCATTAATGTCAAAACCTTTTGATGATGCATATTCGTTAATTGAAGAGATGGCTACAAATAATTTTCAATGGCCCTCTAAGCTGGTAAATCCTAAGAGAGTAGCTATTATTCATGATTTTGATGTGATAACTATGATAGTCTCTCAAATTGCTGCACTTTCTAAGAAATGGATAAATATGGAATAAACTATTCTCTAACACCCCCAGTGTTAGAAGAAAATTCATCCAGATAGATGATGGACTCTGAAATAACTTAAGAAACCTTGAATACCATAAATAACAAAGTCAACAATCTTTATTCGAATTATTATAATCCTGGTTGAAAGAATCACCTAAACTTCAACAAGAATAATAACAATGTTGTTTTTAACCCGTAATTGGGAAAAAATTCTGTGAATCCAGTTGGAAATCAGAACAACCAATGTAATACAAATTATAAACCCTCTTATCCTCCTATTTTTAATAATAACCCACATTTTAAGGAACAGAAGTTGTCTACTGAAGAAATAATTATGAATATGGGTAATCAAATTCAAGCACAAAATGTTGCGATGAAGAATATTGAGAATCAATTGGGACTTATTTTCACTGCACTTAATAATAGACCATCTGGAAATCTTCCTAGCAATGTTGAGATCAACCCAAAAGGTTAAATATGGAGAAAATTAAGGCTATTCAATTAAGGAGTGGAAAAGAATTGGAAACAAGAGTACAAAAAGAAGTTGAAGTTGAAAGAGAGGAAGTGAACATTGAAAAAGGTTCTAATAAGATATAACTAAAATTAGATTATCTGATTGAACCAATGAAGATAATTTTTAAAAATCACCTCTTCCATTTCCTCAAAGACTAAAAAAACAAAATAAAGATAATAGATTTGTAAAGTTTTTGGAAATTCTTAAAAATTAAATATTAATATTCCTTTTATTGAAGCATTAGAGCAGATGCCTGATTATGCAAAGTTTATGAAAGATATTCTTAAAAAAAAAGAAAGTTCAAAGACTACGAGACTGTTGCACTTAGGGTGAGTGTAGTGCAATTATTCAAAAGAAGCTTCCTGAAAAACTTAAAGACCCTGGTAGTTTCACTATTTCGTGTGCCATAGGTGAGAAATTTTTCGGAAGAGCTCTATGTGATTTGGGAGCTAGTATTAATCTTATGCCTTTATCAACTTTTAAAAGATTGGAAATAGGAGAAATTTCAGCTACATCTGTGACTCTTCAATTGGCTGATCGTTCTATCACTTATCCTAAAGGAGTTGTGGAAGATGTATTAGTGAAGTGGGATAATTATATCTTTCCTGTGAACTTCATTGTATTAAATATGGAGGGAGATAAAGAAATTCCAATTATTTTGGAAAGACCATTCCTTGCTACTAGGAGAGCTATGATTGATGTTCAAAAAGAAGAATTAACTATGAGTGTTAATGATAAAGAGATAACTCTCAATATTCTGAAATATATGAAATACCTATCAGCTAAAAAAGATGATGAGTGTTTTCGAATGGAAATCTGTGATTATTTGAAAGAAGATCATTTTAAAGAAGTATTTGAAGAGAACTTGGAATGTGAGGATGAAAGTGAAAGTGAAGATGATTTGAATGATAAGAAGAATGAAAAGTTAGAATTTGCTCTGGAAAGATATGAAAGATTGGATACTATGGAAAATAGAGATAAAAGTTTAATTCCATCTATCATTAAACCCGCTGAACTTGAGATGAAAATTCTCCCTAATCATTTGAAGTATATTTTTTTAAGAGAATCATTTACCTTACCAGTCATTGTATCTTCGGATTTAAATGAATATCAAGAATAAAATGACTGGACACCTTAAAGAGATACAAAAAGGCTTTCGGTTGGTCCTTAGCAGATATTAAAGGAATTAGTCCTTCGATCTGTATGCATAGAATTTTGTTGAGTGAATAAAATAACCCTAGAGTTGATACGTAAAGGAAACTGAACCCAATGATGAAAGGGTGGTTAAAAAAGAGATTTAAAGTGGTTAGATGCTGGAATTATATATCCTATTTCTGATAGTGTTTGGGTAAGCCCAATTCATTGTGTTCCTAAGAAAGGAGGAGTGACTATTGAAGTAAATGAACGAAATAGAATCATACCGACAAGACAAGTTACTGGTTGGCGAATGTGTATTGATTATAGAAAATTACATGCTGCCACTGGAAAAGATCACATCCCTTTAAATTTTTTAGTCCAAATGCTAGACAGACCTGTTGGACACAAGTATTATTGCTTTTTGGATGGATATACCAGTTATCACCAAATACCTATTGCTACTGAGGATCAAGAGAAGAATACATTTACTAGCCCTTATGGAACTTTTGCTTTAACATGAATGCCCTTTGGATTATGTAATGGGCCTGCAACATTTCAAAGATGTATGATGTCCATATTTAGCAAATTAATAGATGATGGAATAGAAGTGTTTATGGATGATTTCTCAGTATTTTGAGATTCATTTGATGCTTGTCTATACAACTTAGAAAAAGTTTTAGAGGTATACGAAAGAACAAATTTAGTCCTAAATTGGGAAAAGTGTCAATTTATGGTTGTAGGAGGAAATGTGCTAGGACATAAAATATCTGAAAATGGCATGGAAGTAGATCCTGTAAAGATTCAAATTATAGAAAAATTACCACCTCCAACAACTATGAGAGGGGTAAGAAGATTTTTGGGACATGTAGGATTCTACATGCGATATATTAAAGAATTTTCAAAAATTACTAAGCCTCTATGCCAACTTCTGGAAAAAGATAAGAAGTTTGTTTTTAAGGATGAATGCTTAAAAGCTTTTGATTTATTAAATAAAAAAATAATCGCTGTCTTTATAATAGTTTCACCTGACTGGGAGAAACCATTTGAATTAATGTACGATGCGAGCGGTTATGCTATTGAAGTAGTTTTAGGGCAAAGGCACGAGAAAATGTTTAAAGTTATATACTACACTAGTAATACTCTTATTGATGCTCAAATTAATTACACTACAACAGAAAGAGAGTTATTAGCTATCAATTATGCCTTTAAAAAATTTAGATCTTACTTAATTGGAGCCAAATGTATAGTGCATACTGATCATTCTACTATTAAATATTTAATGCCAAAGAAGGATGCTAAACCAAGATTGATTCAATGGATACTTTTAATGCAAGAATTCAATTTTGAGATTATTAATAAAAAAGGGATCGATAATCAAATAGCTGATCATTTATCTAGACTTGGACAACCTAATTTGGATGAATTTGAAAAGGAAATAAAAGAAAATTTCCTTAATTAGGAGCTATATAATATTACAGAAGGAAATATATTGTGATATGCTGATATTGTAAATTACATCGTTAGTAATATTTGACCACCTGAATTAACAATGCAACAGTGGAAGAAATTTAAACATGATGCTAAATTTTTTTTTTGGACAATCCTTATCTATATAAGCAATGTTAAGATCTTATTATTAGAAGATGTGTGCCTTATGAAGAAACTTAACGAATTATTCGAGAATGTCATGATTCTGAATTCAGAGGACATTTTAGAATAGATAGAATGACACATAAGATTTTGCAATATGGATTTTATTGGCCTATCATTTTTATAGATGTTTATAGATTTATCGAAACCTGTAATCGATGTTAGAGAATAGGCAATATATCTAGAAGAAATGAAATGCCTGCTAATTTTACTTTGGAAGTTGAAGTTTTTTATGCTTGGGGATTAGATTTTATGGGACCATTTATACCTTCATTTGGAAATTTATATATATTAATTATTGTTGATTATGTATCCAAATGGATTGAGGCAATTGCTTTACCTATGTGTGATGCTAGAAGTGTTTCGAGGTTTTTAATGAAAAGTATTTTCACAAAATATGGAATGCCTAAAGTTATTATCACTGATAGAGGATACCATTTTAAGAATAATCTAATTCAAAGATTGGTAGAAAAATATAATATTATGCATAGAATCTCTACAGCTTATCATCCCCAAACCAATGGCTTAGCTGAGCTATCTAATCGTGAAATTAAATGAATTTTGGAAAAAGTAATAAATCCTGTGAGATTAGATTGGTATGCTAGATTAGACACTAATTTATGGGCATACAAAACTGCTTATAAAACACCTATAGGAATGTTCCTTATAGATTAATCTTTAGAAAGATTTGTCACTTTCCAGTTGAATTAGAATATAAAGCATATTGTGAGTTAAAGAAATTGAATTTTAATATGAAAGATGATGATGAGAAAAGACTGCTGCAATTGAATGAGTTGGAAGAAATCAGAAATGAATCATATGATAATGATAGAATATATAAGGAGAGAAGAAAAATATGGCATGATTGGAAGATTGTTAAAAAGGAATTTGAATCAGGACAAAAAGTTTTACTATACAATACAAGATTGAAACTACTTCATGAGAAACTGAAATCTAGATGGACAAGACCTTTCACTGTCATAAAAATTTATCAATTAGGAGTTGTGATTATCAAAAACCCTAAATCTGGAAGAATATTCAAAGTTAATGGATAGAGATTAAAATCATATTTTGAAGGCAATAGACCATATTATAAAGTGCTTTTAATTTTGGATCAACCTGAATAATTTGAAGTTATGCCAGGCTGACGACGTTAAACTAAGCGCTTTGTGGGTGGCAACCCACAATAATTGAGTGTTTGTTTGTTTGTTGTGTTATTTGTGTTTGTTTGTTACTTAATTAAAACCTACACTTCCTTAAATATCATTAACAAAATTAAATAAATGAATCAAATCAAAGTTTGGAAAGAATTTAGACAAAATGAAGTTTGACAAAAATTGAACTAGCACCGGACAGCGCTGCTATCAGCACCGGACTGCGCTCTGCTATTCAGAAAATAGTTTTTAGTCTTTAAAAACGCATTTTGATGGTTCTAGGCAGCAATTCTTCCACATGAACTACCAAAAACCGCCCTAGCCACAAAAACCTACCAAAGGAACGAGAAGGAAGATCCCAAATCTCATCCAAATGGATTCTGACTCGATCGAAACTTCAAGATTTTAAGTTTTCAATAGTAGAAAGTTTGTCAGTTTCGAAGCGCAACGTCTATTCAATAAGAATATCACAAAGAAGAGGCTGATTAAGGAGTGAGGCTTTATGAATTCTCCTACTACTCGAAATGAAGAAATTATTGTTAAGAGACGTTTGGAAGTGTTATGTTATACTACTACAGTCATAATTGTCCCTGTAGTGAAAGAGTTTTATGTAAATATTCATGGAATCAACCTAGGATCAGTCTATGTGTAAGGTAAGTTTGTCACATTTACTCCTGCAAAGATTAATGATTTACATATGATTAAGAATGTGTTGATCTGCCACTATTCAAACTTTGCCGCAACGAAGGACAGCATGAATGATATATATAGATTTTTTTACAGATGAAAGTGATGATTTGGAGATAAGAGATAACAGGTATGTGATTTTTTTTACCACACTGCTAAATCCTACGTCAAAGCACTTACATTATTTTATATGTGCAAAATTACTCCCAACTATAAAAATATGTAAACTAACCAAGGAATATGTTATTTTGAACTATTGTATTCAATTGGGGATGTTTATTGATGTTGGTTCTATAATTGTGAAATCTTTTTTGGGATTGATCTTACACAGATCAAAGTATAGGCTTGGATATCCTTCCACCATATTTCTCCTCTACAGTCAATCACAAGTGCCACATGAGAATTGGGAAAGAGTACTTCTACCTTGGAAGCCTAAAGACCCAATAGACGAACATAGTAATCAGGCAATTGGTGATATGAATGACATGAGTATCATTGAAGATCAACCATCTCAGAGTTCAACACCTATTTCTCCTTACTTTCCTCAAAGCTCACAGATCATTTTAAAGAAAATTAGGAAGTTGGAGAAGGAAATGCAACACCTGATGAATGTAATCAACAACTTATCTGACTTCTTTGATCACCTGGATTGGAGATTGAAAGAACACTTTGATCATTCTGGGTACCTTGAAGGAAGTTTTATATGTTTGATGAAAAGAAAATGTTAGATTAAGGAGGATTCTACTAAAGAATTCCTGTTTCGTCCATTCTACAATATGTTCTTTCACGTTCAATCAATTGGAGATTTAAGAGTTGATGATAGCTTTGAGGAAGAATGAAGACTTAATTATTATGTTTTTGTGTTTATGTATTTGAATTGATTTCTTACTTTGCTTGAAAGTTATATTTAGACTTACTTTCTTGTTTAGTTTTCAGCGTTATTGTGTTGTGGTTGTGAGCGACGCTAAATTTTAGTATTTTATGGCTTGACGATGTGTAGAGTTTAGTGTTATTTATGTGTGTTTGTAATTTGGATTTTATATTTCAAAGTGATGTTTTGTGTTGCTTGTGTTAAAAAATATTATTTTCCAAGGTTTTAGTACATTATTCAATGCTTAAATGGACTAATTAGACATCGGAGCGGGCTTGAAATATCAAAATTACAAAAGAAAGTAGGAAGCCTAGTTTTTGAACTAGCACTGAACGGCGCAGCTACCTGCGCCAAAATACATAGAGTTTGGCTTATTTAAACAAGAATTGCGCCAAACAGTGCTGTCACCAGAGCTAGATCGTACCCGACCAGAAAAAAGCTTTAAACCCTCAAATTTCATGATTTAACGCTGGGACCTACCTTTTTTGCCCAAACTATTGTCTTCTACATCCAGCAAAGGCCTATTTTTGCACCTAGGCTCACTTACATTTGGATTTTAAATGATTTCGTTGCTGGAAAAGTTCAGATTTCATCTTCTCTTGGTAAGAGCTTCACGTTAAACTAAATTTTTTTTATTTTGACCATGGAAATCTCCTATATTAGGAAGATTTGAATTTCGAGGCTTTTAGAGAAAATTTGGAAATTTTCCATGGTGTTGGAGTTCTTATCTATTCAAATTTACTTTGGAGTCTATTATATTGCAATTTTAAAATTGATGTGGATAAATTTGATTTTTTTAGAAATATGGCTCCAAGAATGGCTAAGGGGAAGAGAAAATTTGATTACGACAAGAGTAAATCTGTGAATTTTAAGGCTTATTCCCTCTTTTGTACATTTTTTAGCAATAAGAAGTGTATTTAAGAAAAAGCCTTAGAAAATTTTGGAGGTGTGATTGAACAATTAATTATAAATCGTCAATGGGAGATTTTCTGCTATTTTACTGTTGAAGCGATGCTGGGGATTGTAAGAGAAATTTACACAAATTTATATTATGCTAAGAGCAAATGTATCCTTGTTAAAGGACAAATGGTTGTGTTTACCCATGCCCGCATCAATGCGTTTTAAGAGCTGAGAGAACCTTTCTTGTGTGAATACAAAATTTTTTCTGTTACAAATGAAGCATTGGATATGGTTATGAACTATTTAATCGACAGAAACGGGAATGGATGATTAAATAAAAGCAACAGTTAACTTCTGCCTTTCAACATTTAATCCTGTATCGAAAGCCTGACATTAATTCATTTCTGCAAGACTTTTGCCTACCAGCCATCACAACGAGGTTACTGTAGATAGAGCTGTTCTGAATTACTGTATTCAGAATATGAAGAATATTAATATTGGGGCTATTATTCATAAGAGGACTTTGACAAATTCAAAAGGAGAGACTACAGGTGGACTAGGATACCCAATCCTGATTCATGCCTTATGTATTCAGTCAGGTGTAGCAACTGAAGATGATGATGAGGTTGTCCATCCCCTAAAGCCAAAAAGTAAATTAAATCTTAAAACCTATGAAGCCCATGTAGGATGGAAATGGAGTAAAAAGCTGATGTACCTTCGTCTAGTCAGAAGAGACCATCTACTTCAAGGGAACCTACTCTGCATGATGATATGAATCAATTAGAAAAGCTGAACACCAAAGTAGAGGGACTAGAAGCAAGGAATAAAATAAATGATGATTATCAAGTGTGGTGGCGAGAATATAATATAGCTTATCATGACACGCAGATGAGATTCTTCAGGCCAGACACTAGTGCTGTATTCCCTACATACCCTTAGTACACTCCGCACCAGCCTGATGAACCTGATGATGGTGGAGCTCTTGCAGATGATGATTGGTAGTTTAGTATTTTTATTTTCATTGCATTTTGTATTTGTTGATTTATTTATGATGTACCTGAGACTCTATGATTTGTATTTGTGATGTAATTATATTTTAATGTTTTTGTTGTGAACTTTATGTTGAATTGTGATGGATGTGATGCGATTGTATTTAGTCTGTTAGTTTAATATGTAATTGTAACAGTTTTATATTAATGTGTCATGTTTTTAATTGATGTTTTATGTTTTTAGATTTCAAACTTCTTCCCATGCAAATTTCAAACCTATATTTATGTGTAGAAATGCTCTTAATTATTTTAGGCATATTGTTTTAATTTATGAAGAATATCTACCTAAACTCAAAGGTATTAAAAGCCCAACATATTGAGGTATGAGTATACATGTTTATATCTTTTCTTTCTACCCATGTTAATTGTATTGATATTCAAAAATTTATGTTTGGGGGAAGGAAAAAATTAACTGTTAGTTATTCTCATTTAAAAGTATTTTCAAATTTATTAACATGATTTTCTGTGATAGAGCTCAATTTCAGATAACTGTATTTTGATTTTATTTAAGTAATTTAGTGGACTGAATGGTATTTGAGAATGAAAAGTAATTTTGTAGGCTAAGATATTTTGTATAAGAGAATAGAAATATAGTTAACTATTCAAAGTAAGAATAACTGCATGTTTGAAGTATTAAGAATCCTAAAACTTTATGTGAAATGAAAGGATTTAGGCTCTATGATAAATCAATACAACCTAAAGAAATGCCTATAAGGTAAAGGATAGTGGTAAGTTTAAAATTTAGATTAAAAGGGTGAAGTTCAAAATTATTAAAGGCTATCCAGATATAGTAATCCTCACTTAAAAAAAGCAAAAGCAAAAAAGCAAAAGTAAAAAAAGAAAAGAAGAAGAAAAAAAAGAGAAAAAGAAGAAAATAAAAAAAAAGTGAGGAGAAGCTTGAGGAAATGCCTAATCAAAACTTGGCATCACTTGGACCTACATAAAGGTAAAAACTTAATTACTTTCCTGAACTTTTATGTATGGATTAACATCTTTACTAGTAGTATTCTCATAAACTTCTTTTCATATAATCTTTTTAAGTGCCTTAAAAGGACAATCTACAGTCATTTTTGAAACGAAGAGAAGGCTAGAACTCTTAGACTTCATTACTAGATAACCTTACACCTGCAAAATTTACTTGAATTATTCAAAGATCTTTCTGAAAATTTTTCTATTGTACTAATCTATGTTAAAATTATGGTATTTTAGAAAGAAAGTTCATTGTAGTGGATCATTATTTTATGTATTAACTAAATTACTTGATAAAACATAATAGTTAAGTTTGGGGGATCTTGATACACTGAAAATTTGATAGCTTTATAATGTCTATTTCATGCATGTTTTTGATGATATTTCAATTTAAACAAAGACATTTTTCATGATTTCATGCAGGTACAATGATTTAAGGCTTTTGGAGCAAAAAGAAATGAAAAGAAGCAAATTTGGAGCAAAATCGAGCAAAATACATTTTATTGAACTAGCACTAAACAATGCTGTCACCAGCACCTGACCACACCAATTTACAGAGACATTTGTACCAGTAGGCAAAAAATTGCGCCGGACGACACCCTATTCTGCGCGAGACCGTGCCTTATCCCGCTTTTAAACTAGATTCAATGTATTTGGCTGGATTTTGAAGGGATGCTTGAAGAAACTCTTGGGAAATCAATTATGGCAGAACTTAAACTGTTTTGGAGCCAAGTTTAGAGAGGGGGAGAGAGTCTTGAGTTTAAGGCTTGGGTTTGAGTGTTCTCTTCTAAGGAGTGTAGGTGGAGAAAAAAAGTGAGAGATTTCTTCTTCCTTACTTATCTAAAGAGAAAATTGTGTGTTGTTGTGAAGAAAGAAGAGGAGTCAAAGGAACTCCTTGAGATTCGCTTGGGGAAGAGCTTGAGATAAGTTGTCTTTTCTTTACTGTGTTTGCGTGACGTTGCTTTTATATATATAATCAATATTTTGTCATCCTTTCCTCATGACCTTTAGTAGATTTTTTTGTCTTCCTCCTTTTGATGTGATGTGTTGATGTTCTGATATGGAAATGATGTGCTGATTTATTATGGAGAATTTGTGATGAACTTTTCACTTCTTAATTCATTTACTTTTTGATCTAGTCAATTAAATTGTTAAAACTTATTGGGAAACATATGTTCCAAAAGGATTATGAGTTCCACAACAAAAGTGAAGGTGACATTCAATGTCCATGAATGAGTGACGTAGTTCATGGGGGTTGAGTGCAAATAAATAGGGAAATATATTTTGATGGGCTTAGAATTGCATATATTAGAGTGACAGGTTGAAATCCCCAATTTGGTCCTAGTGTTTAGAAACTAAAGCGAGAGTTAGCCTTCAGGGGAAGGGAAGTGGGAGCTCTAGAGTGAGTGCTAGTATCCTCGCAGCCTAACCACAGATTTAAGGGCTGAACTTAGGATTAGCTAATGTTCTTTATTGGCTTGGAAATTGATAAAGAGTAGGAATGCTTTTATTTGGCATAATACATTTGCATCACTGATCTATGCCAATAAATCATCACTTTATTATTGGAAAGGAGGAAGATTCTTTCTTACAATTGAACTTTTGTTATAAATTTAGTCTTGTGTTAGTTAAACTTGCTAGAAAGTTAGAACGTACTTTGGTAGAATTAGTAATTGCAGCTGTTTGTTTATCTTTTAATATTAGTAAATACTAGCAATCGTGCTATGATTCATGAAGTGTTTTTTGTGCTACATTATAAAATTAATTGCCTCCCTGTGGGATTGATAACCAAAACTCCATTAGAGCCCTGTATTACTTAGTGATATGTATACTTGCGTTTAATTGTGTGAATCAATAGAAAACTAAATAAATCTGAGTTCATAAATTTTGGCAATTTAAAAAAGTCGGGCCAGTCATCAACTACTGATCCTCACTGCGAGGCTGGTACCTAAATTCTAGCACTCACATCTTATCAATATGATTTCTGCATTTATCAAATTCAAAACTTCCTACAAATTTCAAACTCCAATCAATTTCAAACCAAGAATATGAATCAATTTCAAAATTCCATTTCAATTTCAGTCTCAAATCAAACTTCAAGCAAAATTGAAACTCCGATCAATTCAAAATTTTGAATTCAAGATCAAAATTAAAATCAGAGTTTGAAACCAAAAGAAAATTAAATAGATCTAAAACCTAATCTTGAAATATGACAACTTGAAACTCTTCTCTTCATCCCCAGCAAGAGTTCTGAAATCTTCGGTGTAGAAACTTTATCCTCATCAGATGCTTTCTCACTAAATTTCTATGTTCTGTCCTAAGTGTGTTACTTCAGAGAGTCGTATTGGTTTTTATTGATCTCGTCGGTCAACACAAATACGTTCAGTGTACTTGGTCAGCACACCACACCTATTGGGTTCCATTTGTTCACCTCATTTTTTGGTGAGGTCTAACCCTCCTCTTAGTGTTTAGGATCTAGCCATAGGGCTTCTTCTTTACTACCTTAAAAGACTAGAGATGCAACCCAGCATTTAGAAATCTAAGCCTCTTCTTAGCTCTTCTTGAAACCCTACATGGATAGTCACAAACCTCCAAACCACATTAGAAGGTTAAGATCAACATGTGGAGGTTTAAAAAGGAATTTTTATAGGAGTGATTTGGACTTAGGGCATCCTTGCGTGATTAAGGCTTGTCCCACTTGAATCCCCCACTTGTCCCAGAACCCTAAACCATTTCTTTTCCCCTCTACCCTTTAAGAAACTCACATGAATAGTCTCAAGATCAAGATGTGAAGGTTCGTAAAGTGGTTATCTTTTGGCTAGTCTTGGTCTCAATGTGGTTAGACATGGTTAAAACCCATGAGCACATGCCCCTAAACCCTAGTTCCATCCTAAATTCCCAAAATTTACCTAAACCTCCAAATTCATTTCAAAAGCTTACCAACCCCATTTTGACCAACAATTGAACCAAAATCATCCAAATCCTCCAAAATTCGTCAAATTACCAAAATACCCCCAAAATACCCAAAATTCCAAAAATCCAGATTCCATCCAATTAAATCATAAAAAACATTTGAAACTTCCCCATATCATCCAATTGCGCCAAATTTGCCAAATTTGACTAAATTGACCAATTTTGACAAAAATCCTAATTTTACCCCTAAATTGCCAAATTCCCAAGTCAAGTTTAATTTCCAGCAAATCGATCCCAATTTCCCTAAATTTGAATTCTACACTCTTCACAACATTCCTCTAGACCAATTTGGACCATCAATTGGTCTACACTGAAACTCAGACCCAATATAAATTAAAACCCCTAATTTTGACCTAGAAGCACAAATTCCCCAAATTAAACCTCATGACTAATCAATTTCCCCAAATTTCAATCCCAAATAAAATTTCGACGTCTCTAGATCCAATTTCAACCAATTTCAATCCAATTTGATTGTCTCATAATCAATTTCAAAAATCAAAATAATCACATGCATATTAAAAAGCACATCCCCTTATGTATTTTCAAAAGCTCATAAATTAAATTCTATAAGGCCAAATTTGAGCCCACATGACAATTAATACTTCCATTGTTATTCCATGAAATTTAAACCCTATTCCAATGGAATCATTCCAATTTTCATCATGTATACATGACTCTTAACCCAAATTAGGCAAGTTGCTATTTTTCATTTAAAATTCCTAAAATTGAAAATTCCATTTGCATGAAACCTTCTCATTGCCTCATACACATCATGGCATAACTCATGAACCATCCCATGGCCATCCCAAAGTCAATTTTATAAAATTTGGCAATGGGAGGTGACCACTCCCCCACCCTCTTCACTTGGACTTTCTCTCTCATCAAGCATTTAAATCACTTCCCCAAACTCCTAAAACATCCATTTGACCTCAGCAAAACCTGCTAGTGGACCTTAATATCAGCTCTAATCACTTTGGGAGAATGTTTAGCCAAGTGACAAAGGGGTTAAACCCAAGCTAGCCACTTTATCCAAAACCTCCAATCCACTTTAGATTTTCAACATGGGGTCGCTTAATACCTAAATTTAGGCCACCACTCAACCTCCCTAACATCACTGAACCTTGACCTGATCTGACCCTGGCCGGCCGACCACCCCATTCGCCAGAAGACACCTGCTAGAGAAGACCAAAAAAGGTTTAAATTCAAAAGTAAACCTTGCTGAGTTGTCTAAAGTGAACCTTGCCTTTCGATCCACCTTAGATTAACGTGGTTAAGTGAGAAAATATGGATTTCTGTATTTATTTAATTCATTACACTTTAAAGATGCATAACTTGATGTAGAAAATTCACAAAAATAAAGTAAAAATACCTTCTTGCTCAGTAAACAGAGGAGAATAATGTGGAAATAAAATCAAAACTATTTGAATTATATTTATTTTTAAATTAATTAAATACGGTAAAACTCACTTAAGGTATAACTTAATACACACAATTTACCATGGCATGGGACCATAGAGTTATTGTTCCCTCTATTTTTAGGAGTCTTCCTCATTTTTCGAAAGTCAGGGAGCATCCTTGAGTGGAGATCCCTCATTTTCAAGTGAATGGTCCCTATTTTAATTTAAAACTGTTAATAATAATAATATAAATTAGAAAATTTCGAAATAAGTTTGGTAGGTTTAATGAGGTCATAGGGTCCAATGAAAAACATAAAATGGATTTGAGTTGTTATAGAACCCCTTAAATTTAATTAACTCATTAAAACTTAAGGAAAATTAAATCATCAAAAAAATCAAAAAATTACAAATTTGATTCCACATTGTAATTTAGAGTTAGAGAAACTCCCCATAAAAAATTAAAATCATTTAGAGTTAATTTGACCACCTAATTTGATTTTCCAAGTTAAATAGTATTTTTGGCATTAAAATAATTCTAATAATTAACATATAAGTAAAAATATCACCAAATTAGTTTTGGAAGTTCTCTATGATTAGAGGAATCTAAAAAAATAAAATTTGTTTTATATATAATTTTCATTTTTAAACCTATTTTAAATATTTAAATAATTAAAATAAGATAAAGATCACAAAAATATTAAAATTTACCAAAATGTTCTAAATTATCTCCTAATCACTTGGGAGTAATTGGAATAATTTTCCTAATTTCCTAAGTGACGATATTAATTTTCAAAGGTTAAAAGTAAATTTAAAGGCTTAAAATGAATTTTCCTTAATTTGGCATTAAAGTAATTCTAATAAATCAAAGAAAAATCACAAAAGTATGAAATTTATTTCTCTGGATTCCCTGAACTCAAAGAAATTTAAGAAAAATATAAAAATTAAATTTTAACTCAAATAATATTTTATATTTAAGTAACACTCCAATCCTTAAAGTAATTATAATCATAAAACTAAAACTAAAACTAAAAAAATTATGAAGTTCAGTCGAAGTGATCCTCTTACCTTGGTGAAACTCCCATTATTTTACTAAGGATGGATAGTTAATATTGATTATGTTATTGCTTTTTCTTTGAAAATCCCTATTTTGCATTAAATATAATTCTAAAAATAGAATAAAAATCAGAAAATCACATTTTATCCTTTAATATTTTAATTTACCCATGAGTGGAGTACCATAAAAATTTTAAAATCATTTGAGTTATATTTAAAGAATTGTGAGGTAATAAGGCTAAAAGGGCAAAATGGTAACTATGGAACTAAACCTTAATTAATATTTAAACTTAATATAAGGGTAAATGGGTAATGAAAAATCTTAGATGACATGATTAGATGATTGAAACATGAGGGGTAAGAGGTAGAAACCAATCCCACCACTTCCTCCATAAGGATATAATTGTAAATTTCTTAAAATGTCAAAATTTGGAAGTTAACTAACTTAAATGATGCTAAAAGTAATGGGTTTAAGTTAGGACGATTGCAACTCATCAATCTAAAGGCCCCCCCCAATCAATGGTTGAATGATAATATAATCTTTAATAAAGATCAAATGTCACTTAATTCAATATTCCTTTAAATTATAAATTTACTCTTAAAAACTTAACGGCTAGGTGGTAACCTAAGTTTGATTCTAACTTCAATTAATGAGGTTTAGAAAAGAAATCATATTTATTTGCAATTTTTTTGAAAATACTACTAGCCCAACTTTAATCTATATGGCTAAGTTTCTTAATGATTCAAATTGGCCCAAAGGCTTTTACTCACATAACTCATAAATGAAACATCAAGTGAATGTTACCCCACATAAGAGATAATTGGGACATCCATGTTCACTGAGCAAGAATCAAAACATCTAATTGAACATGGGTGGTTAGTTGAATTAGAACAATGAAACCAAATGAGATCAAAATGATCCTAAAAGTTTTTTTGAAAAGATGTTCGGGGTTATGCTCCGAGCTTTTCCTCAATCTAATGGGATATTTTAGAAGAACAATTGGATTTCAATGATCTTTGATCAAGAAAATCATTCTTAAAAAACCATAGGGATCCACCAAGTTATGAAATAGGTTCCCTTGCAGAATTTAAATCAATGAATTTCAATTGCTACTTTTATACCTGCTTTAAAATGCCTCAGCAGGTGTACTTGAAGACTACAAAGTACGTCTTTATTTATTGCAATTTACATCACTTTATTAAAATGCTTTACTTTTACTCGCATGTCAAAATTGAAACTTTTAGGACAACCATAAAAACAAAAACAACACCAAGAATCAATTCACAACAATCAAAATATAAGACAACTCTAAATTTAATGACAAAACCAACTAACCAATACTACAATTGCAATTAAATTAATACACCCTCTATCAGATGATTGGGAATAACTCGGATGATGCAACCTAACGAAATTTCCTACACTCTAAATGAAAGTACTGAATTCATTTACTTGAATTTGGTAAATTCATCTGGACTAAGTTATTCCGAAAGAAATAGTGGTGTCCGAATGAGGGAACCGTGGGATCCTATCTGGTGTCGCTATAATCAACTTAAATTCTCCTTTAAAATAACTTAAGACGTTGAATTTCACACACTACAAAACTTAATCTCTAATCCATGATACTTCTTTCATCTCTACAATTTGACATTTCCAAATTGAACCTCCTACAATGAGAAAGCTTAAAGCAAACATCGTGGGAAGCATTACAATCTTAAACAACAAAACGAATCAACATTAATTAAACATTTCTTAGAAATGAATAACAAGCCATAGGACTTCGAGGTTGTTTTCGTAGTGCAACATAAGTCCTCACCTTATTTTTAGGACTTTGTACAATCAAATTGTGCAATCTAAGTCCTAACTCTTTTTAGGATCTTGAGGTTGTCATCCGTCACGACATAAACCCTCCTATCTTTTAGGCTATTTGTATGATCATGTCATATAAATATAAGTCCTAAATAAATAAAATTGGTAAGATTGGAATATCATATAATCTCTCTGAAATCAAAGCTAAATAATAGGATAGTCTGGGAAGTCACTAGAGTTCCTCCCTCAGGTCTGTAACATCACCTACTTCTCACTTCTTTGGATTCAAAACAAAATTTTCCAATATAATCCCATCCCATTTGATATTTCCAAGTCCATTTTTTAAAATCTTAAACTTTGAAATTCTTAAGAGAAAAACCACTAATCTTTATTGAGAGTTTTCTTAAGTGACTTCGGTCATTTAGGATGTAATTAACTATAGGGGCTTGCCTCTATAGGGAACTTTAAAACCTAGGTAAAATAAACCCTATTTAATCTTTTGTATTAAATAAGGGAACTTGTTGGACAATATAAACTGTTCGTAGACCAAACAGATGTCATCAATTCAATAGTTTATTTAATCAAGCCATATCATCAAGTAGTGTGTTTATTCCTCCGGATAGATGCATTGCTTGTGTTATTGTGCTCGTTTATCTAAACTATTGCATATATGAGATCAGTTTGATTTCATATTTTCAAATTAAAAATGATATTTTCTAAATTATATATATATATATATATATATATATATATATAAAGTTCCTCCCCATTGATGATATCCTTAAGCTAAAAAGATTAAGAGGCCCCTCTTACTGCAGCTTATGTCACAAGGAGGAAGAATCTATCTCTCACTTATTTTTTGCTTGTAGCTACTCCCAAGGAATCTCATTATGAACACTCTCCACCTATAATGGCATAACCTTTTCACTTGTTGGTCTGAATGGCACCACCTGGGTGTTGGGGCTCTACCTTTGCTCACTGCTTGGTTTATTTGGATGGCTAGAAACAAGGCAATCTTTGAGGGCATTATAACTAATGACAAAGAAGTGGCCAGGAACTGCCTTTCCTACCTCCATAAGCTCATCAGATTTAAAAAGTTCCTCAACATTTGCTTCATTACCACGACCCACAACCTTCAACCCCCTAAAATCCTTCAGGTTTTCTTGCATCCCCCTAGCAGCAATTCCATAAAAGTCAATACTGATGGCAGTTACCGTGAGGGAGTACCTGGTATGGGGGTCATATTCAAGAATCATATGGGTGAATGCCTGCTATTCTTCCATGCTTCTCTTGTTGGTATTGATGCTTTGGAATTAGTGTTAATTGTTGTATACTGGGCTATTAAACTGGCCTTACATTTTCAGTTGACCAAACTAATAGTGGAAGGTGATTCTCAGGTGATGTTCCAATTGCTTGATTCTAACAGCCCCATCTCCTGGCATCATTCTCAATGGGTTCATAAGATTCAGCTCATAAGATCACAACTTGAAGTTAGTTTCCAGTTCATTTTAAGAAAAGGGAATAAGCCTGCAGATTGGCTTGCCAGAGCTGATGCCCTCTCCTCTAGTGTGGCTCTCTAAAGCTAAAACTAAATCTTAATCTCTTTAAAAGGGTCAACAGTTTTCTTTATCTTTTTCCTTAAAATGATGTAATAATAAAGTTATGGAAGTATATTGTGTGGAGTAAAGGATTTCAATGTTGGAAGAAGTTGTGATGATTTAAAACCTTGCACTTCATTTACTTCATGATTTTGCCAATTAAGATGTTAAAATTTGTTGTGAGAACATGTAAGAACCGTTATAGTATTGTCTCAGACAAAAATTGGAAAGAATCACATGAGATTTTATGGGTGAGAATGTAATCCATACGGTTGAGTGTAAATAAATAGTGATATATACTTTGATGGGTATAGAATTAGAGGACTTTAGAGTGACAGACTAAAGCCCATAATTTGATTTATTGTTTTATATTTTGATACGAGGGAATAGAGGAAACTCTAGAATGCGAGCTAGTATCTTTCCTTCCTAACCCGTCTTCAAGATTTTTAAAATAGTAGATTAAACTATGTTCTTTATATCATCTCTAGTAAGGTTCAATAATATAATTGCTCCTATTTGGCACAACACATTTTAGATACTTCCACAACAATAATTTCTATGACTTATTACTAATTCATACTATGGAAAAATATATTTCATTTACATTAGTTTGTATCTTACCAAATTTTAGTTAAAGTAGTTACTTACTTTCATTTCAAATTATAAAAACTAAAAAAAAGAATCGAATTTTATTTCCTAGAATATTATCTTTAATTTAAGTAAGATCTTTTCTAAAATTAAAAAGTTTTTTTCTGTTTTCCATGCTAAAAATATATTTTCTTTATTTATCACTTTCCTTGCGGATTCAATATCTCGGGGTTTAATCAGAAAGTCATATATTACTTGATAATTTGCGTAGTATCTATATTATAATATCAATAAAAAGAAGTATCAATTCATATATATAACGTAAGCATAAATATTGGTGGATCAATTTCTTAGCACCATTGCCACGGAAAGAAATATAAATAAAGAAATTTTAAGAAAAATTAATTTTCACTTTTTAAAGTCTTGTTTAAACTTGTTAAGATTTATTTTAGGAATTTGTTTTTTTTTGTTGTGTGATTTTATTTTATTGTGTTTTATAATAGTGTATGTGTAGTTCAGGTTTTGAAGGACTTGTGCCTTACAATTTTGAATTAGAAAGAACTACAAGAAAAATTAATAAAATTAAATATACAGAAAAAGACAAAAATATCCATGAAATAGCAAATCAAAATAATAAAAATGCTGAAATTCATCAAGAATATAAACCTTTAAGAGATTATGCTAACCCTACAGTAGATGAATTTCATGGTAGTATTCAAAATCCTGCTGTTGTGGCTAATTTATTTGAATTTAAACCTGCTATAATCCAAATGATATCTAATAATCAGTTTGGGGAGCACCAACAGAAGATCCAAATTTACATCTTGCCAATTTTCTAGAATTGTGTGCTACATTTAAATATGATGGTGTTTCAGATGATGTTATTAGACTTAGACTTTTCTTTTCGCATAAGAGATAAAACTTAAATATGATTACATTTGTTAGCACCTGGATCTATCAGAACATGGGTTAATTTATCGCAAAAATTTCCTGCTAAATATTTTCCACCATCAAAGACTGCAAAGCCTAGAAATGATATTAAAAAATTTTTGTCAGTTTGAAGGGGAATCTATTTATGAAGCATGAGAATGTTTTAAATATTTCCTAAGAAAGTATCCACATCATTCGATACGAGATTGGTTAATAATTCAAACTTTTATAATGGATTTGTTGGATCTCTTAGATTTATTATAGATGTTGCTACTGGTGGTTCTCTAATGTCTAAATAGTTTAATGATGCTTATGCTTTAGTTGAACAAAAAGCTACAAAAATTTTCAATGGTCTTCTAAGAGTGTAAATCCTAAAAAGGTTGCCATTATTCATGAATATGATACTTTTACAATACAAGTAAATCAAGTTACTGCAATTTTAAGGAAGTTATACCAATTTGAATTGAATTTTCTCAACCAATTTCAAAGATTGAAGAAAATTCATTAGGAAAAATGATAGATTCTTAAACATCATTAGAAACTTTAAATGTCATAAACAAGCCTAATAATCCATATTCTAATTACTATAACCCAGGTTGGAAGAACCATCCAAACTTTAACTAGAATAAGAATAATCAGGGTGGTATTAATCAACAATTGGGGAACAATCAAGTAAACCCACTGGGAAATTGGAACTACCAAGAGAATAATAATTATAGAACTACTTATCCTCCAGGTTTTAACAATGCTTAACAATTTAAGGAGAAGAAGTTGTCTATAGAAGAAGTGGTATTACAATTGAGAAATGAATTGTAAAGTCAAGGAGCTACAATTAGAAATATTTTGAATCATTTGAGAAAAATAGCCAATTCATTAAGTAATATATTCCAAGGAACACTTCCTAGTAATACTGAGATAAATCCAAGAGATAAAAATAAAGAGCAAGTAAAAGCTGTTCAACTGAGAAGTGGAAGAGAGTTGGAAGGCATAGTTCAAAAAGAGATTGAAGTAGAGAAAGAAGAGATTGAAGAACCAAAAGAAGACGCCCAGAAAGGTTTAGAAAGACTTATTTCTCCACCTAAAATTGATTTAAAAAAGCCACCACCACCATTCCTCAGAGACTTTGATAAGGATAAGCAAATTTCAAAATTAATGGAAATTTCTAAGAAATAATGTGATTTTTTGAAGGATATTCTTAACCAAAAAAGGAACTTTGAAGATAACGAGACTGTTGCACTAAGTGAATAATGTAATGCAAAATCAGAAGAAACATCCTGAAAAGATTAAAGATCATGGTAACTTCATAATTGCATGTGCAATTAGAGAAATATTTAATGGGAAATCGTTATGTGATTTAGGTGCAAGAATTAACTTTATGTTATCATCAATATTTAAAAGACTGGGACTAGGAGAAATAACCCATACTGCTATAACTCTGCATTTAGCAGATCATTCGATAACATATCCTAAAGGAGTTATAGAAGATGTTTTAGTAAAAGTTGATCAATTTATCTTTCCTGTTGATTTCATTGTGCTTGATATGGAGGAAGACAAAGAGATATCTATTATTCTGAGGAGACCTTTCCTAGCTACAAGAAGAGCAATGATAGATATGCAAAAAGGGGAATTAACTATGCGTGTTAATGATCAAATTGTAACATTTAATATTTCAATATCAATGAAATATACTTCAAAAGGTAAGATAATGAATGTTTTAGAATGGATGTAATGAGATAGCTAAGTGAATGCCATTTGAAAGCAACATATGAAGAGAAATCCGAAAGTGAAAAGTTGGAACACGATCAAGAAGAGGAAACACAATATTCTGATGATTTTATTGAGTTAGACTTAAGTTATATTCAAGAATGTTTTGAAGTGTTGAACATGACAAATAAAAATGAATCTTTTTATAAATCAATTGAAAAACCTCCTGAACTTGAATTGAAGTTACTTCCTGAAAATTTAAAATATTTCTTTTTAGTTGATTCCCTAAATTTTCCTGTTATAATTTCCTCAAAATTAACTACAGAAGATGACGAGACTTTGCTTCAAAAGAAATATAAGAAAGCCTTTGGATGGACCATAGCTGATATTAAAGGAATAAGTCCTTCAATTTGTATGCACAGAATTCTTATGGAAGAAAACTCCAAACCCAGGGCTGATCCTCATAGGAGGTTAAATCCTATTATGAAATAAGTTGTTAAGAAAGAAATTAAAAGTGGTTAGATGCTGGAATTATCTACCCTATTTCAGATAGTGCATGGGTTAGTCATATTCATTTTGTTCCTAAGAATGGAGGAGTAACTATAACTGTTAATGAAAAGAATTAACTTATACCAACAAGACAAGTTACAGGATGTGGAATATGCATTGATTATAAAAATTAAATCTTGTCACCAGAAAAGATCATTTTCCACTACTCTTTCTCGATCAAATGTTGGATAGACAAGCTGAGCAAAAATATTTTTGTTTTCTTGATGGATATACTGGTTATCACCAAATAGAAATTACTCCTGAGGATCAAGAGAAAACAATGTTTACCATTCCTTATGGTCCATTTTCTTTTAGAAGAATGCCCTTTGGTTTATGTAATGCCCCTGCTACAATTCAAAGATGTATGATGTCAAATTTATGTGATTTAATTAAAAAAGGAATTAAAGTATTTATGAATGATTTTTCAGTGTTTGGAATTTCATTTGAATCATGTTTATAACATCTATCCAAAGTTCTTAAACATTATGAAGTGATGCACTAAAATTTCATGATTTGTTGCAGGTATGATGATTTTAGGTTATTGGAGTGAAAAGAAGAGAAAAGGAACGAATTCAGAGGAAAAATTAGCAAAAGGAGGAAAACAGATTCTGGCACCACCGGTGCCATTTTCCCGTGAGCTCTGCAATTAATTCGACGATAGAGCACCGCCGATGCCCAATGTTGGTGGATTTCAAATTTGAAGAGTTTTGGAGACTTTTTTAATGGATGTCTATGGAAACTCTTGGGATTTCATTCCTAAATTATAATAACTATTTTTAGATGAAAATTAGGGTGTGTCCTGTGTATTCTAGAGAGTCTAGTGTGTTTTGAGTGTTAGGATTTAGGAGAGAAGAGTGTAGAAGTGAAAATTTAAGAGGAATTCTTCTATAAGGAGTGAAGGAGAAGGAGTAAAGTGAGAGATTGCATCTTCCTTTCCATTCTAATAAGGGAATTAACTGTTGCAAAGAAGATAAAAAAGGATTCAAAGGAACTTTAAGAGAATTGCATTTGGGAAGAGAAAGAGATAAGTTGTATTTTCTTTTGTGGTTTATATGACTTTTGTTTTATATATAAAATCCATGTTTTATTGGGTCTTTTCTATGAATTCTGAGTAGTCTCCTTTGTCTTTCTTCTTGCATAGAGATGTGATGATGTGTTGATGTGGATTTGATGTGTTTTTAAAGTATTGAAGAAATTGTGATGTTTTTTCATTTCGAACATAATTTACTTTTCGATCTGGCCAACTGATTTGTTAAAATATGTTGTTAAACATTAACTCTGAAATGATTTAGTGTCTTACAACAACAATGAAGAACCCATTCAATGTCTATGGATGAATTTCATAGTTCATGGGAATTGAGAGCAAATAAATAGGGAAATGTGTTTTGATGGACATCAAATTGGAGGATTCAGGGTGACAGGCTGAGATCCCCAATTTGGTCCTAAGATTAGTAACTAAACTCGAAGGTTAGCCTTTAGGTTAACGGTGAGTGGGAGCTCCATAGTGATAGCTAGTATCCTCCTAACCTAGCCATAGATTTAGTAACTAAACTTAGGATATGTTAATGTTCTTTTCATGCTTGGAAGAGGGGGTACTGTTTTAAGGGTAAAGAAACAATTATGCTTCTATTTGGCACAATACCATAGATAATCATTTTTTATCATCCACACATCATATTTTCATTGCAAGAGGAAAGATACTTTTCTTATATATCAAAACCATTTAAATATATAGCTTAGTGTGTGTCTGTTAGTTAATTTTGTTTTAAAGATATTAGAAGTAATTGTAGTTTCCTTAATTGGTACTGTTTTCTGCAACTTGGTAGTAGAAGTAAACATTAAAATTTAATCGCAATTTGAGTATTGGAATTCAGTATTCCATTATTTATAGTGAGATTCACTCCTTCCCTGTGGGATCAATAACCAGGAATCCATCAGAGCCCTGTATTACTTGATATGATACATGCACTTGCGTTGAATGTGGACTTTACAAAATCATTATAAAAATATGTATAAATTTTAGTTCATAAGTTCTTGCAATATTAAAGTACGACCCGCATCAAGTTTTTGGCGTCGTTTGCCTAGGAAGGAAGGAATCGAAGCAAGGAATTGAAGAAAGAAGGTATAAACAATATCTATTGATAATATAGTAACAGAAAACCATTACTTTATAGTGTGTGATTGTGTGTTAGTTTACTTTTTAAAGTATTTGTGTGATTTTATATGCGTCGTAGTGGATCTATAGGTTTAGTACCTTACGATTTGGAGTTAGAGCGTACTGTTAACAAAATTAGAAAACAACAAAAACAAACTGAAAATCCTTGCGAAATGGCGAATAATCAAGATAATCAAAGAACTGATATTGGAATTTGGCAAGACCTTTAAGCGATTATGCTAACCCAACTGCAATAAAAAATTCATATAACTATTCAAAATCCCGATGTTGCTGCTAATTCATTTGAACCTAAATCTGTTATTATTCAAATGAAACAAAATAATCAATTTTGAGGAACACCTAATGAGGATCAAAATTTGCATCTCGCTAGTTTTCTAGAATTATGTTCTACTTTTAAGTATGATGGAGTGTCGAGTGATTCTGTTAGACTTAGACTTTTCCCTTTTTTATAGAGGGATAAAGCTAAGGCGTGGTTAAATTTGTTAGCACCTGGATCTGTGCGGCTTATTTTTAGGTTGTATGTTTAATTTTAAAAAGGGGTCGCCTATAGAAGTTGTCGACAAATTTTAGATTTTAAATTTATCTTAAATATGTATAATTTAGAAAGTAGCATTTGATTTTGAAAATAAGTTTAAAAAAAATTTAAGATATGAAATTGAACCGATCTCACATCGCGAATAATTTATATAAATGAGCACCGCATCACAAATCGTGTATCTATCCCGAAGAATAGACACCTTTGCTTGATGATGAGGCTCGATTAAATAAACTAGAGGATTTATGACATCCGTTTGGTCTGCAAACCAATTTTATAAGCCGACAAGTTCTCCTGCTTAATATAAAGGAATTAAGTAGGGTTTATATTACCTGGGTTCTTAAAGTTCCCTATAAGGGCAACCCCTATAGTTAATTACATCTTAAATGATGGGAATCATTTAAGAAAACTCTCGAAAATGATCAGTGGTTTTGCTCTCAAGAATTTCAAAGTTTAAGGTTTTCAAACAGCTGGATTTTTGAAATTTCAATAGGGAATGGATCAAATTTAGAACAGTTATTTTAGGAATCCAAAGGAAGAGAAGTAGGAGAAGTTGAGGATCCAAGAGAAATCTTGGCAACTTCTCGACTATCCTATGATTTTGCTTCAATTTAGGAAGAATTATTTAGTACTTCAATCCTGCCAATTTTAGTTAATTAAGACTTATATTTGTCTGACATGATCATACAAATAGCCTGGAAGATGTGAGGGTTTATGTCATACCAAACGACTACCTCGGAGTCCTAAGACCGGTTAGGGCTTAATTTGCATAACAAAACTATGCAAATGCGTAACAAAAAGTTGAGGATTCATGTTGCACTAAGCAAACTACCTCGAAAACCTATGGCTTGGTTATTTAAAACTAAGAAAGGTTTAGCTAATATAGACACAAGTTTTGCTGACGGCGATGGTCGTGCTGCCCACTATGCTCCAAGCTCCTTGTTGTTGTAGAGGTTTAGTTTTAGAAGGTGAAAATTAGGAGATGAGAAAAGTTTTTTTGGTTTAGAAAAGTTTTAGGGTTCAAATATCTTAGTGTTTTATTAGGGGAATCTTAAAGTTGATTATAACAACACCGGTTATAATCCCACGGTTCCATCATTCTGGCACCGTTATTTTTATCGGATTCACTTAGTTTTGAAGAATTTGCTAAACTCAACTGAATGAGTTCCACACTTTCATTTAGACCGTGGGCAATCCCGTTAGCAACACGTAGGTTACATCATCTGAGGTATTCCCGATCATCCAACGAGATGTTTTAATTTAATTACAATTGTAGATTTATTGTTCTATTTGTGATTAAATTTTGAGTTTTTTTATCTTTTGAATGTTGTGGCGGTGAATTTTATCTTGTGTTGATTTTAATTTAGTTTTGGGTTTCAGTTTTGTGGATATCCTAAAATTTTCAGTTTTCATGCAACAATCTTGTTTAACATGCAAGAAGAGTAAAGTGAAGCTCATATAAATAAATTGCAATAAAATAAAAGCGTACCTGGAGGGTCTTCTCGTCATTCCAAGCTGCACTTAAAACACATGTTAAGGCATTTAAATATTTATAACAAGTACCTAGGTAAAGCTAAGGGAAGGGTTTTGGTTATCTACCAAAAATCCTAATTCTATTGCTACTCAACTCCTATGACGTCTAGTTTCTTCTATTTTGTTAAGGATGATTTTCTTCATCAAAGAACAATTAAATTTAATTGTTCTTCTAAAACATCCCATCATATTGAGGAAGTGTTTAGGACGAGTCCTAAACATCTTTAAAATATTTTTGGGATTATTTTGAGTCCAAATGAGTTTTATTGCCGAGGTGAATTAATCATTCAAAAATTTAGTTTATTTTGTTTCTTGCTCAGTGAATTAGGATGTTTGATTATCCTAAAAGTAAAGTGACATTTCACTTGATACTTTACATAAGAGTTATGATAATAAAAACCTTTAGGGGGCAAATCAGTTTGTTAAAGAATTTAATGATTTAAAATTAGAATTGGTGATTTAAAGTGATTTTATTTGGTTATGAAACTTTAATAATTTTAAGTTTGGAGTAGTGTTCAAGTTGTTTTAATTTAATTAAATCTTTACATCTTTGTTGATCTCAATGTTTTAGATTAATTTGGGTTGAAAGAGGTGTTTAGATTATTCAATTCTATTTAACTTTTAATAATTTAAATTTAATTTGACTTAATTGTAACACTTTAGGTCGATTTTAATTGGTTTGATTTTTTATGTTTTTTTTTAATTATGAATTGTCTTAAGGTTGATTTTCTTTAATGTTTCAAATTTGTTTTAGATTTGTTTTTTAAGTGATTTCAAATTAATTTTAATGTTTTAAATTTATTTCAATTTGATTATCAAGTTATTAAATGTTTTAAGTTTTAATTTAATTAAGGATTATTTTCTTTTTAATTATTTAATTATTAATTTCAATTATCACTTTAAATTTAATTAAAAGTTAAATATTATTAAAGTGATTCATTTAGGGATTTTAAATTAAAGAATTGATATTTTCTTAAATCATTTCCCTAATCTTAATAATCCAAATTTTAACCTATTCTTCCAAAATTCAAATTGTTTAATTAATTAAAATTATTTTAAATATTTTCAAGATGATTAATGGGTTTCTAACCCTTAATTCATTAGGTTTCAATCATCTAATGAAAATTTTAAAATCAGGTATTTTACCCTCCCCTTCTTTAAACTTTAATATTAATTAAGGTTAAAATCCTTTAATTACCTTTATGCTCCTTTAGGCTTATTTATTTCATAACTCATCAAATTAAGCTCAAATGAACTTAAAATTTTTATGTCACTTTACTCACATGTCAATTGAGACATTAGAGGAGAAAATGTAATTTTTCTGAATTTGATTTAATTTATATAGTTATTTTTGTGAAAAATAAGGGTTTTCAATGAAAATTCAACAACATGACGAAGGTAAGATTTCTATCATTAGGAAAATTATGGGATGTTTCTACTAACTAGGGGACCACTTGGACCAGTTTTGGTAATTTTTTTATTTATATTTTATTTATTATAACTTTTTTGAGTTTTGGAATGTTAATTAATTAAAAAATAAAATTAAAGTTGAAAAATAGATTTTATATTTTTCTTAAGTCCTATTTACCTCAAGGAGTTCAGAGAAGCAAATTTTATATTTTTCTAATTTTTCTTTGATTTTGTAGAATTAATATGGTGAAAGGTTGGAAAATCTATTTTTTAATATTAAAAATTGTCTTAAGGTTTTAAAATTCAATATCTTTACTTTGAGGCTTAGGAAAAATATTTGGTTTGTTCCTAAGTGATTAGGATATGAAATATGACATTTTTATGATTTTTAATATTTTTGTAATTTTTATTATTTTTTAATTATTAAAATATTGAAGTAAGGTGGAAAATAAAGATTTTTGAAAAATTCCAATTTTAATTTTCTTAGATTTCTCTGATATCAGACAGCCCACAAAACTAATTTGGTGAATTTTTGAAATGTATTTTTAGAGTTATGAATTTTTAAAGTTTAATTTTACTCATGTGACTTAATTAATCCATTTAGTGGGGTTAAACATTTCCAATTGATTCCAAATTTTTATGTGAGGTCCCTCTGATCCTAAAGATAGGTGGAGAATTATTTTCAAGTTATTTTTATCTGTGGTTAACCCTAATTAATTAAAGATCAGTTTTGAGTAATTAGGCCAATTAGGGTTATTCTTAATGAATTAACTCAAAACATAATTATCCTAGGGTCCCCTGGTCCTAAGAAACTTCCCCAAATTGTCCTAGATTTTTCTAAGTAATATACTAATTAATGGAATTAAAATACCAAAAATAGTGACTTAAACTTGAAAAATACATAACTTGCCATAAAGATAGCCCGTGACCTTGAAAAATTCACGGAATGTTCCCAAGATCAGAGGCTTCAAAAGCTCTATGGTCGTATGCCATGGTGAATTGTCTATGCTAATGGAAAGTTATAATACTGAAATGAGTAAATAATTAATTTAAAATAAAATACTCATCACATTAACTCAATTCTTTTTCCACATTATTCTCCTCTATTCACTGAGCATGAGGGTATTTTTATTTTATTTTTGTGATTTTTCTACAAAAAGTTATGGATTTTCTAAGTTTCAGCCATTTAATTAAATCATAAATTCTATATTTTCCTACTTATCCAACTCAGCGTCACGGCAACCTTAGCGTCTCCGAAGCTCCACACGGCGCGCCCCCATTCGTCGCCGCCATCCGACTCAGCGCTACGAGGCCCGCTGTTCAAGTACCGTTCCATGGTTCGTCGCAATCTGAGCCGTCCAGTCGATACACACTCGATCCAACGGCGGCTGGTTGTCGTCTTCGACTGGTGCGTACCCGTGACCGTCCACACTCAAACCCTAATATCTCCCTCATTTCTCAATGGATTTTCGTGTTCTTATACTCTATGGATTCATCTTGAAGAGGCGAACACATCCATACAGTTTACATGCTATGAAATTAACTCAAACGAAATGGAGAAGAAGCTCGGGTTGAAGAGAAGTCTCCATGCCTTACTTCAGGAGGTGAGGCCTCAACTGAATGTGCTCAGCACGTTCGTTGGAGCTGGAAGAGCCTAGGGATGAAGCCTCTGGCCCTGGTGAAAGTTCTAAGTATGAAAGTGACCAGGCCCGATTTCAGACTTTGGAGGCTAGAGCAATTGGGTGGCCTGGAGAGGGGGCTTTCACGGGGGAACTCCTTCTCTTGGTCTTATGCAAGTGTGGGTGAGTTTAATTTGATTTGGGTGGAGGTTTGAGAGATGTCCTGTTCTGGTCTGAGAATTGAGCTCCAAAATTGAGCTCAAACAATGGGATTTAGGGTAGGAGAACAGTAGGGATTGATTACTCTTGGCTAGGGTAAGCTCTGTGAGGAGTTTGGAGGGACTCTATGAAGGTTGATTTCAGCCAACCTTTTGGCCGAGAAGGGGTGGCTTGTTTAAATAGCCATGACCAGGGCCTCCCAGGGGGATTTGATGGCTTGGATCAACTGCTCTGGTGAAGAGAAGAACAGCTGCAGTGGCCATTGGGCATGGGACAACTCAGCTAGTTCAAATTGAATTTTTGAATCCATTTAGACCTCTCGACCATGGTGTTTTCCGGCAACCTGGTGACTGGCCGGCCAGGGTCAGGTCACCATCCTGATCATGAGGGTCAGGGCTTGAAGTTTGTGAGTTCAATTGGCCAATGCCAAGTGTAAAGAGGGTTAATTTAAGTGGTAAGAGGGAAGGGTCATTTTGGGTTCAAATGGATCAAGTCATGGCATAAGGCTTGGTGCACCATCCAAAGCTCTGATTTTGGGTTGAGGGAGGTCAGGAGAGTTAGTTTATGAAGTGTGGTTAAGTCCCCATCAAGATTATTTGAATTAGTTTTGGGTTAAGGGGAATCATGGGTAGGGTTAATGACTTTTAGGGAGTGCTTAAAGGATCTCCTCCTTTTGCCATTTAGGGAGTGATGACAAGTCTATGGCTCCTCATGGCTTACATATGGCTTATGCATGGCTCCATGGCTCCATTTGGCTTGGGGCCAAGCTTAGTCAAATTCATGGAAATAGGTTTTAAGGATTTTAGATATTTAGGGGTAATTTGGCACATGGCTTAGTTTAGAAACGTTTAATGATGTATTTGAAACTTAGGGAGTGATTTAAATCAAAGGGATGATGAGGTGAAAGTGTCATGTAGGCTTTGGATTGACTTTGGGCCTTTTGAAATCATTTTGGATGGGATTTTAAAGTGGTTTAAGGAAGTGGGCTTTATGTTTCAAAATGGACTTTTGGATGAAAAATTTTGTGAAGGACCATGCCAAATAAATGTTGGGTTTAGTTTAGGGATGTGTCATGGGTGATTTGAAACAAATTTGAGGTGATTCAGAGTTGAATTGGGTTTGATTTGGGACTTTTTGGTAAAGGGGCCATAGTGGGTCAAGTTGGGCTAACTTGGGCTAAGGTTGGGCTAATGTTAGATTTGATGTAAAATTAATGGTGAGAAATGTTTATGGGAGTGTTACAAAGTGTATTCAACTTTGGTTGGGCTTTGATTTTGGGATTTGGGCCCATTTGGGTTCATGGTGGGTTCAGGCCAAAATTCAAGATTTTTGTTTTGGGATAGGTCTGGGTGGAGTTTGGGTTCAAATTTAGGGAAAATCTTGTTAGTTTTTGTTTGTGGGGATATTAGGAAGGTTTGGGAAAAGATTTGGGGTTAGTTGGAGTTGCGTTGGGTTAGTTTGGGCTAAGTTTAGGTCATAGGCCAAAATTGGGCTTTAAGCTTCAAATTGAAATTGAATCCAAATGTTAATCAAATTGGGCTTGGATTTGGTCGAAATTGATAATGGGTATATTGAATTGAAGTTTAGAATTGGATTGGATCAACATGGAGGTCAATTGGGTTAATTTGGTTTGATATTGGGCTTACTTTGGTTAAAAATGGGCCAAATTGGGGGTTTTGACAAAAGTGGGTTAAATTAATAAAATTGGCCTATGGTATAGTTGATCAAAATTAAATTGAGAATATTTGGGATTTTCTGGAATTTTCTGGGATTTTTTGGATTTATGGATTTTTTTTTAAAAAGGGCATTTTGGGTATTTGGAGGATATTGAGGGGGTATTTTTGGAAATTTTGGTATATTTGGCTAAGGATGATCAATTTGAATGGTTGGAAATGTTTAGGATTGGTTTGATGAATTTTTGGTAATTTAGGTAATTTTGCAAATTTTGGGCATCTTCAAGGGCATTTGGTAGGTTTGGTGGGTGTAGGGACCCGGGGGTCAAAAATTAAAATTTTGGAAAAAATAAAGATTGATCAAGTTTGAGTAGAATGGAATCACTTTGGTTAAGCTATGAAGCCATATCAATCCCATAGGAGCCATGAGAGGACTCATTTGGGTCATTCACTATGTTGTTCCTAACCCTCTTAGCCAAGGGCTTAGGGGTTAAGGTCCCCATATGAATTACCTACATGAGTCAGGAAGTCAAGCTTGGTAAAAATGGTTTTAGAATTTAGAATGTATGTGAAAGTATAATGTGTGCAGGTCAACCCTCACCAGACTAGGCCACCCAGGGTAGTCCTAAGGCCAAAGAGTCCTATAGGGAACTTATCCTTTAAACCTCTACATTTGATCTTAACCCTCCAAGTGACTTAGGGGTTTACAATCAAACATATGGGGTTTGCAGAGAGTTAAGAGGTGTTTGAATTTCTAAGTCGTGGGTTCCATTTCTAGTCCTCTAAGATAGTCAAAGAGAAAGCATAAGGCTAGATCCTATGTACTAAGGAGAGAGAAGAGAAAAGACCTCATCAAAAATGAGGTCAACAAATGGACCCCCAATAAGTGTGGTGTGCTAACCAAGCACACCACGCGTATTTGCATAGACCGAAGAGATCAACAAAACCAACACAGATGTCTATGTGACACACTTAAAACAGAGTAGACACAAATTTCCGCTGGGGAGTATCGAGTATATCTCCAAGATTGGAGATCCCTGAACTCTTGCTGGGGAAAAGGAAAGGAGGTGAATTCCAAATCATAAGATCTGGGGAAATTTGATTTAGATTTCATTACATTTTCTATTCCGAGTTTTTTTTATTGTGTGAGTTTAGATTTTGATTTGTTCTGAGTTTCAATTTCACTTGAGGTTTAATTTAAAATCAATTCAAGGAAATCTGGATTTGAAATGAGAATTGGAACCTAGGTTCCAACCTCAGGATTGCGAAGAGAACAAGAATTTAGGTACCAGCCTCGAAGTGAGAATCAAAGTTTAAGTATCGATTCAAAAGGATGAGAATCGAAATTTAGGTACTGATCTAGAAATAAGATCTGGAATTTGGTACCAGATTCGGAAGGAGAGAGTTGAAATTTAGTATCAATCTTGGAAAGAGAGTCGGAATTTGGTACCGACCTCGAAAGGAGAGAACTGGAATTTGGTACCAATCTCGAAGGTTTAAAGAGAACTGGAATCTGGTTCCAGTGTCGAAGGTTTTAAGAGAACTGGAATCTGGTTCCAGCCTCGAAGGTTTAAAGAGAACTGGAATCTGGTTCCAGTCTCGAAGGTTTAAAGAGAACTGGAATCTGGTTCCAGTCTCGAAGGTTTAAAGAGAACTGGAATCTGGTCCACACTCGAAGGTTTAAAGAGAACTGCAATCTGGTTCCAGTCTCGAAGGTTTAAACAGAGAACTGGAATCTGGTTCCAGTCTCCAATGTTTAAAGAGAACTAGAATTTGGTTCCAGTATCAAAGGTTTAAAGAGAACTGGAATCTGGTTCCAGTCTTGAAGGTTTAAAGAGCTGGAATCTGGTTCCAATCTCGAAGATTTAAAGAGAACTAGAATCTGGTTCCAATCTCGAAGGTTTAAAGAGAATTGGAATCTGGTTCTAGTCTCGAAGGTTTAAAGAGAACTGGAATCTGGTTCCAATCTCGTTGGTCTAAAGAGAACTGGAATCTGGTTCCAGTCTCGAAGCTTTAAAGAGAACTGGAATCTGGTTCCAGTCTTGAAGGTATAAAGAGATGAAATTTGCTATGGAGATTTGAGTTTAGAGGAAGATTTGGAATGAGACGTGAAAGTGTTTCACGTCCCTTGAGGATCGATCAAAGTCTGATTATTTGGCGAAGGATATGAATCCATGCCATCAGAACCAAATCAAAAATTTTCGTGGTTCTGTGTTAGTAGATTTAGTTGACCTTCTCAAAAGAGGGAAGGAAATATGGAGAGTAAAAAAGAGATTTGAGAACAGCCAAAGGCTAGGGATTTCAGATTCAGGAATTTGTTTTCGTCGTTTGTTGTAATTTGATTTTTAGCTTGATTTTCAATTTAGAGTTCACGTTTATTTAGAGTTCGTGTTTATTTGTAGTTTGTTTTGACATTCAAATTTTTTTAAAAAAAAGTGAGTTTTCATTTATTTTTATTTTTCCTTTTTTCTTTGTTTGAAGTTCTTTTAATTTAATGACGTTTCTCAGTCACTTTGCACAAAAATAGGTGAAGGCAAAACATGACATGGTCACTTTCATTCCAATCTTGTTGAAAATACATCATACAACTTGATCTAAAAGATGATGATATTTTCTTTGAGAATTCAATATCTCATACAATCCATATAAATTCAAAACGGATTGTGTATGTTCCTTGCAAATTTCTTCCAAAAGCATCTGTGAAAATCCATGTTTGAATAGTGAGGTAGATGGACAATAACATCACCTTCCAAGCCACCCTTGGCAGGAATGTCGTACGAATGTGCATTGGAGGTGTGCTATCTCCCATGTAACTCACAGCTCGTAAGACCAGAGGCTCTCTAACCCTGGATCTGGCTGAAAGTGAAAAGGAATCTTTCTATCATCCATTCTCCTGAAAGTAACAGAAATCTGCTCAACAAGCACTCCCAGAATGCAATGCTTTGCGATGTCTGCTCCATTTCCTTTTAACACCATGACGGAACCTACCGGTAGTGGTATCTCCACCAGCCCTCAGAATTCTCCAGGGCCTGCCATCCGGAGGTCAGATCCGAACATGATATTGCACTGGTTGACAAAAGACACTGTGTAGAAAGGTATAATGAAATCACGATGGTCTATGTGTGGAGGTATGCTGTCGCCCTCCTTGTAGATGTTAATGATGCAGCTGTTGGGTATGCAGTTTACGAGCAATACCTTCCATGTCACCATCCGCGTTACCATTTTTTTAAAAATATTCGGCATCAGATCCACCTCACTGCGACAGAGTATCCCTTTTGGATTTCCTTTTTTGTATACCGTGAAGTTGTAGCAACACCCGCATTGGATTGTAACTCTTCCTTTTCCTAGCATCCATCTTCGGGGTTCTGAATAAGTTTATTCCCTCAGACCACCAGCTTGGCCCATTTTATGATGTTCAACGATGCAGTCTACAATTTGCTGTTGTTCGTAGTCCGAAAACACATCTGTATGCAGCTCAAGGCCTTCCAAGATGTTAATCCTCTTACCACGGATTCTTTCAAAGTATTCAAAAGTTTTCTTTTCAACGTTCTGCATCTTTTCCAGCTCATATTCCAGAATTATCTGCTACTGGCGAGGTTTAGTAACATACTGTGGGATGTATGGGTCAACCCCACCATGTTCTCCTGCATGTCTCAACTCCTCGGAGATAATCTCTGTCGGGACATCCTCTGGGGTTACTTTAGCAACAAGACACTTTAAAACTGGTGCATTTGTCTGGCATCGTGGCACAGATTCTGTTTCTGATCTCCTTGGGATTTCTTTTATCTTTTCGTGTCTCCTCTTTTCTAGTTCCTAACAAACCGATTTCTTTGAAGTATTTGCACTGACGGTAGTAGTTGTCTCTTCACGTTGATCCGCTTCTAGCTGGGCTAGCATCTTCTGGATACGTCGGTTCTTGTTTCTTCGCTGGGTCGGAGTGAGAGTAGCTCTCCTTACCTCTTGAATTTCTGTGGGCATGGCGCTGACAAGCCTGCCTTCTGCTGTAGCAACAACGGACCTGACTTTATTGTCCTCTCCCATTGCATGAGTGGTATTTACTTTTCTCTTCTTGCTGGTAGATAGTTGACTTGAGTAACCCAATTTCATCACTGTATGGCTGCGGAGCTCTTCCCAATCAATCTGAGTCCAATCCGTTTATTCATACTGTAGCCCGGCTGGTGTGAATTCAGAGTCGATCTCAATCACGGCTCCATCCCTCATCCTTTTTTTATCAAGTGCTAGACTCAAGCCATTTCTAAATTTTAGAACCAACCGCCCGTTCGACATTTCCCTGCGAAAAAATAAGGAAAGGATCAGTGGTTGTACTAAGAACAAGAACAATAAGAAAAATTTGTTTATTAATGAAGAGCTTTTATTCATTTGTTTCAAATTTAAATAGGAGTAGGAAAAGATGAAGAAAGATCAAGAGTGAGACTCGATTTGAAAGGAAGGATAAAAACTTTATTATCATGATTTCACATGTTTTCTTTTAATAGTTTTTTTAACGTTTTTCTTTATCATCCATTTTTTTTCATATTTTTGGGTTCGGACCCAATCATAAGTAATTACTGTGCCCGTGCTTCTAGGAATGAGGATTCATCCTTCGAAACATCAGGTTGCGTAATACTTCTTTAGATATCGTCCATTAATTGGAAGCATAGGTCGTTCTCCACGGCAATTTATCAGTTGATATGAACCTCCAGAGTAGAGTATCTCGACCACGAATGGCTCTTCCCAAGTCGGTTCAAGTTTAACACCTATCATGGGATGTGCAAGAATAGGTCTTCTGAGAACCAAAACCAAGTCACTAACTTTAAATGTCCTTGGACGGACTAATTTATCATGGGCCTGGATCATCTTGGCTTGATACAATTCCAAATTCTGCTGTGTTGAAAGTCTTTTCCCTTCCAAGCTTTCCAATTCTTCTAGTTGTAGCCTGGAAATTTCTTCTGTAGTGATCTTTTTTGCAACTGCAATTCTGAGAGATGGAAGTTGAACCTCTAAGGGTAGAACGGCCTCAGACCCGTACACTAAAGCATAAGGCGTAGACTGGGTGGGAGTTCTGAAAGTCATCCTGTAGGCCCATAAGGCTTCTAACAACTTCTCGTGCCAATTTCTCTTATTTTCGTCCAAAGTTTTCTTTAGGATTTGGACTAGAGTTTTATTAAAAGCCTCAGCCAAGCCGTTCACTCTTGGGTAGTAGATTATTGAATAGCGCTAGTCAATCTCTTGTCTTCTGACAAAATTGTTGATCTTCGTGCTTCTAAATGCGGACCCGTTATCTTAGATAAATCTATGAGGTACCCCAAAATGGTAGACGACTTAATTCTTGAAGAATTGTAGCACGTGACGTGCTTTAACTTCTCTGAGCGGTACTGCTTTTGCCCACTTAGAAAAGTAATCTGTAGCTACAAGAATGAAGTGATGTCCTCTTGAAGAAGGTGGTTCGATCGGACCCACAATATCTGTGCCCCAACACTCAAACGGCCATGACGCGATTGTCGGATGTAGCACATTTGGAGGTTGATGTAGAACCACTCCATGCACTTGGCACTGGTGACAACTCTTGGCAATCTTCTTGCAATCGGTCATTATCGAGGGCCAGTAGTACCCTAGCCTCTTAATCTTCATTTTCATTTTCGGACCTGACTGATGAGCGCCAAAAAGTCCTGAGTGTACTTCTTTAAAAATTTCACGAGCCTCAGACTGGCTAGGGCACCTTAGCCACACCTGATCAAAAGACCTTCTGTATAACGTATTTTTTATTAATGCATAAGACAGAGTTCTTTTCTTGATTTGATGAGCTAACGACTTATCGTCTGATAGGTTTCTTATTTGCAAGTAGTCTATTAATGGTTGCCGCCAATCTTCTGTAACTTCTGTTACTGCTGTAACTGATTCTTTTTATTTTCCTTATGATTTTTGTATTGTATCCATGTCGAGCTGTGATAGGACCTGTCATCCTTGAACTGACATTTCAACTGATTCATCCTGTAGGCAGGTAAATTCTTTTGCAAGGCAAGCTAACGCATCTGCGAGAGTATTTTCTCTTATGGGAATCATGTAGATCGTTACATCCGGAATTTGTTCCAACAACTACATGGCATATTGGAAGTACTGCTCAAGCCTTGGTTTTAAAATCCTATACTGTCCGGCGACCTGTTGAATGATCAACTGGGAATCTCCATAGATGTTGATGTCTGTTATCCCCATCTGAATGGTTAATTCCAGTCCGGTTATAAGGGCTTCGTATTCTGCCTCGTTGTTTGTACACAGTTCTGTTAGATGGTAGGAATACCTTAACATTCCCTGCTCCGGTGTTATAAAGATTAGTCCGATTTATGCCTTACCGGGCACTATCGTTTGCAATTCTTTATCTTTTTGTGCTGAGGATGCTCCATCAAAGTAAAATTCCCAACGTTGATCATCGAGGTCTTCTAGGCTCATTATCTGCTCGTCTGGTAAATCATCGTTGAGAGGTGATTCTGCCGGTAAAGGGTGTGCTGCGAGGAAGTCTGCTAGGACTTGTCCCTTTACGGCAAGAAGCGGCATGAAAGTTATATCGAATTGCAATAGTATCATCGACCACCTAGAAGTCTACCGAAAAGTGTCAGTCGGGTCATCAAATATTGCAATGGATTGAACTTCGAAATAAGGTTGACTTTATGAGAAAGCATGTAATGCCTGAGCTTCTGAACAGCGAAGATTAGGGCCAAACAATGCTTCTCAATTAAAGGATACTTTACTTCCGTCAGAATTAGACGACGACTTAAGTAGTAGAGAGCATTTTCTTTTCCCTCGTCATTGACCTGGGCTAGTAGGGCTCCGAGAGAGTCGTCCGTAGTCTGCGGTATAATGTATCAACGGTCTACCCGAGATCAGGGCTGCTAAAATAGGAGCTGTCATTAAATACTGTTTGATGTCATTGAAGGCATGTTGACATTTGGAGTCCCAAGTAAACTTGGCATCCTTCTTAACCAAAGCAGAAAAAGGCTGACACCTTCCTGACAAATTCGAGATAAAGCATCGAAGATACTCCAACTTCCTTGAAAGGATCGTAGTTGTTTCAAGATTTCGGGAGGCGACATTTCTAAGATAGCTTTAATCTTCTCCGGATTGATTTCAATTCCACGATGTCGAACAACAAATCCTAAGAATTTCCCAGAGGTGACGCTGAAGGCACATTTCAAGGGATTCATCTTAAGGTTATATTGTCTTAACCACTCAAAAATAATTCTCAAATCATACAAATGATCTTCTTTTAGTTTGCTTTTGATAACTACATCATCCACGTAGCACTCGACTTAGTTGTGAATGAGATCATCAAAAATCCTTGTCATTACTCTTTGACATGTGTTCTTTAATCCAAACAACATCACTGTGTAGCAGTATACCCCGATCGGCGTTCTGAAGGCTGTAAGATTTTCATCTTCTGGTGCCATCTTTATCTGGTTGTATACTGATGATCGATCTATGAATGAGAAGACTTCATGTGTTGAAGCAATGTCAATCATCAATTCTGAAATGGGTAGCGGAAATTCGTCCTTTGGACATGCTTTGTTCAAATCTCTGAAATCCACGCAGATTCTGATCTGGCCATTCTTCTTTCTGACTGGTACCACATTGGCTAACCAAGCTAGATATTGTTCCTCACGCACAAATTTAGCATCTATTAGCTTCTTAACTTCAGCTATAACTTGTTGTTCAATCTCCAGAAGCATTTTTCTCGGAGCTTGTCTAGCTGGAAGGCAGTGGAATCTACTCCTAACTTGTGAACTGCGACCTCTGGAGCTTATCTCGGCATTTCATCATAACTCCAAGCAAAATAGTCCTTGAATTCTATTAATAACTTGATTATCTCTTCAGAGTCTTCTTTATTGAGTAAGGAGCTAACAAAGGTCGGCCTAGGCTCTTCGCTCGTACCTAAGTTAACTTCCATTAACTCGTCTATTGTTGATTTAATTTCTTCTTCGAATTCTGGCAGAGCATCTCCGATTGGTAGATCTTCAAGATCATCTGAAGCTTCCGGGCAACTTTCATCATGCTCATGAGTGACAACTAAGCAAAATCCCGAATCATCAACATAACCTACTGTGCCGAATCCGAGACCATGTTTTGAATTGGGAGGTCGACTGACATTGTTCCATAATTTTTCGAAGTGTTGTGATCGACCTTTTGTCCATTGTTTAGGTAAGACACCATGTTGAATTAAATTTTGAACACAGGGAGAGTACCACTCAAAAGGCAATTCCATTAATTCAGATGAAGTAACATCTTCAAATTGTACATCTTTTTAGTATTGGAAGAAGAAGCACCATGGTAGAATTTGATCGGTATAGTACCACCAAGTACTTCCTTGACCACCATACCCTCTATCTTATTAGAATGGATCAGGGTCAGGGTCATAGTATGTACATAATGGTTAATCTTCTCGTACATAGACTTGTATTCTTCATTCCTTTCATCTTCTAGAGAGATCTTGAACTGAGGTTTCTTTTGATTCTCTATTCTTGCTTCTTTCTTGATTTCTTCTTCTTCGAAATAATTCTCCCAATCAACGTCGATGACCGGTTTTTTCTGTCCAACTGTTCCAACGTCTCTTCCTCGACCTCGTCCCAGGCCTCGACCTTGGGTGCGAGTTCTGGAGAAACCTTCACCATCTCGCCGTAAGGGAGTGGTGAGTAACTGTTGGACTAGAATTTCAGGTTCTTCATCGTCTTGCACTTCTTTTGCTTCATTTGGTATGGTGTTTCTGGAGAATATTGTTTTCTTCGGAAGCACGTAGTAGGCTGCATCTTCATGAATTCCAATCTCGTGTACGGAGAATGGTTGCTAGTCACCTTTGATACATTGTTCTCCTCCTTCATAATATTTTATGCACTGGTCCAGAGACGACGGTACCATCCAGTTCTCATGGATCCATGGCCGACCCAGTAGAGCGTTGAATGATGTTTTAGAATCAATTATATGGAATTTTGCGGTTGTCTTTGCCAAATCACCTGTCTTCATTAACAGTGTAATCGATCCGAGCGCTCTTTCTCCTTTCTGATTGAAGCCTATTAATAACATCTTGTCTACTTCAAGATTGCGAGCATCAATTTCCAAATATGCTAACGTTCGAAGGCTCATTATGTTGATTGATGCTCCCAGATCACCTAACACACTGGAGAGCGTAAACTTTCTGATAGTGGCTGAAATGTACAATGGTCGATTGTGATCAGCTGTTCCGAGTAGTAGATCATTGTCCGTGAAGGTAACACCTCGTTTTTCTTTTAACGAGCAAACCTCGTCTAAGGAATTACCAGCCATTTGAGCTAAATAAATTTCAACATCAAGTAAAGCCTTGATCAGAGTTTCCCTCTTCTCCTTTAACAGGATCAGAGCGTCGTAGATGCTCAATTTGGCTGGTAGCTTCCTAAGATGGGCTAGCACATTATAATCCACTTTATTACTAGGTTCTTCAATTTCTTCTTGAATGGGCAGTTCCTCTGATGGGGTTGGCTTTTCCTGAGAAACCACCTGCTTTCCTTTATCTTTTGCACCCATTCTCGGGGGTAGAACTTTTCCGCTTCTTAAATTAACTTCTGTTGTTTCTTCTGCATCTGGTGTTGAATCTGCAGGTGTATCCTCTTTAATTGGAATGAGCGGCTCTTCGTCGGTTGCTTCGGAATCTGATGACTCTAATTCTATCGCAATCAGAGCTCCTCAAAATTCACAAATAGACCCGTCGCTTGTTGAGCTTTTGTAGCCATCCTTGTGAACGTCTTCTCCATGTCGTGGTCATTGAGGTTTAGTATGATTTGAGGATCGTTATTTATATCAGAATCGAGATCCGGATTATGTTGGTTTTCATTAGTTACGTAATCATTAGAAACAATCAAAACTTAGCCAACACCAAAACTCTTATCATTATAAGAACCCGCCGGGGCGAGCAAATAATCATACAGAGTCAGAGGTTCGAGGGATTTCTCCCCCAAATTGGAAACAACTATCCTAGGATAAGCAGCCCCTAGTCTACTCTTTGGAACCTCGATCTTCTTTTCTTCCACGATCTTCTCTTCCTTCTGGGGCGGTTCTTCAATCATAAGCGATAGCACCGGCTCGGCAGGTTTCAAACTTTGAGTTGAAGCGTGCATCGGAACGTTCTAGATATGATCCAAGATTTTCTTTGAATACTTTGTCCAGATGGTATTCCATCCATCATGGGTCGTGTAAGGGTCTATCAAAACAATAAGATCCATTGAAATAACATTGACGGAACCTCTCTTTTGGGGTGCCTTCTTGTATTCCTTCGAGATCGTTATGTTCCCTTTCCGGAGATTGTCGTCACACCAAATCTTGTAAGTGATGCATTCCTCTATCTTATGCCCGAGCATCCGGTGGTAAGGGCAATAGTTTGGATGATCTCACTTATTGACTTCTTCCGGCCTCTTGGGCTCTGGTAGTTGAAAATCGGGTGTCTTCATTAAACTACGGAACATCTTCACTACTGCTTCAGTTTTGAATGGATATTCCTTATTCAGAAAATCTTTCAGGGTACGTTGTGGAAGAGGCGGTTGTTCATAATGCTGAGGTGACTGATAGCTCGGTCGAGGCTGTTGATAACCTTGTTGAGGTTGTTGGTAAGTACGTTGCGGTGGTTGATAGCCAGGCTGTGGCCGCTCTAGCTGTATCTGTACTGGTTGCTTGCCCTTATCTACTGCTGCGATGATTTCAGACTTCTTTTTGAATGCTTTCACCAGTTTCTATTTATCGCTCTTGTCCACGAAACATAACTGCTTTGCTTCCTCTTGTAAACTCCCGGCCTTGCAAAGCAGCTTCTCGAAAGTCTTGATTGTAAATCCTTTAAGGAGATGTGCTATCGGGCCGTGGATACTTTTCAGCAAAAGACCGATCGCATGCTATTCCTGAAGTTGTGGTTCACACTTCATGCTTAAATTTCTCCATCGAAGTATGTAATCCACTAGAGTTTCGTTCAGTTTCTGTTGCTCCACCACTAAATCACTGATATTGAGGTGGTGTCAAGCTCTAAGAAACCACTTAACGAAAAGGTTTTCCAATTATGTAAAGGTCTTATCTGAGTCATTTGGCGATTCTGCATACCAGTCAAAGGTGATCCCTGACAAACTGCCGACAAACTGATGGAAGAGTAAAGCTTCACTCCCACTGGCATTGCAACAACTAGCATGAAAATGTGCGACATGCTGCCAGGGGTTTCCTGTGCCATCAATAGTCTTGAACAGAGGTGGTACGAAGCCTTTTGGGTATTGAACGACATCAAATTCTTCAGGGTAAGGTCTACTCGTCTGAAAAGAAGCTCCACTCTTGGATTGTGCTAAGGCTTCTCGCACTTGTTGTTCTACAATATTTTTGATGTCTTTTTCGGGAATCATGCACAGTGCAGAATCCTTCTTTGGTTGATCGTCTCCGTTGACAGATGTGATCTCTTTTCCTCCATCTGCAATATGGATGATCTCTAGGGGTGTTTCTTTCTGAGGTTGCACCTGACTTTGGAGAGTGGCTAAAGTAGCAACCATCTCTTTTATCTTCCTTGCCATTTGAGAAATTGTGTTATCCTTCGCTTAAAGTTGTGCTCTCATCACTTCTGGCTCGTCTCTTTCTGCTGCTGTCGTAGCACCTTGCGAAGTTTACGATGCTCGTGTTTCAACCATGTTGATCTCGGCATACTCTTCATCCATAAATTCTGATGAATCAACTTCATTTTCCAACTTTTCTCCTCTTTATTTTGCCAACCGGCGGATATCCGTCCTTAACTTTCCTATAGCATCCTCTAGTGACCTCTTCTACACGATCTCGCGGTTGTCGTGTGACGACTGTTGAATGTCTTTCCCAAGAGTTTCTTTCATTACAGTGGCACTTCCTTCAGATTCAAGCATCCTGACGAGACTTTTCTTCCCAGAATGCTCTGACGGTTTCGGTTCACCAATAATAGGTTGCCACATCATCCTTCTCGCAGTATGTGCCTATGACCAGATGGTCGGTCGGCTGTGCGTAGGTAGGTGGTGTCCTCCCCAATATGGTGTCCCGATACGATAACAGGCAAACTCATTTCGTTGGCTCGTGCCTTTTTTTCTTGGGTTTTCCTTAACCATGATCGGGTTTACTCGCGGTCCAAGGCGGGATTTGGCTGGCACCCGTCCCAGTCTCCTCAGAATCTCAGATATGGAGCATCTCTCTTTCTTTCCTAACTTTTCTACTACAGCTTGCAATCGAGTGAGCAGCGTAGCCTTAGCTCTTTTTCTTTTTTTGTCACTGTAATATGCAGGTCAGGGTAAAGCAGCAGCGATACTCCAGGCATCTTCTTCATCAGCTACAACAGAGAGTGGGTGGAACCTACTTCCTCCTAACAGTAGTGAATATTCAGGTAGCTCTTCTCTTTCCTCAGGAATTTCCTCTAGAATAGCAACTTCGGCAGCTTTGGCTTTCTCGATCCTGGCGATCTTTTTGCCTCTGTTTCTTCTCTGAGTCCAAGTCAGGGGTGTAAACTTTGAACTAGACCCGTTCAAAAATAGATTGTATTACAGCAACATCGGTGCCCTCCACGGTGGCAGGTTCATTTTAAACTTGGACTCCCTTCCCTTTCAGTTGGGCGGGAATTGAGGCAGGTGTAGAGACGACTAAACTGGTGGGGTTAGAGATTATAGTCCTACTACGAACAGTGGTATCTTTTTATTCGGAACCCTTAGCAGGGGAGGAAATTCTTGAGTCGATTTCAGGTTGAACTCAAGTACGGGTTTCTCAATTTTTGGCGCTTTGTTCATTAGAGTTAACAGAGTGACGTCAGCGAACTTGATTTCTGTATTGTTAAATCCATGTCCAAAATGGATGATCCCATTGTCGGGCAGCTCATCCTTATAAATGATGAATTCTATTCCGTTGGTGAAGGAGAAGATTAACTTTGGGGAAGACATTTTCTGCAGCATAGATTCTGAGTATTAGTCCCGAATTATGCTTCCTTTTGTCACAAAATTTAGGATGAAAAAGAAAGAGTCCGAACACATTTTCGTTTATCTTAATGCATTTGCGATCTAAAAGAGTTTGTTTATTAAAGGGTTGTTTATTAGAAAATTTGTTTGTTAGGAATGAAATGTTTGAAGAACGGAGGTTTATAGAAAAAGGATGGGACCCGGTTCGGAATTGAAAAGGGAGAAAAATTCTCATAAGGCTTCTCAATCCGAAGGACTACTCCTAAGCTAATACCTTTTGGGGGTCCACCCCACCTCTTAAGAGGTAAAAGTATTTCAGAACCTCTCTGTTTAAGGGTGTCTAAACAGTGGCTCGTAAATGCAATATGGAGTCGACTATACTTACTCAAGACAGAAAAGAGCGAGGTATGCCAACGGAAGAATGATAGTTTGGTCCACTAGGGATATGGACTCACTATCGATTTATGAAAGCCAAACCATCTGACCAGGATGGCGAGAAGAACTATTCCCCAGTGGAGTCTCCAGAAGTTGTGCGGCTTATTTTTAGGTTGTAAGTTTAATTTTAAAAAGGGGTCGCCTATAGAAGTTGTCTGCGAATTTTAGATTTTAAATTTAACTTAAATATGTATAATTTAGAAAGTAGCATTTGATTTTGAAAACAAGTTTAAAAAAAATTTAAGATATGAAATTGAACCGATCTCACATCTCGAATAGTTTATATAAACGAGCACCAAATCACAAACCGTGTATCTATCCGAAGAATAGACACACTGCTTGATGATGGGACTCGATTAAATAAACTAGAAGATTTATGACATCCGTTTGGTATGCGAACCAATTTTATAAGCCGACAAGTTCTCCTGCTTAATATAAAGGAATTAAGTAGGGTTTACATTACCTGGGTTCTTAAAGTTCCCTATAATGGCAAGCCACTATAGTTAATTACATCTTATACGACGGGAAACATTTAAGAAAACTCTCGATAATGATCAGTGGGTTTGCTCTCAAGAATTTCAAAGTTTAAGGTTTTCAAACAATTAGATTTTGGAAATTTCAATAGGGAATGGATCAAATTTGGAACAGTTATTTTAGGAACCAAGGGAAGAGAAGTAGGAGAAGTTGAGGATCTAAGAGGAATCTTGACAACTTCTCGACTATCCTATGATTTGCCTTCAATTTAGGAAGAATTATTTAGCATTTCAATGCTGTCAATTTTAGTTAATTAAGACTTATATTTGTATGACATGATCATATAAATAGCTTGGAAGATGTGAGGGTTTATGACATACCAAACGACTACCTCAGAGTCTAAGACCAGTTAGGGCTTAATTTGCATAACACAACTATGCAAATGCCTAACAAAAAGTTGAGCATTCATGTTGCACTAGGAAAACTACCTCGAAATTCTATGGCTTAGTTATTTAAAACTAAGAAAGATTTAGCTGATGTAGACACAAGTTTTGCTGACGACGATGGTCGTGCTGCCCACTATGCTCCAAGCTCCTTGTTGTTGCAGAGGTTTAGTTTTAGAAGGTGAAAATCAGGAGATGAGAAAAGTGTTTTGGTTTAGAAATGTTTTAGAGTTCAAATATCGTAGTGTTTTATTAGGGGAATCTTAAAGTTGATTACAACAACACTGGTTAAGATCCCACGGTTCCATAATTTCGGCATCATTATTTTTATCGGATGCACTTAGTCCAGATGAATTTGCTAAACTCAATTGAATGAGTTCCACACTTTCATTTAGACCGTGAGAAATCCCGTTAACAACACGTAGGTTACATCATATGAGGTATTCTCGATCATCCAACGAGATGTTTTAATTTAATTGCAATTGTAGTTTTGTTGTTCTGTTTGTGATTAAATTTTAAGTTATTTTATCTTTTGAATGTGGTGGCGGTGAATTTTATCTTGTGTTGATTTTAATTTAGTTTTGTGTTTCAGTTTTGTGGCTATCCTAAAAGCTTCAGTTTTCATGCAACAATCCTGTTTAACATGCAAGAAGAGTAAAGTGAAGCTCATATAAATAAATTGCAATAAAGTAAATTGCAATAAAATAAAAGCGTACCTAAAGGGTCTTCTCGTCATTCCATGTCGCACTTAAAATACATGTTAAGGCATTTAAATATTTAGAACAAGTACCTAGGTAAAGCTAAGGGAAGGGTTTTGGTTATCTACCAAAAATCCTAATACTATTGCTAGTCATCTCCTATGACGTCTAGTTTCTTGTATTTTGTTCAGGATGATTTTCTTCATTAAAGAACAATTAAATTCAATTATTCTTCTAAAACATCTCATCAAATTGAGGAAGTTTTTAGGACGAGTCCTAAACAACTTTTCAATCTTTTTGGGATTATTTTGAGTCCAAATGAGTATTATTGCACAGGTGAATTAATCATTCAAAAATTTAGTTTAGTTTATTTCTTGCTCAGTGAATTAGGATGTTTGATTATCCTATAAGCAAAGTGAAATTTTACTTGATACTTTACTTAAGAGTTATAATAATAAAAACCTTTAGAGGACAAATCAGTTTGTTAAAGAATTTAATGATTTAAAACTGGAATTCGTGATTTAAAGTGATTTAATTTAGCTATGAAATTTTAATAATTTTAAATTTGGAATAGTGTTCAAGTTGTTTTGATTTAATTAAATCTTTATATCTTTAATAATCTCAATGTATTAGATTAATTTGGGTTGAAAGAGGTGTTTAGATTATTCAATTCAATTAAACTTTTAATGATTTAAATTTAATTTAACTTAATTGTAAGACTTTAGGTCAATTTTAATTGGTTTGATTTTTTATGTTTTTTTAATTATGAATTGTCTTAAGGTTGATTTTCTTTAATGTTTCAAATTTGTTTTAGATTTGTTTTTTAAGTGATTTCAAATTAATTTTAATGTTTTAAATTTATTTCAATTTGATTATCAAGTTATTCAATGTTTTAAGTTTTAATTTAATTAAGGTTTATTTTCCTTTTAATTATTTAATTATTAATTTCATTTATCACTTTAAATTTAATTAAAAGTTAAATATTATTAAAGTGATTCATTTAGGGATTTTAAATTAAAGAATTGATATTTTCTTAAATCATATCCCTAATCTTAATAATCCAAATTCTAACCTATTCTTCCAAAATTCAAATTGTTTTATTAATTAAAATTTACTTTAAATATTTTCAAGATGATTAATGGGTTTCTACCCCTTAATTCCCTAGGTTTCAATCATCTATGGAAAATTTTAAAATCAGATATTTTACCCTCCCCTTTATTAAACCTAAATATTAATTAAGGTTAAAATCCTTTAATTACCTTTATACTCCTTTAGGCTTATTTATTTCATAAGCTCAAATGAACTTCAAATTTTTATGTCTCTTTACTCAAATGTAATCTAAGACATTAGAGAAGAAAATGTGTTTTTTTTTTAATTTAATTTAATTTATATAATTATTTTTGTGAAAAATGAGGGTTTTCAATGAAATTCACAACATGACCAAGGTATGATTTATGTCCTTAGAAAATTATGGGATGTTCCTACTGACTAGAGGACCACTTGGACCAATTTTGGTGATTTTTTGATTATATTTTATTTATTATAATTTTTTTGAGTTTTGGAATGTAAATCAATTAAAAAATAAAATTAAAGTTGAAAAATGAATTTTTTGTTTTTCTTAAGTCTCTCTGACCTCAGGGAGTTCAGAGCAGCAAATTTTATATATTTCTAATTTTTCTTAGATTTATTAGAATTAATAAGGTGTAATGGTTGGAAAATCTATTTTTTAATATTAAAAATTGTCTTAAGGTTTTAAAATTCAATATCTTTACTTTGAGGCTTAGGAAAAATATTTGGTTTCTTCCTAACTGATTAGGAGGTGAAATATGACATTTTTATGATTTCAAATTTTTTTGTGATTTTTATTATTTTTTTAATTATTAAAATATTAAAGTAAGGTGGAAAATAAAGATTTTTGAAAAATTCCAATTTTAATTTTCTTAAACTCCTCCGATATCGACTGACCCACAAAACCAATTTGGTGAATTTTTGAAATGTATTTTTAGAGTTATAAATTTTTAAAGTTTAATTTTACTCCTGTGACCTAATTAATCCATTTAGTGGGGTTAAACATTTCCAATTGATTCCAAATTTTTATGTGAGGTCCCTCTGATCCTAAAGATCAATGGAGAATTGTTTTCAAGTTCTTTTGATGTGTGGTTAACCCTAATTAATTAAAGTTTAGTTTTGAGTAATTAGGCCAATTAGGGTTATTCTTAATGAATTAACTCAAAACATAATTATCCTAGGGTCCCCTGGTCCTAGGAAACTTCCCCAAATTGTCCTAGAATTTTCTAAGCAATATGCTAACTAATGGAATTAAAATACGAAAAACAGTTACATAAACTTGAAAAATACATAACTTGCCATAAAGATAGCCCCTGACCTTGAAAAATTCAGGGAATGTTTCGAAGATCAGAGGCTTCAAAAGTCCTATGGTCTTATGCCATGGTGAATTATCTATGCTAATGGAGAATTAAAATATTGAAATGAGTAAATAGATAATTAAAAATAAAATACTCATCAAGTTAACGCAATTCTTTTTCCACATTATTCTCCTCTATTCACTGAGCAAGAGAGTATTTTTATTTTATTTTTGTGATTTTTCTACAAAAAGTTATGGATTTTCTAAGTTTCAGACATTTAAATAAATCATAAATTCTATATTTTCCTACTTATCTGACTCAGCGCCACGACAACCTTAGCGTCTCCGAAGCTCCACACGGTGCACCCCGATTCACCGCCGCCATCCAACTCTGCGCCACGCAGCCAGCAGTTCACGTACCGTTCCCTGGTCCATCACAATCTGAGCCGTCCAGTCGATACACGCTCGATCCAACGGTGGCTGGTTGTCGTCTCTGACAGGTGCGCACCCGTGATCGTCCACACTCAAACCCTAATATCTCCCTCATTTCTTAATGGATTTTCGTGTTCTTATACTCTATGGATTCGTCTTAAAGAGGCGAACACATCCATACGATTTACATGCTATGAAATTAACTCAAAGGAAATGGAGAATCGCTGGAAGCTCGGGTTGAAGAGAAGTCTCCATACCTTGGTTCAGGAGGTGAGCCCTCAACTGAATGTCCTCAGCACTTTCGTTGGAGCTAGAAGAGCCTAGGGATGAAGCCTCTGGCCCTGGTGAAAGGTCTAAGTATGAAACTCACCAGGCCCGATTTCAGACTTCGGAGGCTAAAGCAATTGGGTGGCCTGGAGAGGGGGCTTTCACTGGGGAACTCCTTCTCTTGGTCCTATGCAGGTGTGGGTGAGTTTAATTTGATTTTGGTGGAGGTTTGAGAGATATCCTGTTCTGGCCTGAGAATTGAGCTCCAAAATTGAGCTCAATCAATGGGATTTAGGGAAGGAGAACAGTAGGGATCGATTGCTCGTGGCTAGGGGAAGCTCTGTAAGGAGTTTGGAGGGATTCTATGAAGGTTGATTTCAGCTAACCTTTTGGCCGAGAAAGGGTGGCTTGTTTAAATAGCCATGACCAGGGCCTCCCAGGGGGGTTTGATGGCTTGGATCAACTGCTCGCAGTGAAGAGAAGAACAACTGCAGTGGCCATTGAGCATGGGACAACTCAGCTAGTTCAAATTGAATTTTTGAATCCATTTAGACCTCTCTGCCATTGTGTTTTCCGGCAACCTGGTGGCTGGCCAGCCAGGATCAGGTCACCATCCTGATCATGAGGGTCAGGGCTTGAAGTTTGTGGGTTCAATTGGCCAAGGCCAAGTGTAAAGAGGTTTGATTTAAGTAGTAAGAGGGAAGGGTCATTTTGGGTTCAAATGGATCAAGTCATGGCTTAGGGCTTGGTGCACTATCCAAAGCTCTGATTTTGGGCTGAGGGAGGTCAGGTGAGTCAGCTTATGAAGAGTGGTGAAGTCCCCATCAAGATTATTTGAATTAGTTTTGGGTTAAGGGGAATCATGGGTAGAGCTATTGACTTTTTGGGAGTGCTTAAAGGATATCCTCCTTTTGCCATTTAGGGAGTGATGACAAGTCTATGGCTCCTCATGGCTTACATATGGCTTATGCATGGCTCCATGGCTCCATTTGGCTTGGGGCCAAGCTTAGTCAATTTCAAGGAAATGGGTTTTAAGGATTTTAGATATTTAGGGGTAATTTGGAAACATGGCTTAGTTTAGAAAAGTTTAATGATGAATTTGAAACTTAGGGAGTGATTTAAATTAAAGGGACGATGAGGTGAAAGTGTCATGTAGGCTTTGGATTGACTTTGGGCCTTTTGAAATCATTTTGGATGGGCTTTTAAAATGGTTTAAGGATGTGGGCTTTATGTTTCAAAATGGACTTTTGGATGAAAAATATTTTGAAGAATCATGCCAAATAAATGTTGGGTTTAGTTTAGGTATGTGTCATGAGTAATTTGAAACAAATTTGAGGTGATTTGGAGTTGAATTGGGTTTGATTTGGAACTTTTTGGTAAAGGGGCCAAAGTGGGTCAAATTGGGCTAACTTGGGCTAAGGTTGGGCTAATTTTGAATTTGATGTAAAATTAATGTTGAGAAATTTTTATGGGAGTGTTAAAATGTGTTTTCAACTTTGGTTGGGCTTTGATTTTGGGATTTGGGCCCATTTGGGTTCATGGTGCGATTAGGACAAAATTGGAGATTTTTGTTTTGGGTTAGGTTTGGTTAGAGTTTAGTTCAAATTTGGGGCAAATCTTATTAGTATTTTGTTTGTGCGGATATTAGGAAGGTTTAGGAAAAGATTTGGGGTTAATTGGAGTTGAGTTGGGTTAGTTTGGGCTAAGTTTAGGTCATGTACCAAAATTGAGCTTTAAGCTTCAAATTGAAATTGGATCCAAATGTTAATCAAATTGGGCTTGGATTTAGTCTAAATTGATATTGGGGATATTGAATTGTAGTTTAGAATTGGATTGAATCAACATTGAGGTCAGTTGGATTGATTTGGTTTGACATTGGGCTTACTTTGGTTAAAAATGGGCCAAATTGGGGGTTTCGGTAAAAGTAGGTTAAATTGAAAAAATTAGCCTATTGTGTAGTTGAAAAAAATTAAATTAGGAATATTTGACATTTTCTGGAATTTGCTCGGAATTTTTGGAATTTATGGATTTTTTGGTTAAAAAGGGCATTGTGGGTATTTGTAGGGTATTGGAGGGTATTTTTGGAAATTTTGGTATATTTTTGGTTGGTGTAAGGCTCCGGAGGTCAAAAATTGAAATTTTGGAAAAAATAAAGATTGATTAAGTTTGAGTAGAATGGAATCACTTTGGTTGAGCCATGAAGCCATATCAAGCTCATAAGAGCCATGAGAGGACTCATTTGGGGCATTCACTATGTTGTTCCTAACCCTCTTAGCGAAGGGCCTAGGGGTTAAGGTCCATCCATATGAATTACCTACCTGAGTCAGGAAGTCAAGCTAGGTATAAATGGGTTTAGGATTTGGAATGTGTGTGAAAGTGTAATGTGTGCAGGTCAACCCTCACCAGACCAGGCCACCCGAGGTAGTCATAAGGCGAAAGAGTCCTATAGGGAACTTATCCTTTAAACCTCCACATTTGATCTTAACCCTCCAAGTGACTTAAGGGTTCACAATCAAACTTATGGGGTTTGCAAGGAGTTAAGAGGTGTTTGAATTTCTAAGTGGTGGGTTCCATTTCTAGTCCTCTAAGATAGTCAAAGGGAAAGTCTAAGGCTAGATCCTAAGTACTAAGGAGAGAGAAGAGAAAAGACCTCATCAAAAATGAGGTCAACAGGATCTATTAGAACTTGGGGAGAATTGTCTCAAAAGTTTCTATCAAAATATTTCCTCCATCAAAGACTACTAAGCTAAGAAATGATATCACATTTTTTGGTCAGTTTGAAGGGGAATCAATATATGAAGCTTGGGAGAGATTAAAATATCTTCTTAGGAAGTGCCCACATCATACTTTACCAGATTGGTTAATAATTCAAATATTCTATAATGGATTAGTAGGATCATTGAGATCATTTATAGATGCTGCTGCTGGTGGATCGTTAATGTCAAAACCTTTTTATGAAGCATACACATTAATTGAAAAAATAGCTACTAATAATTTTCAATGACCCTCTAAATGGGTAAATCCTAAAAGAGTAGCTAATGATCATGATTCATATATGATTATTATTATAGTTTCTCAAATTACAGCCCTTTCCATGAAAATAGATCAATTTGGAATGAATTATTCTCAATCACCCCAAGTGTTAGAATAAAATTCATTTGGACAGATAATAGAATCTCAAACACCTTATGAGACTTTGAATGCTACCAATAGATCTAACAATCTTTATTCGAATTATTATAATCTTGGTTGGAAGAATCACCCAAACTTCAACTGGAATAATAGCATTGCCAATGTTAACCCACATTGAGGGAACAGTTCTATATATCCAGTTGGAAATTTGAACAATCAAGGAAATACTAATTTTAGACCATCTTATCCTTCTGGATTTAATAGTAACCCGTAATTTAGGAATAAGAAGTTTTCTACTAAAGAAATGATTCTAAATATGGGAAATCAATTACAAGCTCAAGGTGTTGCGATGAAAAATATTGAAAATCAATTGGGGCATATTTTCACTGCACTTAATAATAGACCTTCTAGAACGCTTCCAAGTAATGTTGAGATCAATCTAAAAGATCAAAACAAGGAACAACTTAAGGCTATTCAATTAAGGAGTGGAAAAGAATTGGAAACAAGAGTGAAAAAGAAGTTTAAGTAGAAAAGGAGAAGGTGAATATTGAAAAAGGTTTAAACAAGATTTATCCAGACTTGGATTATTCTTTTGAACCAATGAAGATTACTGTTGAAAAACCACCGCTACCATTTCCTCAAAGATTGAAACAACAAAACAGGGATAACAGATTTGGAAATTTTTAGAGATCCATAAGAAATTAACGATAAATATTCCTTTTGTTGAAGCATTAGAGCAGATGCTTCATTATGCTAAGTTTATGAAGGATATTTTGAATAAGAAAAGAAAGTTTACAGATCATGAAACTGTTGCACTCAGTTGAGAGTGTAGTGCAATTATTCAGAAGAAGCTTCCGAAAAAACTTAAAAATCCTGGTTGTTTCACTATCCCGTGTGCTATAGGAGAAAAAGTTTTTGGAAGAGCCTTATGTGATATGGGAGCTAGTATTAATCTTATGCCTTTATCAACTTTCAAAAGGTTGGGAATAGGAAAAATTTCTCCTACATCTGTGACTCTTCAGTTAGCCAATCGTTCCATTACTTACCCTAAAGGAGTGGTGGAAGATGTGTTAGTGAAAGTGGATAAATTTATCTTTCCTGTGAATTTTTTTGTGCTTGATATGGATGAAGATAAAGAAATTCCAATCATTTTAGGAAGATCATTCCTTGCTACTGGGAGAGCAGTGATTGATGTTCAAAAAGGAGAATTAACTGTGAGAGTTAATGATTAAGAGGTGACCTTTAATATTTTGAAATTTATGAAGTACCCTCAATGGAAAAAGATAATGAATGATTTAGGATGGAGGTCTATGAATATTCTAGAAATGATCATTTTGAAAATATGTTTGAAAAAGAACTGGAGTATGAAAATATGTTTGAAGAAGAAATTGAAAATGAAGAAAATTCAAATAGTAAGAAGAATAAAGATTTGAAGTATGTTTAGGAGAGATTTGAAGTATTATACCCTATGGAAGGTGGAAATAGAAGCTCAATTCCATCTATAATAAAACCTCTTAAACTTGAGATGAAAATTCTCCCTAATCATTTGAAGAATATCTTTTTAGGAGAATCATTTACCCTGCCAGTTATTGTATCTTTGGTTAAACGATTATCAAGAACAGAAGTTGTTGGAAATTTTAAAAAGATAAAAGAAAGATTTTGGATGGACTTTAGCAGATATTAAAGGAATCAGTCCTTCAATTTGTATGCACAGAATTTTATTAGGTGAAGAACTTAAACAGAGAGTTGATCCGCAAAGGAGATTAAATCCAATAATGAAAGAAGTAGTTAAGAAGGAAATTTTAAAATGGCTTGATGCTGGAATTATTTATCCTATTTCGGATAGTGTTTGGGAGAGTCCAATACATTGTGCACCAAAAAAAGGGAGGAGTGGCTGTTGAAGTGAATGAATGTAATGAAATTATACCCACAAGATAAATTAATGGATGGTGAATTTGTATTGACTATATGAAATTAAGTGCCGCCACCCCAAAAGATCACTTTCCTCTTCCTTTTCTCAATCAAATGCTTGATAGACTTGTTGGACACAAGTACTACTGCTTTCTGGATGGATATACTAGTTACCATCAAATACCTATTGCTCATGAGGATCAAGAAAAGACATCATTTACTAGCCCTTACGGAACCTTTGCTTTTTGAAGAATGCTTTTTGGACTGTATAAAGCACCTGCAACATTTCATAGATGTATGATGTTTATCTTCAGTAGTATGATAGTGAATGGAATAAAATTTTTCATGGATGATTTCTTTGTATTCCGGACTTCATTTGAAATCTGCTTAGAAAACTTAGCAGAAGTTTTGGAGCTTTGTGAGAAAACAAATTTAGTTCTAAATTGGGAGAAATGTCAATTTATTGTTGCAAGAGGAGTTGTGCTTGGGCATAAAATTTCTGAACATGGTACAGAGGTTGACCGTGCTAAAATTAGATTGATTGAGAGACTGCCACCACCCACTACTGTGAGAAAGGTGAGAAGTTTCTTAGGACACGCTGGATTTTATAGGAGATATATTAAAGATTTTTCTAAAATTATTAAACCTTTGTGCCAACTTTTAGAAAATGTTAGAAAGTTTGATTTTAATGATGAATGTTTAAGTGCTTTTGAATTATTAAAAGAGAAATTAATCACTGCACCTATAATTATTTCACCAGATTGGGAGAAACCATTTGAACTCATGTGTGATGCTAGTGATTATGTGATCGGAGTAGCATTGGGGCAAAGGCATGATAAAGTTTTCAAAGTCATTTACTATGGTAGTAAAACTCTTAATGAAGCTTAAATTAATTATACACTATAGCATTTTCTTTTAAAATGTTTAGACCTTATTTAATTAGAGCTAAAAGTATTGTGCATACAGACCATTGAGGTATCAAATATTTAATGCAAAAAAGGATGTGAAACCTAGACTAATTAGATGGATACTTCTTCTAAAAGAATTTGATTTTATGATAGTTGATAGGAAGGGATCTGATAACTAAATAGCTAATCATTTGTCGAGATAAGAGTATGATAATCAATCTGAACTTGGGGAGGAAGTTACAGAAACTTTCCTTGATAAACAACTTTATACTATTATGCGAAGAAATTTTTCTTGGTATGCTGATATTATGAATTATTTTGTGAGTGATATTGTACCACCTGATTTAACAAGGCAACAACAAATGAAGTTTAAATATGATGCAATATTTTATTATTGGGATGAGCCCTATCTATATAAACAGTGTAAGGATTTGATTATTAGGAGATGTGTGCCACAAGAAGAAATGAATTTAATTATTCAACGATGTCATGATTCTAAATTTGGAGGTCATTTTGGTGTTGATAAAACTACTTTTAAGATTTTACAATCTGGATTTTATTGGCCTACTCTTTTAAGGATGTTAAGAATGTTTACAAATATATTAAATCATGTGATCGATGTCAGAGAGTAGGTAATATCTCAAGAAGAAATGAAATGCCTCTAAATTATAATTTGGAAGTTGAAATTTTAAATGTTTGGGGATTAGATTTTATGAGACCATTTACCCCATCATTTGGGAATTTATATAGCTTTACCTAAATGTGATGCTCAGAGTGTTTCAAAATTTTTACAGAAAAATATATTTACGAGATATAGAATGCCAAGAGTGATTATTACTGATGGTAGATCTCATTTCAGGAATAATCAAATTAAGAGATTAATTGAGAAATATAATATTATTCATAGAATCTCTACTGCTTATCATTCCCAGACTAGTGGTTTAGTAGAAGTGTCTAATCATGAAATTAAAAGAATTTTTGAGAAAACTGTGGATAATCTTAAATTAGATTGGTTTGCTGGATTAGATACTACATTGTTGGCTTATATGATTGCTTTTAAAACCCCTATTGGAATGTCTCCTTATATACTAGTGTTCGGTAAAACTTGTCATTTATCGGTTGAATTGGAGCATAAAGCATATTAGACGATAAAAGAGTTGAATTTTAATTTAAAAAATGCAGGAGAAAGAGATTTATGCAATTGAATGAATTGGAAGAGATTAGAAATGCATCTTATCACAATGACACGATTTATAAAGAGAAAATGAAATTGTGGCATGATCGGAAGATATTAAAAAAGAATTTGTAATTTGGACAAAAAGTTTTGTTATACAACACAAGATTGAAGTTATTTCTTGGAAAGCTCAAGTCTAGATGGTTGGGACCTTTTACAGTTGTAAAAGTTCATTCTTTTGGAGCTGTTGATATTAAAGATCCTCATACTGAAAATATTTTCAAGGTTAATGGGCATCAATTAAAACCTTACTTTGTGGGTTTCAACCTAACTTCAAAGAGGTTTTGATACTGAGTCATCTCGATTAACTGAATGGTTTGTCGGGCCGACAACGTTAAACTAAGCTCTTTATGGGAGGTAACCCATATCTATCTTTGTGGTGTGTTTGCTTGTTTGTTGTAGTTGTGCTTTTTAGATAGTTAATTGTGATTCTTAATCACTCCTAAATACTTTTTTAAATTGATAAACATTGGATTGAACTGAGATATTGGAATATTTTGGGCCAAACAAAGTTCAGTGAAATTTTTTACCACTAGCACCGCAGGCACCAGAATGGGCACCGCCAGTGCCCAATTACAAAGAAGAATTGCTGAATTTTGGGTTTGAGTGCCGCCGGCGCCCTGACGAGCACTGCCGGCGCCCTGACGAGCGCTGCCGGCGCCCAAAAGCTGTTGACGGTTTTTGGAGTTTCAAAATGCGAGTTTTAGTGGTTTTGAGCGGGATATTCGTCCTTATAACTCCCTAAACTCCATTTAGACTTCCAAACTCCAGAAAAATGAAAACTACCATTCCCAATTCGTATCCCATGGATTCCTACTATATAGAAACCTCTCGATCTTGCATTTTCAACCGAAGGAAGTTTATAAGTTTCGAGGCGCAGCGATTGTTCAATAAAGTGATGATGAAGAGGAGTTTTATCAAGGAAAGAGGCTTTATTTATCGATGTATGGATAATCCTACTAGAAGAATTCAAGAAATAATTAAGGAAAGACGTTGGGAAGTGTTATGTTACACTGCAGCTACCGAAGTTATTCCGGTTGTGAAGGAATTCTATGCAAATCTGCACGGGATCAACCAAGGATTCATCTTTGTGCGAGGTAGGTTTGTAAAATTCACTCCTGCGAGAATTAATGATCTCTTTATGATTGAGAATGTACCTATTTGCCACTATGCTAATTTGAATGCCACAAATGATAATATGAATGATGTGTATCGTTATTTAACAGATGAGAATGAAGATTGGGAAGTTAGAGAAAATGGATATATTAGTTTCCATTCAGCATCTTTAAATCCGGTGTCAAAGCAATGGAATTACTTTATTTCGACAAAGTTATTTCCAACTTTGAAGATTAGTAAGGTAACAAAGGAAAGTGTCATTTTGAATTTCTGTATTCAAACTGTGAGGCCGATTGATATTGGTAATAAAATTGTGAAATCAATTTTGGGATTAATTGTTCATGGATCTAAATATGGGCTTAGACACCCGTTCACCATATTTCTGTTTTGTAGTCAATCACAAGTTTCATATGAGAGTTGGGAAAAGGTTCTTCTTCCCTGGAGGGCTATTGATCCAACTAATCTTTATGACTACCAAACAGTAGGAGATGAAGATGATATGAAACTGCTTGCTGATCAACCAACTCAGACTTCACAACCGATTCAGCCCTATTTTACTGAAAGTTCAAAAATGATACTGAAGAAGATCAAGAAGTTGGAGAAAGAGGTACAAGAATGTTATGAATGCAATCAATAATATTTGTTATTTATTTGATCATATAGATTGGAGGATGAAGGAACAATTTGATCATACTGGTCGGATTGAGATGGGTTTGATTAATCTGATGAAGAACACGGTGATTGCTGAGGATTCATCTGATGAATTTCCATTTCTTCCCTTCTACAATTTGTTGGTGCATCAGCAATCTATTGGAGATATTCGAGAGGAAGAAAGTTCTGAGACAGATGTGGAGTGACTATTGGATTGTGCTTATGTGTGATGTGTGTTTTGTTTACTTTGCTTAATTCTGTTTGGTGTGTTTAGAATTTACTTTGCTTCTTTGTAATTTGAATTTGGATTTGGTACGATTAATTTCATTGTGTGCTTAGATTTTAGTGTTTGCTTATCGTAGCATACCTGTAACACTAAAAATCTAAAGAGTTGTTGGTTTAATTTGATGAACATATTTAGTGTTTATGATGTAACTTGGATTATATATATAGAAGTATCTTTTGTATTGTTTATGTAAGATTTGTGTTAGTTATTGCTTGTGTGATGAGTTAGACGCTTAATGAAGTATTAAATGTCATTGTTCAAGTCAAAACGATTTAAATTACAAAAAAAATTTCAGACCCAGAAAATCTTTTTGGACAGGCGCCGCCAGCTCCCAAATCCAGAGAGTTTTGGCATTTTAAATAAACAGAGCACCGCCAACGCCCGAATACAGTAAAATGCTAAAAATCCTTTATTTCATGATTTTCACCCTGGGTCCCACGGTTTTTTCCACACCATCTTCTTCCTCCTCTATTTTCACGATTTTGAAGACCTAGGGCTTGGTAGATTTCAGATTTGAAGTGATTTCAAAGCTTTTTGAGATCAGATCTACATTTCTCTTGGTAAGAGCTTCACTTTAAGTTAAAAATTTTTTATTTTCACCATGGAAATCTCTCACATTGCTTATATTGGAATTTTTGGATTTTTGAAAAAATTTTGAGATTTCCTAAGATGAAATTTGGTCTTACTTGTTTAGAATAGTATTTAGAGTTTGTTACATTGTGGATATGGAATTTATTGGAACTTTATTGCAATTTCTAGAAATTCACATGGCTCTAAGGATGAGTAAAGGGAAGAGAAAATTGGATTTTTATGAAGAAAAGTTTGTTAATGTTAAAGCACAATTTCTCTTTAACTCTTACCCTTACAAATAGAAGTGTATTCAGGATTGAGCTTTTAATAATCATGGTGGATCTGTAGAACAGTTAATTACCGAATGAAACTGGGAACAATTTTGTTAATTTACTACAAATGCTGTTATAGGAGTTGTTAGAGAGTTCTATTCAAATGTGCCCTAGACTAAAACTTAGTATGTGTTAGGTAGAGGAAAAACGGTTGAATTTACTCCTCAAATGTATCAATGCTTTTTAGCAGACTCGGGAACCATTTGTTTGTGAATATGAAAACTTCGATACTCGTGAGGCAAATATGAAAGAAGTGATTGTTTTTCTGATGGATGGAAGAGGAGAATGGAAAATAAGTAAAAAATAGATGATTAATTTCCCTGCTTCCAAGTTAAATGTTGCATCAAAAGCTTGACACTATTTCAACTCTGCAAGACTGTTACCTACTTATCACCACAGTGAAGTTACAAGGGATACAAAAATTCTGAACTATTGTATTCAGAAGATGAAGAAGATTGATATTTGAGCTATTGTCTTTAAGAACATTTAGATTATTGCGAGAGGTGAGATGACTGGAGGATTAGGACATCCTCCCCTAGTTCATGCCCTTGTGTGTTCATTTTTGAGTAGAGTTCAGCGGTTCTGAAGAGATAACTATTCCACTGAGACCAATTACAAAGTTTATTATTCGTACTTATGAGTCTCATGTAGGAGACCGAGTTGAGAGTAGGAGTACTGATATTCCTACTACGAGTTATGATGTTCCATCTACATCTGAGCCCCCTACATTATCTGATATTATGGAGCAGCTGAGATTACAGAATGCTAGTGTGGATAGACTCCATGGTAGGATGGATGTGTATGAGGCCAGAAGTGATGTTAATGAAGATTATATGAGAAGAAGAGTTGAGTTCGATATTGCCTATCATGATGCTCAGGTCAGATTCATGAGGGGGTAGACTGATGTGATATTTCTCACCTGCCCCAGCTATACATCGTAAAGACCTTATCATGCTGACCCTGCTGATAAACCTGGTGATGAAGATTGTTAGTTCATTTGTTTCTATTTTTATTTTTCTTGTTGTGTGGTGTGTTATATTTTTGTGATGTAGTAGTTATTTGCTTTTGTGTGATGTGTAAACCTGTTGATGTATTGTTATGTTGAAATTGTTAAATGAATTGTGTAGTGATGTGATAGTTGTTTAGTATTGTGGTGTTTTGTTGGATGTTTAGATGTCTAAGGTTAATTTCTCTTTACCCACGAAAATTTTTAAAATATTTATATATCGCTGTTACTAACTATTTCATGCCTGCTAGTTAAAAATTTTGACTAATACCAGCTAGCTGATGAAGATTTCAAGATCCCAGCACATAAAGGTTAATTTCTTTTACTCTCTACTGTTTCAAATTTATTGAAAAAATTAAATTTGGGGGAGGGTAGAAAAATATTAACTCTTATTTGTTCTCAATTATTATATTTTCAAAAATTATTAGCATAACATCTGGCAGTTGAACCTCACTGTAGGTAACTAAAAATTTTTATTTTAGTTGAATATTATGGAAGGATTGGATGAAAGTTTTTAGTAATAAAAGTTAATTTAATAGTTGTAATATATTTGGTATGAAATGATTTGATTATAGTTAACTATATAAAGTAAAGAAAACTGTATTTTTGAAATTTTAAGAGACTTAAAGTATTGTGTGTTAAGAAGAGATTGTGACTTATGATGAATAATAAAGCTCATACCTAATTATAAAGTAATGAGGTATTTCAAGTTTGAAATTTAGAAAGAAGAGAGTGAAGTTCAAAATCACTACAGGCTATCCAGATATACTAATCCTCATTAAAAAAAAAAGAAAGAAAGAAAAGAAAAGAATGATTGAAAAACAATCCCAAGAGAAAAGAAAAAGAAAAGAAAGAAAAATATTTATGACGAGAAGCTTAAGGAGATGCCTAATAAAAAATTGGCTTCACTAGAGTCACCCTAAAGGGAGAACTTGATTTCATTCCTGAATTTATATTTTAAGTATTGACCTATAGTCTGATGAAGTTTGCATGAACTCCTTTTTCACATAATCTTTCAGGACTCTAAATGTGACAAATTGTAGTTTGTCTTGAAATAAATAGAAGACTAGAACCCTCAGACTTGATTGCTGAGTATTCTTATACCTATAGTGTTGACCTGAGTTACTAAATTTCTTTCTAAAAGTCTAACTAATATATTCTTTTGAATGAAAAATTTAAGTATCTTACAGATGAATAGTGCATTGCCTAAATTTATATTTTTATGTAGTAAAGCATTACTTGAAGACAAGTAATAGTTAATTTTGGGGGATTTTGATGCACTAAAAATATATAATATTTTTGCTATATAATTTTACCCATTTTTGGTGATGTTGCACCTTAAAGAAAGGTATTTTTCATGATTTGTTGCAGGTATGATGATTTTAGGTAATTGGAGCGAAAAGAAGTGAAAAGGAATGAATTCGGAGCAAAAGGAGCAGAAAGGAGGAAAGAAGATTCTGGCGCCGTCGGCGCCAGAATGGACACCTCCAACGCCATTTTCCCGAGTGCTTTGATATTAATTCGACGATAGAGAGCCGCCGACGCGCTATCAGGCGCTGCCGGCGCTCAATGTTGGTGGATTTCAAATTTGAAGAGTTTTGATGACATTTTGAATGGATGCCTCTAGAAACTCTTGGGATTTCATTCCTAATTTATAAGTAACTGTTTTTGGATGAAAATTAGGTGTGTCCTCTGTATTTGAAAGAGTCTAGTGTGATTTGAGTGTTAGGGCTTAGGAGGGAAGAGTGTAGAAGTCACAATTTGAGAGGGATTCTTCTCTAAGGAGTGAAGGAGAAGGAGTAAAGTGAGAGATTGCTTCTTCCATTCCATTCTAAAGAGGGAATTGACTGTTGCAAAGAAGATAGAAAAGGATTCAAAGGAACTTCAAGAGAATTAGATTGGGGAAGAGAATGAGATAAGTTGTATTTTTTTGTGGTTTGTATGACTTTTCTTTTATATATTAGACCCATGTTTTATTGTGTGTTCTCTATGAATTTTGAGTAGTCTCCTTTGTCTTTCTTCTTGCAAAGAGATGTGATGATGTGTTGATGTGGATTTGAAGTGTTTTTAAAGTATTGAAGAAATTGTGATAGTTTTTCATTTTAAACTTAATTTACTATTCGATCTAACTAATTGAATTGTTAAAATATGTTGTTGAACATTAACTCTGAAAGGATTTAGTGTCTTACAACAACAATGAAGAATCCATTCAATTTCCATGGATGAATTGCATAGTTCTTAGGAATTGAGTGCAAATAAATAGGGAAATATGTTTTGATGGAAGTCAAATTGGAGGTTTCAGGGTGACAGGCGGAGATCCTCAATTTGGTCCTAAGATTAGTAACTAAACTCGAAGGTTAGCCTTTAGGTGAAGGGTGAGTGGGCGCTCCGTAGTGATATCCGGTATTCTCCCTGTCTAGCCTTAGATTTAGTAACTAAACTTAGGATATGTTAATGTTATTTTCAAGCTTGGAAGAGGGGGTACTCTTTTAAGGGTAAAGAAACACTTATGCTCCTATTTGGCACAATACCATAGATAATCATTCCATATCATCCACACATCATATTCTCGTTGCAAGAGGAAAGATATTTATCCTATATATCAAAATCTTATAAATATATAGCTTAGTGTGTGTCTGTTTTCTGCAACTTTGTAGTAGAAGTAAACATTAAATGTGAATCGCAATTTGAGTATTGGAATTCAATATTACATTATCTATAGTGAGATTCACTCCTTCCATGTGTGATCAATAACCAAGACTCCATTAGAGCCTTATATTACTTGATATGATACGTATACTTGTGTTGAATGCATGGACTTTACAAAATCATTATAAAAGTATAAATAAATTTGAAATCATAAGTTCTTGCAATATTAAAGTCCAGCCCCAATCATGAAGAAACAAACCCAGTCCTTAATTGGGAAAAATGCTAATTTATGGTAGTAGGAGGAATTGTTTTAAGACATCAAGTTTTAAAAAAAGGTATAGAAGTAGACCCAGCAAAAATTCATGTGATTACTAATATACCTTGCCTAACAAATGTAAGGGAGATTAGGAGTTTTTTGGGACATTCTGGATTCTACAGGCATTATATTAAAGACTTTTCAAAAATTACTAAGCCATTGGCCAGTTAATGGAGAAAGGTGCCATTTTTAATTTTAATGAAGACTACCTAAAAGCTTTTGAGTCATTAAAGAAAAATTAATCATTGCACCAATTATTGTTTCATCAGATTGGAAAAAATCTTTTGAATTAATGTGTGATGCAAGTGGTTATGCTATTGGAGCTGTTTTAGCGCAAAAACATGATAAAATTTTCAAAGTGATCAATTATGTAGTAGAACTCTTAATGAAGCCCAAATTAATTATACCACAACTGAGAAAAGAGTTATTAGCTATAGTATATGCTATTGATAAATTCAGAGCATATCTAATTTGAACTAAATGTGTTGTGCATACTGACCATTCTGCTATTAAATATTTAATGAAAAAGAAGGATGTTAAACCAAGACTGATAAGATGGATTCTACTTTCACAAGAATTTAAATTTGAGATAGTAGATAGGAAGAGTGCTGATAATCAAATTGTTTATCATCTTTCCAGGTTTGAAATGATAAAACTCTCCTTTATAATGAAGAAATTAATGAACATTTTCCTGATGAAAAATTGTTCACTATTTATGAGTGGTGTGTTCCATGGTATGCGGACATTTGTAAACTTTATAGTTAGCGGCATATTACCCTATGGTTTGACATACCAACAGAGGAAGAAATTTTTAGCTGAAGATAAGACTTATTTTTTAGGACGATCTGTTTTTATATAAACAAGGAGAGGAACTTATTATTCGAAGATGTGTACTGATCGACAGTTTTGGTGCTGCGTATATGCAGTCTCTAAAATAATATTCAAAATATAGTTTCAGTTTAGTTTTACAATAAGATTAATTTTAATAATTTGGTAGTCACCCCGTACATGCAAGTATACGTATCGCTTAAGTAATGCAGGGCTCTAGTGGAGTCATGTTTATCGATTCCACAAGTAAGGTTGTAACTTATTGATCTACCTAAAAATTACCTTTTTTATGTAGATTTTATGCTCACTTTATGCACATTTTTAATGATATACACTTTAAACGAAGATATTTTGCATATTTTTATCTTCAAGTATAAAAATATGATTTTAGAGAAAATAAGGCAAAAAAATGTAATTTGGAGCCAAAATGAGCAAAGAAGAAAATTCTGACCCTGCACATATTGATTTGTTTTTCCATGCTTAATTTATTTTAAATTTCTTACATGTTTTTGAATGAAATTACACTTTGAAGAAAGATTTTTTTTATGTTTATCTTATAGGTGAAGATGTTAGGAACACAATGCAACTAAATTGGGACAAAACGAAGTTGAAACGAAGCCAAATGAAGCAAAACGGTGAAGCAGCGCACAGGGTGGCGCCTAGGCGCCAGAACCGGCGCCTAGACGCGAGAACCGATGCCTAGGCGCTAGTGAAGACGAGAAAATGGCACCAAGGTGCGACTAAAATGGATGGTTATTGGAGGTTATGGATGGTTATTGGACGGTTTTGGGTGGTTCCAAAGCAATCTAGAAGCCTCTGGACGAAATCCTACATGTCATCAAGTAATACCATGAATCCAGACACATTGGAGGTTTTTAATTGAAGTGGGGCGACTAAAATGTGAAGGGGTGCGTCCATTCACAAAGAGATCCTGGCCACTAGGCGCCAAAACTATCACCTAGGTGCCATAGTTAATCTCTAGAAGATTCAAACAATGTGGATGAATTTTGAAGAGGTGCCTGAATCAACCCTTGGTCATTTTTGAAGCTCTATAAATAGGGATTAATTATACAACCAAGGGGAGTCCTTTTAAAGTCATTTTGGGGTTGTTTTATAGAAGGTCCAAGTGGTGTGTGTGTGGAGTTTGTTGTGAGTTAGGAGATGAAGATTTCTACATTTTCTGGAGAGCTTGGTGAGGGATTTTGAGAGTTTTATGTAAGGAATGCACGAGCAGTGCATGGATCTGCGTGAGACTTTGGTGGAGAGATTCTCTTCTCTCTTTCAGGGGGAAATAGCTAAGTATTGTGTTCTTCATTTTCTTGTAATTTTTGTAAACACCTTCTGGTAAATTTTCTTTGATTTAAATGAAGTTTTTTGTTGTGTTTTATCCATGCTTCGTTAGTAATTTTCTTTACTATTTTCATTTAATATGAAGTAGTGGCATTTGTAGGAAAATTATTTTTATGATAGAATTATTTTCATTTTAATGTGATGAGTAACATCTCCTTTGCTTAATTTACATAACTTACATGGCAATATGATATGTTAAAATTTGTTGTAAGTGATCTTGCAACTTGAGTGCACTCATATTGTCTGGTTAACTAGTAATATAGTTAGGCGGTAATGCAACTTTTAACGAATTATAATTTAATAGTCTATTTCTATTAAATTCTTCTAGGTGACAGATAGTTGCATAAACTAATAGAATATTAAAGACATATGTTCCTTGTTGGCACTTAAATTATTTAATAATTCTATCAATTCTTTTAGTTCTTATGCCATTATTTTCATTTACTTTTATTTTGCAATAATATATATGTATTTTTAGGAATCTAGATTTGCTTAGATATTCTCTTATTAAATTAATGTGATGATATCTGTTGACCTCATTTTTGATGAGGTCTTCTCTTCTTCTTTTTAATGCTTAGGATCTAGCCTTAGGCTTTTCCTTTGACTATCTTAGAGGACTAGAATTGGGACCCACCTTTTAGAAACTCAAACCACTTCTTAACTCCCTTCAAACTCCACAAACTCGACTATGGACCCCTAATCACCTAGAGGGTCGAAATCAAATGTGGAAGTTTAAGGATGAGTTCCTATAGGACTCTTTGGCCTTAGGACCGCTCCGGTGGCCTGGTCCGGTGAAGGGGCCGACTTACACACACACTACACTTATACACTACACTTTCACACACTTCCTAAAACACACCCATACCCAACTCGACCTCCCGACTCATGTAGGTGATTCACATGGATGGTCCTTAACCCCTAAGCCCTTGGCTAAGAGGGTTAGGAACAACATAGTGAATGCCTCAAATGAGTCCCTTCATGGCTCATGTGGGCTTGATATGGCTTCATGGCTCAACCAAAATAATTTCACTCCACTTACATCCACCCAATCTTCAATTTCCCAAATTTTCAATTTTTTGACCCCCAGGACCCTACACCCGCCTAACTTACCCAAAACCCTTGAAACTACCCAAATTTCTCAAAAATTTCCAAATCACCCAAAATTCTCCAAAATCATTCCCAAACATTTCCACATCACTCAAATTGATCATCCATACCCAAAAATACCAAAAATTCCAAAAATACCTCCCAATACCCTCCAAATACCCAAAATACCCCTCTTGACCCAAAAATCCAAAAATTTAGAAAATTCCCAAAAAATTCCAGAAAATCCCAAATATTCCCAATTTCATTTTGTTCAACTACACCTTGGGCCAATTTTGTCAATTTACCCCACTTTTATAAAAAACCCCAATTTGACCCATTTTAACCCAAAGTGAACTCAATGTCAAACCAAACCTACCCAATTGATCCAAATTCTGGTCCAATTCAATTCTAAACTTCAATTCAACATTCCCAATACCAATCTAGACCAAATTCAAGTCCAATTTGATTGATATTTGGATCCAATTTCACTTTTGGCCTTAAAGCCCAATTTGGACCCATGACCCAAACTTAATCCAAACTCACCCAATTCAACTCCAATTAACCCCAAATCTTTTCTAAATCTTCCTTAACATTCCCACAAATAAAACACTAACATGATTTGCCCAAAATTTAGACCCAAACCCCACTCAAATTCAACCCAAAGCTAAAAGGCCCTTTTTCGACCTAAACCCAAACCTAACCCAAATGAGGCCAAACCCCAAAATCAAAGCCCAACCAAAGTCAAAACCTCTTTGAAACACTCCCATAAATATTTCTCAACATTAATTTTACATCAATTTTAACCCTAGCCCAACATTGGCCCAAGTTAGCCCAATTTGACCTACATAGGCCCACTTACCAAATAAACCCAAATTCAAACCAATTCAACTCCAAATCACACCAAATTGACTCCAAGCCCTTCATAGAACATCCCTAAACCAATTATAACACTTATTTGACAAGGTCCTTCACAAAATCTTCACCCAAATGCCCATCCTAAAATCAAAAAGCCCATTCACCTTAAACTTTCCTAAAAGCCCACTTCCTTCAAATTCAAAAGCCCAAATTCATCTAAAGCCCACATGGCACTTCCCCTCATCATCCATTTAATCAAAATTGCCCCTAAGTTTCAAAGTCATCAATTAAACAATTCCAAATCAAGTTTCATACAAATTTCCATCAAATTACCAAAAATTCCTAAAATCCATTTTCATGAAATTGACCAAACTTTTTGCCAAGCCAAAGGTGAGCCATGAAGCCATGCATGAGCCACATGTGAGCCATGAGAGCTTTGGACACTCCACCATGCCATATTGGGTAAGAAGAGGGAGGGCTTTCCTTAATCCCTAAAGCTCATTAGCCTTAACCATGTTTCACGTAAACTTAAATTTAATCCAAATATATTTGGATGGAGACTTCTCCATGCCAAACCAAGCTGATCCCTTTGATTCCCCACGAGCACCCAAAGCCACCTCGAGGGGTGCACCAAGCCCAAATGGGTGGGTTGACCCATTTAGACTCAAAATTAGCTCTTCCCCCATTCCATCTAAATCAAACCCTTTACACATGTCAAACCTCAATCGAATGCACCAAACCCCGACCCCGACCCACCCGAACAAGATGGTGACCAATGCCCGGCCGGCCGACCACCGGGCCGCCGTAAAACACCATGGCCGAGAGCTCACATGTGAGCCCAACTTGGAATTCTCACCTGCCGAGCCGCCCCATCCCCAGGTGGCCCTTGGAGCCGTTCTTCTCTTGCCAAGAGCAGCTCGATCCCAAGCCCTAACTCTCCCTGGGAGGCCCTCCACCCTCTCCTATTTAAACTCCACCCCTCACGGCCATGAGAGGAGAGTTGCACAAACCTTGCCCAAACTCTGCCAAAATTATTCCAAACCTTCTCCACCCTTAAAGCAGTTGATCCCCAGTGTCAATTTGCCCTAATCCCCACTGTCAAAATCCAATTTCTCACCGAAATTCCACCCAAAACCAGGACACTTCTCCACAAGTGAGCCAATCCCCAAATTGATTGGTTCTACACCTTCACCGGACCAAGGGAAGGTGTCCACCAACAAAAGCCTCATCTCCAGGGCCACCCGGCTTGCTCCAGCCTCCGAGCTTTGTGATCGGGCTTGGTCGAAATCACACCTAGACAATTCACTGCGACCAGGAGACTTCATCTGGAGCTTGCTGGGATCCAATCGAAGGTGCAACAACTCTCAGATTGAAGCCACACTTCTCTGAGCAAAGGTATGAGCTAATTTTTCATCCCGAGCTTCTAGAGATTCTCCATTTCGAATGCTTTAATTTCAATGCATGATAGCCGTATAGATGTGTTCGTCTCTTCAAGACGAATCCATAGAGCATAAGAACATGAAAATCCATTGAGTATCGAGTGAGATATTAGGGATTTAGTGTGGACGGCTCTCGGGTGAGAACACTTGGGGACTATGAACGGATGCCGTTCATTTAATACACGCGCGGACGGACGGCCAGGATCGCATCGGATCAGAAGACGGAACGATACAGCGGGCCCCGGGAGCGCTGAGTCAGATGGCGGCGTCGAATGGGAGCGCGACGCGTGTGCGTTCGGAGATGCCGAGGATGACGCGGCGCCGCGTGGATAAATAGAAAATTAGGGTATTTTCTTATTTATTTAATTCCCTAAACTTCAAAAATTCAACTTTGTGTAGAAAAATCGAAAAATAAAATAAAAATACCCTCTTGCTCGAGTGAATCGGAGGAGAATAATGTGGAAAAGAAATCATTTAATTTCATCAAGTATTTTATTTTTTATAATTTATTTACCCTCTACACATTCTTAATTCTTGATGCATGTATACAATTCACCATGGCATGAGACCATAGGGCTTTTGAAGCCTCTGAATTTGGGAACATTCCCCGAATTTTCCAAAGTCGAGGCCATCCCTATGAAGAGTTATTGATTTTTCAAATTCATGTTACTGTTTTGAGTATTTTAATCCCAATAAATAGCATGTTGTGAAATAAATTCTAGGAAAATTTGATGATGTTACTTATGACCAGAGAACCCTAGGAAAAATAGGTTTTGAGTTAGTTCATTTAAAACAACCTAATTGGCTTAAACACTCAAAATAGGTCTCTAATTAATTAGAGCTAACCATACATTAAATTGACTTGAAATCAATTCTCCACTGGCCTTTAGGATCAGAGGAACCCACCATAAAGATTTCGAGGTCAATCGGACTTGGTTAGCCCCACTAATCGGGTCGATTAAGCCACTTAGTCATTTTAAACTTTAAAAATTCATAACTTTCAAAATATCTTTCAAAAATTCACCAAATTGGTTTTGGAGTCTCTCCGATATTAGGGGAATCTAAGAAAATTAAAATTTCAATTTTCTAAAAAAGTTGATTTTTAATATTATTTTAATATTTTAATAATTAAAAATAATAAAAATCACAAAAATAATAAAATTCCCCAAAATGTCACATTTTGAATTTTAATCACTTAGGAACAAACCTCATATTTTTCTTAGGTCTATTTAGTGAGATATTAAATTTTAAAGCTCTACGGTAATTTTAAAATTAAAAAATGTATTTTCTAGCTTTTTCATTAAAATAATTATAATAAATCATAGAAAAATCAGAAAATTGTAAAATTTGCTTCTCTGATTTCCTTGATATCAGAGAGATTTTTGAAAAATATAAATTCATTTTTCAACATTTATTTTATTTTTAAATTAATTAACACTCCAAAACTTAAAATAATTATAATAAAAATAATATAATTTAAAAAATCACCAAAATTAGTCCAAGTGGTTCTCTGGTCATTAGGAATGTCCCCTAATTTTCTTAAGGACAGAAACTTTCCCTTGGTCATGTTATTAAATTTTCCTTTTTAAATCTCTATTTTCTACCAAAAATAATTATATAAATAAATTAAATATAGAAAAATCACATTTTCTCCTCTCATGTCTTTATTGACATATGAGTGAAGTCACATAAAAATTTCAAGTTCATTTGAGTTCAATTTAGTGAGTTATGAAATTATTAAGCTTAAAGGATAAAAATGGTAATTAAAAATCTTAATCCTTAATTAAAACTTTAGGTTTAATAAAAAATTAATAAGTAAAATATTTGATCCTAATCTGATTTGGATGATTGAAATTTAAATAATTAAAGGGTAGAAACCCATTAAACAATTTTAAAATAATTAAACCTTAATTAAATAATTGATTAAATTTGGAAGAATAATAAAATTGGAATTATTAAAATAGGGATATTATTAGGAAGAGATTTATTCTTTAATTTACAAATCCCTAAATTAATTATCTCATTAATATTCAATTCTTAATTAAAATGATAACTCAAATTCAAAAACATTAAAAGACTTAATCATTAAACTAAAATTAAATTATTGAACTCTTTTAAAATTTCAATTAAAATTAAAAAAATAAAATTAAACTAAAAATTAAATTAAATTAAGTAAATTAAATTAAATTAAATTAAATTAAATTAAATTAAAATTAAAAGTTGAATTAAATTAAAAATTAAATAAACAAATTAAATTAAATTAAATAACTTAAATTAAATTAAATTAAATTAAATTAAATTAAATCAAATTAAATTAAAACTAAATCAAATCAAATTAATTTAATGTAACATCAAATCAAACTAAACTGAATTAAATTAAATTAAAACTCAATTAAATTAAATTAAATTAAATTAAATTAAATTGAATTAAATAACATCACCTAAAACAGAAAGAAATTAAATATAAAGTATCTCGAACAACTATTCCAAATTTAAACCCATTAACTTAAATCAAATCATTTGAATACCAATTTACCCTCGAAAGCTTCGGTTACTATAACTCCTAAACGAACATTAAATGAAATGTTACCTCACCTATAGGATATTCAAATGTCCTAGTTCACCGAGTAAGATAACAACAAAACTTGAATTCTCGGACGATTAATTCATTTGTATAATTAAACCCATTTGGACTTAAAACAATCCTAGAAATATTGAAAAGATGTTTAAGATTATTCTTAAGCACTTCCTCAATATGATAGGACATTTATAAGAACAATTGGACTTAATTGTTCTTTGATGAAGAAAATCGTCCTTAAACCAAATCACAAAGAACCTAGACGTCATAGGAAATGACTAGCTATAGGATTAGGAACTTGGTAGGAAACCATAACCCTTACCTTAGCTTTACCTAGCAACTTGCTTAAATATTCTAATTGTGTTTTAAGTGCAGCTTGGGATGACGGGAAGACCCTCCAGGTACGCTTTTATTTTATTGCAATCTACTTTCTTGCAATTTACATTATCGCAATTTATTTAACTGCATTGCACTTACTTTTCTTGCATGATAAACAACTGTTGCATGAAAACTCACACCTTTAGGATAGCCCCTAAAACTGAAACCAAAACTAAGTTAAAAGTCATTGCAAGATAAAATTCACCGCCACAAACAACTCAAAATTTAATCACAAACAGAACACAAAACTACAATTACAATTAAATTAAAATGTCTCGTTGGATGATCGAGAATACCTCGGATGATGTAACCTACGTGTTGCTAACGGGATTTCCCACGGTTTAAATGAAAGTGTGGAACTCATTCAGTTGAGTTTAGCAAATTCATCTGGACTAAGTGAATCCGATAAAAATAATGATGCCGGAAGGATGGAACCGTGGGATCTTAACTGGTGTCGTTATAATCAACTTTAAGATTTGTTTTAATTAAAACACAAAAACACTTGGAAATTAAGACTTTCTCTAAACCAAAACACTTTTCTCATCCCCCGATTTATGATTTCTAAAACTAAACCTCCGCAACAACAAGGAGCTCGGAGCATGGTGGCAACGACGGCCATCGTCATCAAGCAAAACTCGAGTCTACTTCAGCAAAACTTTCTTAGAATTAAAATAACCAAGCCATAGGACTTCGAGGTAGTTTGCCTAGTGCAACATAAACCCTCAATCTTTGTTAGGCATTTGCATGATCAGGTCATGTAAATTAAGCCCTAACCGGTTTTAGGATTCCGAGGTAGTCGTCCGATACGACATAAACCCTCACATCTTCGAGGCTATTTGTATGATTCTCGTCATATAAATATAAGCCCTAATTAATTAAAATTGGCAAGATCAAAACATTTAAATAAATATTAGGACTTTCCTAAACTCAAGCCAAACAATAGGATAGTCGGGAAATTACCGAAGTTCGCTTCGAATCCGTGATTTCTCCTACTTTTCTTCCTTTGGATTCCCAAAACAAAATGTTCCAAATTTGATCCATTTCCTATTGGAATTCCAAAATTCAATCCTTTGAAAACTTAAACTTTGAAATTCTTGAGAGCAGAATTATTGATTATTATCGAGAGTTTTCTTAGGTGATTCGCGTCACTTAAGATGTAATTAACTATAGGGGCTTGCCCTTATAGGGAATTTTAAAGAACCCGAGTAATATAAACCCCGTTTAATGTTTTCTTATTAGCGTGGGAATTTGTCGGCTTATAAAATTGGTTCGCGTGACCAAACGGATGTCACAAGTCTTCTAGTTTATTTAATCGAGCCGTACCATCAAGCGATGTGTCTATCCTTAGGGATAGATACACGGCTTGTGGTGCGGTGCTCGTTTATATAAACTATTCGGGATGTGAGATCGGTTTGATTTCATATCTTAAAATTTTCAAATTTAAAATTATTTTCAAAATCAAATACTACTTTCTAAATTATATATATATTTAAATTAAGTTTAAAATTTGAATTCGCCGACAACTTCTGTTAGGCGACCCTCTTTTCAAAATAAAACACACAACCTAAAAAAATAATGCCGACAATATCTTACCGGATCTTCATTTACTTTACAAATTAGCCTCTTGTATCATCTATAACTGTGGAGAATTCTTAAGATCTGACCGTGGGCTAAGAATTCTTAACTTGTATGTATCACATTTCTCTTAAAAGGGAAAGTGCAACTAAATAGGGAGATAAACTTTAATTGGTGTAGAATTGATTTTTGTTTTTATTGTGACAGGCTAAATTCAATCAATTTGGTTTTACAAAAGAGGAGACGGGTCACTAGTAGGCTGACCATAGGCAACCACTTGGGGGATCCTAGAAGTGAGGGTCTAGAAATTCGTCCCATTCTACTAAAAATACATCCTAATCCAATCTTTAAAAGCTAGCTAATGTTCTTTATGACCTGGACCAAAGGTAAATAATATATATGCTCCTATTTGTCACTACTACATTAAATTCTAAGCACTCTTTCCTACACATTATCTAGATAATTACAAGCGAAAGGTAGTCTTTAACATCTAAAAATTTTCGAAACCAATTTATCCAGATAAGATATCTTTTAATTTTAACTATTCATTAGTAATATTTATTAGAAAACCATTTTAATTGACATTCAAAATTAAGTTATTATAGAATTAAACTAGAATTAGCATAAAGGATTTCTTACCTCGCTTATCCATGGGATCAGTATCTGGGGTTTTTACAAAGAAAGCCATATATCACTTGAAATGATATGTATACTTGCGTAGCACCCCTAGTGTCTAAACTATTTTCTACACTTTACAACATTTTGATTTTGCACACTAGCCGCTATTTATAAATTGGGCCAAGTTTTTGGCCATTTTTTGGAAGTTAATCTACTGCGAAATTGTGGGTCTGGTAAAGTTTTTTGTGCCGTTGCCAGGGAAGCGATGTCAAGAACTTTTAGGAGAATTTTAATTAACGTTGTAAGACTTAGATTTGGAATTTATAGTATTATAATATCATGTGTTTAATTATTGTGTGTTTATTTTAAAATAAAATCCAAAATACCAAAAATATTTTTGAGATCTGTATTATTAGTTAAGTCTTTAAATTTTTATGCATAGTTCAGGTGCTGAATTTTAAGTCTTGAATTTTACGACTTGAATTTAGAGAAAACTTTTAGGAGGATGATGAATTAGAAAAAATTCCATGAATTTATGTTAGAAATGGCGGATCAACAATATAATGAATATTCATATTTGGATTATACTGCTAGCCAAGTATAACTTAAATTAAAAGAGTAATCTTGTAGAATTTGATCTAAATTTTGAATCACCTAGAGAGAATCTGATCCAAATTTTGGGAGATCTTGAACTATCTTATAGAGATCCATTTCTTATAAATTTTAAAGATGATACTAATATGAAAATTGAGAAAATCATTAGAAGACTATTGGATCTAGGAAGAAACTTGAGGAACAATGATATAAATCTTTATGAAAAGGAAAAGCTAATAGAAAAATTAAAATTTGAGAATTTTATGAATTCCTGGATCTGGAAAAGATTTGGTGATTGATCAAGGATTACTTAAATGGAACTTTGATCCAGGAGGAATCATTTGTCGGGCTGACGACGTTAAACCAAGCGCTTTATGGGAGGCAACCCATAGTTATCAGGTGGTTTGATTTAGTATCATGATTGTTAGTGTTGTATTATGATTGCTTTAGTGTGGATTGATCAGTTTGATTGATGTTTGGATTGTTAGGGGTTTGATTGGATCTTTGTGTGTCATGAGGGAGGAAATTTCTTAACTTCTTTTGGATCCATCTCAATTTCCATTACTTCTTTATTTAACATTAGTTTCAATTGGTAGGAGTCATGAACCTATTTGATGAATAACCTATGGATGATCTTACACTATCCTTATAATTCTTTGAGTTGCTTAATTAAAGGGATAAGGTGATTCATGATATTGGTGCTTGAGAGCCAACATATCTGAGATAATCATATCCTTGGGATTAGACTCTATTAAATCATTTATAAGTACCCAATTTGTTCGTGTAGTGATTCTACTTGAAATTAGATGTAAGGTAGTGAGATGGGACGAATTAAAATAATAGTTTACCTAATTTATCATGTGTGTTTATGTTTGTGTTACAACAATTTAGAGATTTTAAGAACACTTATATATATATATATATATATCTATGTTGATGTTTGTCCTGCTTGTTAAACCTTTCTTTAGTTTAATTTTATTCTAGCATGTTTAGTTTAGATTTACTTTCTATTGCAAATTGTTCTGTCCTCATGAATACTTGTATATGTTTTTTGTAGACATTTGTGGTAGATAGAATTTCTGAACTGTTTTTCTTCCTACATATATTTTCTGTGTTGAATGCATGTTAAAAATTAAGTTTGGGGTAGGAAGAAAAACATAAATTTTAAAGTTATTATACTTCCTTATAGTTTAATACTATTAAAAGCATGTTTTAGGCTACATTTACTTTCATCTGCAGACATTCTATCCTAATTATGCATGTATATGAATTTGATAGGAAGTTGTAGTCATCAGTAAAGTCGGATTTTATTTTTCTTCCTACTATATTTTATAGAATTGATTGCAAAAATTTAAAATTTTAAGTTTGGGAGGGATTAAAAATTAATTTTCAGAACTTAAAGTTTATTTATTCTCAAGTATGCTACAAATAAATCTGATTTCTGATTTGAAAAATAATTATGTGTATGAAGTTATATTAAGGAAATAAAATTTTGAATATAGAAATGCGTAAAAGAATTTAGTTAAAATCTATAGTTGTGATGAAAAATTTAAAGTTTAAAATTCTCTTAATGAAGAAATGATTAATATTGTGTAACTATCTATGGTAGGAAAAATTGTATTTTTGAAAAAAAAAGAAGGATTAAACTTTTCTTTTCAATATTTGAATTTCTTTTATTGAAAAGTAATTTTTAAAACTGTTATTCTATTTCTAAGTAAAAGATATATATCTACCTTATGCTTTAGGAAAGGAATGGTGGAATTCAAAATTTTTAAAGGACTATCCAGATATAGTAATCCTTGCCTATAAAAGAAAAGTAAAGTATGAAAAGAAAAATAAAAAGAAAAAGAAAAGAAAAAAAAAGAAAAAGAATAAAATAAAATAAAATAAAATAAAATAAAAGTATAGTATGTGAAAGATTAAAGGGACTAATCAAAAATTGGTTCCACACCTAAGCTTTTTAAAATATAAGATATGTTTTTGAAAATTCTACAAGTATTACTGAATTAGATAGCAACATATATTTTCATACTCTTTCATCTAAGAGATTTCTGAACTTTAAATTGGTCTCATTTACTAAAAATTTTTCCAAATTGTATTACCACATTTCTAGTACAAAATTTTAGAAATTCCTAAAGAAACTCATACATATGATTTGCTTGTTTTATTTTATATGTTATAGTGTTACTTGAGGACGAGTAACGTTTAAGTTTGAGGCAATTGATCCACCAAAAAATTACTGATTTTTTAGTGTAGATTTTATGCTCACTTTATGCACATTTTTAATAATATACACTTTAAAGGAAGATAATTTGCTTATTTTTGTCTTCAAGTATAAAAATATGATTTTAGAGAAAATAAGGCAAAAACAATGCAATTTGGAGCCAAAATGAGCAAAGAAGAAAATTCTGACCCAGCACATATTGATTTGTCTTTCCATGCTTAATCTCTTTTACATTTCTTACATGTTTTTGAATGAAATTACACTTTGAATAAAGGTTTTTTTATTTTTATCTTGTAGGTGAAGATGTTAGGAACACAACACAACTGAAACAGGGTAAAACGGAGTTGAAATGATGCCAGACAGAGCAAAACGGTGAAGTTGCGCACAGGGTGGTGCCTAGGCGCCAGAACCGGCTCCTGTGCACCAGTGATGACGAGAAAATGGCGCCTAGGCGCCAGAAACAACCAGAAACATTTTGGGGACGGTTATGGATTGTTATTGGACAGTTTTGGATGGTTCCAAAGCAATCTATAAGCCTCTGGATGAAATCCTATATGTCATCAAGTAATACAATGAATCTAGACACATTGGAGTGCTTTTTAATTGAACAGATGTGACTCAAATGTGAAGGGGTAATCCTGGCGCCGATGCACCAGAACTGTCACCTAGGCACCACAGTTAATGTCTAGAAGATTCAAAAAAGGTGGACGAATTTTGAAGAGATGCTTGAAGCAACCCTTGGTCATTTTTGAAACTTTATAAATAGGGATTAATTCTACAGCCAAGATGAGTCCTTTTAGAGTCGTTTTGGTGTAGTTTTACATAAGGTCCAAGAGGTATGTGTGTTTGAAGTTTGTTGTGAGTTAGGAGATGTAGTTTTCCACATTTTCTGGAGAGCTTGGTGAGGGATTTTGAGAGTTTTATGTAAGGAATGTACAAGCGGCACATGGATCGGTGGGAGACTTTGGTGGAGAGATTTTCTTCTTTCTTTCAGAGGGAAAAAGCTAAGTATTGTGTTCTTTATTTTCTTATAATTTTTGTAAACACTTTCTGGTGGATTTTCTTTGATTTAAACGATATTTTTTGTTGTGCCTTATCCATTCTTCGTTAGTAATTTTCTTTACTATTTTTGTTTAATATGAAGTAGTGTCATGTGTAGGAAAATTTTTTTTATGATAGAATTATTTTCATTTTAATGTGATGAGTAACATCTCCTTCTCTTAATTCACATAACTTAAGTGGCAATAGGATATGTTAAATGTGTTGTAAGTGATCTTGCAACTTGAGTGCACTCACATTATCCGTTTAACTAGAAATATAGTTAGGCAGTAATGCAACTTTTAAGGAATTATAATTTAATAATCTATTTCTATTAAATGCTTCTATGTGACAGATAGTTGCATAAACTAATAGAATAGTAAAGACATATGTTCCTTGTTGGCACTTAATTTATTTCATAATTCTATCAATTCTTTTACTTCCTATGTCATTATTATCATTTACTTTTATTTTGCAATAAAATATTTGTAAGTTTAGGAATCAAGATTTGTTTAGATATTCTCTTATTAAATTAATGTGTTGATACTTTACCAGATCTTCATTTACTTTACAAATTGGCCTCTTATATCGTTAAAAGTTGTGAAGAATTCTTAAGATCTGACCGTGGGCTAAGAATTCTTAACTTATATGTATCACATTTCTCTTAAAAGGGGAGGCGCAAATAAATAGAGAGATAATCTTTAATGGGTGTAGAATTGATCTTTGTTTTTAGTGTGAGAGGCTAAATTCAATCAATTTGGTTTTATAAAAGAGGTGACGGGTCACTAGTAGGCTAGACCATAGGCAACCAGTTGGGGTGAAACTTAAAGTGAGAGTCTAGAAATTCATCCCTTTCTACTAATAATACATCCTAATCAAATATTTAAAAGCAAGCTTGTGTTCTTTATGATTTGGACCAAAGGGTAAAGAATTATATGCTCTTATTTGTCACTACCATTAAATTCTAAGCATTTCTTTCCTACACATTATCTAGGTAATTGCAAGAGGAAGGTAGTCTTTAACATCTAGAAGTTATCGAAACCAATTTATCCAGATAAGTGATCTTTTTATTTTAAATTTTCATTTAGTAATTGTTATTAGAAAACTATTTTAATTGACATTCCAAATTAAGGCCTTATAGAATTAGACTAGAATTAGCGTAATTGATTTCTTACCTCGCTTCTCCGTGGGATCGGGATCTGGGGTTTTTAAAAAGAAAGCCCTATTTTACTTGAGACGATACGTATAATTGTGTAGTACCCCTATTATGTAAACTATTTTCTACAATTTACAACATTTTGATTTTGCACACTAGCTACTATATATAAATTGGGTCAAGTTTTTTGCCATTTTTTGGAAGTTAATTTACTGTGTAATTGCGGGTCGAGTCAAGTTTTTGGTGCCGTTGCCGGGGAGGCAACATTAAGAACTTTTTAGATAATATTAATTAATGTTGTAAAACATAGATTTGGAATTTATAGTATTATAATATCATGTGTTTAATTATTGTGTGTTTATTTTTAAAAAAAATCCAAAATACCAAAAATATTTTTGAGATCTGTCCTATTAGTTAAGTCTTTAAATTTTTATGCGTAGTTCAGGTGCTACAGACCTTGAATTTTACGACTCCAATTTAGAGAAAACTTTTAGGAGGATGATGAATTAGAAAAGATTCCAGGAATTTATGTTAGAAATGGAAGATCAACAATATATGAATATTCATATTTGGATTACACTGCTAGTCAAGGATAACTTAAATTAGAAGAGTAATCTAGTAGAATTTGATTTAAATTTTGAATCACCTAGAGATAATTTGATCCAAAATTTGGGATATCTTGAACTATCTTATAGAGATCCATTTCTTCTGAATTTTAAAGATGATACTTATATGAAAATTAAGAAAATCATAAGAAGACTTTTGGATCTAGAAAGAAACTTGAGGAATAATGATATAAATCATTATGAAAAGGAAAAGCTGATAGAAAAATTAAAATTTGAGAATTTTAGGAATTCCTGGATCTGGAAAAGATTGGGCGATTGATCAAGGATTACTTAAATGGAACTTTGATCCAGGAGGAATCATTTGTCGGGCCGACAACATTAAACCAAGCGCTTTATGGGAGACAACTCATAGTTATTAGGTGGTTTGATTTAGTATCATGATTGTTAGTGTTGTATTATGATTGTTTTAGTTTGGATTGATCGGTTTGATTGATATTTGGATTGCTAGGGGTTTGATTTGATCTTCGTCTGTCATGACGGAGGAAATTCCTTAACTTCTTTTTGATCCATCTTAATTTCCATTACTTCTTTCTTTGACAATAGTTTCAATCGGTAGGATTCATGAACCTATTTGATGACTAACCTATGGATGATCTTACACTATCCTTATAATTTTTTGAGGTGCTTGCTTAAAAGGATAAGGTAATGTCTGATGTTGGTGCTCAAGAGCCAACATATCTGAGATAATCGTATCCTTGGGATTAGACTCTATTATATCATTTATAAGTACCCAATTTATTAGTGTAGTGATTCTACTAGAAATTAGAAGTAGGGTAGTGTGATGTGATGAGTTAAAGGAAGAGTTTATCTCATTTATCATGTGAGTTTATGTTTGTATTACAACAATTTAGAGATTTAAAGAACACTTAAATATATATATTCCTATGTCAATGTTTGTCCTGCTTGTTAGACCTTTCTTTAGTTTAATTTTATTCTAGCATGTTTAGTTTAGATTTACTTTCTATTGCAAATTTTTCTATCCTGATGAATACTTGTATATGTTTTTGATAGACATTTGAGGTAGATGGAATATCTGAACTATTTTTCTTCCTACTTATATTTTTTGTGTTGAATGCTATACATGTTAAAATTTAAGTTTCACGGTAGGAAGAAAAACAAAAATTTTAAAGTTAGTATATTTCCTTATAGTTTAATATTATTGAAAGCATGTTTTAGGCTACATTTATTTTCATCTGCAGACATTCTTTCCTAATTATGCATGTATATGAATTTGATAGGATGTTGTAGTTGTCAGTAAAGTCAGATTTTACTTTTCTTCCTTTTATATTTTTTTGGAATTGATTGCAAAATATTTAAAATTTTAAGTTTGGGAGGGATGAAAACTCAATTTTCAATATGCTACAAATAAATTGTTTTTTTATTTGAAAAATAATTACGTGTATGAAGTTATATTAGGGAAATAAAATTTTGAATATAAAAATGAGTAAGTGAATTTAGTTAAAATCTATAGTGGTGATGGAAAATTTAAAGTTTAAAATTTTCTTAATGAAGAAATGATTAATATTGTGTAACTATCTATGGTAGGAAAAATTGTATTTTTAAAATATTAGAAAGATTAGACTTTTCTTTTCAATATTTAATTTTTTTTATTGAAATATAATTTTAAAAATTGTTGTTATATTTCTAAGTAAAAGATATATATCTACCTTATGCTTTAGGAAAGGAAGGGTGTAATTCATACTTATTAAAGGCCTATCCAGATATAGTAATCCTTGCCTGATAAAAGAAAAGTAAAGTATGAAAAGAAAAAGAAAAAGAAAAAGTAAAGAAAAGAAAAAGAAAAAGAAAAAAAGAAAAGAAAAGAAAAGTATAGTTTGTGAAAAAGGAAGGAGAAGCTTGAGGATTAAAGGGCCTAATCAAAAATTGGTTCTACACCCGAGCTTTTTAAAGTAGAAGATATGACAAAATCTTAAGATTAAAAAAAGAATATAGTTGGTATAATTATTTTTAATAATGATTTTTAAGTAAAGATAATAAAAATGTCTAACCCCTATATTATGAAAAATCTACAAGTATTTCTGAATTAGATGGCAACATATAATTTTATACTCTTTCATCTAAGAGATTTCTAAACATTAAATTGGTCTCATTTACTAAAATCTTTTCTAAACTGGACTACTACATTTCTAGAATAAAATTTTAGAAACTCCTAAAGAAACTCATACACTTGATTTTCTTGTTTGGTTTTATATGTTATAGTGTTACTTGAGGACAAGTAACGTTTAAGTTTGGGTCAATTGATCCTCCTAAAAATTACATATTTTTTAGTTTAGATTTTATTCTCACTTTATGCAAATTTTTAATGATATACACTTTAATGGAAGACATTTTGCATATTTTTGTCTTCAAGTATAAAAATATGATTTTAGAGAAAATAAGGCAAAAAAATGCAATTTGGAGCCAAAATGAGCAAAGAAGGAAATTCTGACCCAGCACATATTGATTCCTCTTTCCATGCTTAATCTCTTTTACATTTCTTACATGTGTTTGAATGAAATTACACTTTTAATAAAAGTTGTTTTTATGTTTATCTTGTAGGTGAAGATGTTAGGAAGGCAACACAACTGAAACGGGGTGAAACGGAGTTGAAACGAAGCTAAACGGAGCAAAACGGTGAAGCTGCAAACAGGGTGGAGCTTAGGCGCCAGTGACAATGAGAAAATAGTGCCTAGGTGCCAGACACAGCCAAAAACTTTTTGGGGACGGTTATTGGACGATTTTGGGTTGTTCCAAAGCATTCTAAAAGCCTCTGGATGAAATCCAACATGTCATCAAGTAATACAATGAATCTAGACACATTAGAGTGATTTTTAATTGAAGAGGTGCAACTCAAATGTGAAGGGGTGCTTCCTTTCACGAAGAGATCCTGGCGCCTAGGCACCACTAATGTCACCTAGGCTCCACAGTTAATCTCTAGAAGCTTCAACTAATGTGGATGAATTTTGAAGAGATGCTTGAAGCAACCCTTAGTCATTTTTAAAGCTCTATAAATAAGGATTAATTCTATAGCCAAGGGGAGTCCTTTTAGAATCGTTTTGGGGTTGTTTTACATAAGGTCCAAGGGGTGTCTGTGTGTGGAGTTTGTTGTGAGTTAGGAGATGTAGACTTCAACATTTTCTGAAGAGCTTGGCGAGGGATTTTGAGAGTTTTATGTAAGGAATGTACGAGCGGCATGGATCGGCGGGAAACTTTGGTGGAGAGATTCTCTTCTTTCTTTAAGAGGGCAAAAGCTAAGTATTGTGTTCTTCATTGTTTTTGTAATTGTTGTAAACACATTCTGGTGGATTTTCTTTGATTTAAACGAAGTTTTCTGTTGTGTTTTATCCATGCTTCATTAGTAATTTTCTTTACTATTTTCATTTAATATGAAGTAGTGGAATGTGTAGGAAAATTAATTTTATGAAAGAATTATTTTTATTTTAATGTGATGAGTAATATCTCCTTCGCTTAATTTACATAACTTAAGTGGCAATAGGTTAAGTTAAAATTTTTTGTAAGTGATCTTGCTACTTGAGTGCACTCACACTGTCCGGTTAACTAGTAATATAGTTAGGTGATAATGGAACCTTTATGGAATTATAATTTAATAATCTATTTCTATTAAATGCTTCTAGGTTACAGATAGTTGCATAAACTAATAGAATATTAAAGACATATGTTCCTTGTTGGCGCTTAATTTATTTCATAATTCTATTGATTCTTTTACTTCTTATGCCATTATTTTCAATTACTTTTATTTTTCAATAAAACATATGTATGTTTAGGAATCAATATTTTCTTAGATATTCTCTTCTTAATTTAATGTGATGATACTTTACTGGATCTTCATTTACTTTACAAATTGGCCTCTTGTATCGTTAAAAACTGTGGAGAATTCTTAAGATCTAACCGTGGGCTAAGAATTCTTAACTTGTATATATCACATTACTCTTAAAAGGGGAGGTGCAACTAAATAGGGAGATAATCTTTATTGGGCATCGAATTGATTTTTTATTTAGTGTATCAGGCTAAATTCAATCAATATGGTTTTATAAAAGAGGTGACGGGTCACTAATAGACCAGACCATAGGCAACAATTTTGGGGAAACCTAGAAGTGAGAGTCTAGAAATTGATCCCTTTCTACTAATAATACATCCAAATCCAATCTTTAAAAGCTAGCTAATGTTCTTTATGACCTGGACCAAAGGGTAAAGAATATATATGCTCCTATTTGTCACTACTACATTAAATTCTAAGCATTTATTTCCTACACATTATCGAGGTATTTGCAAGAGAAAGGAAGTCTTTAACATCTAAAAATTCTCTTAACCATTATATTCAGATAAGTTATCCTTTTATTTTAAATTTTCATTTAGGAATAGTTATTAGAAAACCATTTTAATTGACATTCCAAATTAAGGCCTTATAGAATTAAACATGAATTATCTTAAAGGATTTCTTACGTCGCTTCTCCGTGGGATCGGTATCTGGGGTTTTTAAAAAAAAATGCCCTATATTACTTGAGCGATATGTATACTTGCATAGTACCCCTAGTGTGTAAACTATTTTCTACAATTTACAACATTTTGATTTTGTACACTAGCCGCTATTTATAAATTTGTCAAGTTTTTTGCCATCTTTTTGAAGTTAATTTACTGTGTAATTGCGGGTCATGTCAAGTTTTTGGCACTGTTGCCGGGGAAGTAACGGTAAGAACTTTTAGGAGAATTAGTTAAAGTTTTAAGACTTAGATTTGGAAATTTATAGTATTATAATATCATGTGTTTAATTATTGTGTGTTCATTCTAAAATAAAATCCAAAATACCAAAAATATCTTCGAGATCTGTCCTATTAGTTAAGTCTTTAAATTTTTATGCGTAGTGCAGGTGCTGCAGACCTTGAATTTTACGACTCGAATTTAGAGAAAACTTTTAGGAGGATGATGAATTAGAAAATATTCGATGAATTTGTGTTAGAAATGGCGGATCAACAATATAATGAATATTCATATTTGGAATATACTGCTAGTCAAGGATAACTTAAATTAGAAGAGTAATTTAACAGAATTTAATCTAAATTATGAATCACCTAGAGAGAATCCGATCCAAAATTTGGGAGATCTTAAACTATCTTATAAAGATCCATTTCTTATGAATTTTAAAGATGATACTAATATGAATTTGAGAAAATCATAAGAGGACTATTGGATCTAGAAAAAACTTGAGGAACAATGATATAAACCATTATGAAAAGGAAAAGCTGATAGAATTATTAAAATTTGAGAATTTTAGGAATTCCTGGATCTGGAAAAGATTGGGCGATTGATCAAGGATTACTTAAATGGAATTTTAATCTGATAGGAATCATTTTATAGGGCCGAGGATGTTAAATTAAGTGCTTTTTGGTACGCAACCCATAGTTATCAAGTGGTTTAATTTAGTATCAAGATTGTAAGTGTTGTATTATGATTGCTTTATTGTGGATTGATCAGTTTAATTGATGTTTGGATTGTTAGGGGTTTGATTTGATCTTCGTGTGTCATGAGGGAGGAAATTCCTTAACTTCTTTTGGATCCATCTCAATTTCCATTGCATCTTTCTTTGACATTAGTTTCACTTAGTTGGAGTCATGAACCTATTTGATGACTAACCTATGGATGATCTTACACTATCCATATAATTATTTGAGGTTCTTCATTAAAGGGATAAGGTGATGCCTGATGTTGGTGCTCGAGAGCCAACATATCTGAGATAATCGTATCCTTGGGATTAGACTCTATTAAATCATTTATAAGTACCCAATTTATTAGTGTAGTGACTCTACTAGAAATTAGAAGTAAGGTAGTGAAATGCGATGAGTTAAAAGAAGAGTTTACCTCATTTATCATGTGTGTTTATGTTTGTGTTACAACAATTTAGAGATTTAAAGAACACATAAATAAATATATATTCCTATGGCGATGTTTGTCCTGCTTGTTAGACCTTTCTTTATTTTAATTTTAGTCTAGCATGTTTAGTTTAGATTTACTTTCTATTGCAAATTGTTTCGTCCTGATGAATACTTGTATATGTTTTTGATAGAGATTTGTGGTAGATAGAATTTCTAAACTATTTTTCTTCCTACTTATATTTTTTGTGTTGAATGCTATACATGTTAAAAATTAAGTTTGGGGGTAGAAAGAAAAACATAAATTTTAAAGTTAGTTTACTTCCTTATAGTTTAATACTATTGAGAGCATGTTTTAGGTTACATTTACTTTCATCTGCAGACATTCTATCCTAATTATGCATGTATATGAATTTGAAGGATGTTGTAGTTGTCAGTAAAGTTGGATTTTATTTTTTTTTCTACTATATTTTATGGAATTAATTGCAAAATATTTAAAATTTTAAGTTTGGGAGGGATGAAAAATCAATTTTTAGAACTTAAAGTTTATTTATTCTCAAGTTTGCTACAAATAAATTTGATTTTTTATTTGAAAAATAATTATGTATATGAAGTTGTATTAGGGAAATAAAATTTTGAATATAGAAATGAGTAAGAGAACTTAGTTAAAATTTATAGTGGTGATGAAATATTTAAGGCTTAAAATTTTCTTAATGAAGAAATGATTAATATTGTGTAACTATCTATGGTAGGAAAAATTGTATTTTTGAAAAAATAGATGGATTAGACTTTTCTTTTCAATATTTAAATTACTTTTATTGAAAAATAATTTTAAACACTATTATTATATTTCTAAGTACAAGATATATATCTACCTTATGCTTTAGGAAAGGAAGGGTGGACTTCAAAATTATTAAAGGTCTATCTAGATATAGTAATCCTTGCCTGATAAAAGAAAAGTAAAGTATAAAAAGAAAAAGAGAACGAAAATGAAAAAAAAAGAAAATGAAAATGAAAAAAAGAAAAGAAAGGTATAGTATGTGAAAAAGGAAGGAGAAGCTTAAGGATTAAAGGGCCTAATCAAAAATTTGTTCCACACCTGAGCTTTTTAAAGTATACTATATCAGAAATTCTTAAGATTAAAAATATAATATAGCTAGTATAATTATTTTTAATAAAGATTTTTAAGTAAAGAAAATAAAAATGTCCAACCCCTATATTTTGAAAAATCTACAGGTATTTCTGAATTAGATAGCAACATATATTTTCATACTCTTTTATCTAAGAGATTTCTGAACTTTAAATTGGTCTCATTTACTAAAATTTTTTATAAATTGGATTACCACATTTCTAGAACAAAATTTTAGAAATTCCTAAAGAAACTCATACATATGATTTGCTTGTTTTATTTTATATGCTATAGTGTTACTTGAGGACGAGTAACGTTTAAGTTTGCGGCAATTGATCCACCAAAAAATTACATATTTTTTAGTGTAGATTTTTTTCTCACTTTATGCACATTTTTAATGATGTACACTTTAAAGGAAGACATTTTTCAAATTTTTTCTTCAAGTATAAAAATATGATTTTAGACAAAATAATGCAAAAACAATGCAATTTGGAGCCAAAATGAGCAAAGAGGAAAATTCTGGCCCAACACATATTGATTTGTCTTTCCATGTTTAATCTCTTTTAAATTTATTATATATTTTTGAATTAAATTAAAATTTAATGAAAGGTTTTTTTTTATCTTGTAGGTGAAGATGTTAGGAACGTAACACAACTGAAACGGGGAGAAACGGAGTTAAAATGAAGCAAAACTGAGCAAAACGGTGAAGCTGCACACAGGTTGGCGCCGAGGCATCAGAACCGGCGCCTGGGTGCCAGTGATGATGAGGAAATGGCACCTAGGCGCCGGACACATCAAGAAAACATTTTGGCGACGGTTATAGATTGTTATTGAACTGTTTTGGGTGGTTCCAAAGTAATCTAGAAGCCTCTGGACGAAATCATACATGTCATCAAGTAATACAATGAATCTAGAAACATAGTAGTGGCTTTCAATTGAAGAGGTTCGACTTAAATGTGAAGGGCTGTGTCCATTCGCGAAGAGATCCTAGTGCCTAGGTGCCAGAACTTTCACTTAGGCTCCACAGTTAATCTCTCAAAGATTCAAAGAATGTGAACGAATTTTGAAAAGATGTCTGAAGCAACCCTTGGTCATTTTTGAAGCTCTATAATTAGTGATTAATTCTACAGCTAAGGGGAGTCCTTTTAGAGTCATTTTGGGGTTGTTTTACAAAAGTTCCAATGGGTGTATGTGTGTGGAGTTTGTTCTGAGTTAAGAGATGTAAATTTCTACATTTTCTTGAGAGCTTGGTGAGGGATTTCAAGAGTTCTATATAAGGAATGTACGAGCGGCGCATGTATCTGCGGAAGACTTTGGTGGAGAGATTCTCTTCTTTCATTCAGAGGGAAAAAGCTAAGTATTGTGTTCTTTATTTTCTTGCCATTGTTGTAAACACATTTTGGTCGATTTTCTTTGATTTAAACGAAGTTTTTTTGTTGTGTTTTATCCATGCTTCCTTAGTAATTTTCTTTACTATTTTCCTTTAATATGAAGTAGTGGCATGTGTAGGAAAATTATTTTTATGATAGAATTATTTTCATTTTAATGTGATGAGCAACATCTCCTTCTCTTAATTTACATAATTGTTGACCTCATTTTTGATGAGGTCTTTTGCTTTTCTCTTTAGCACTTAGGATCTAGCCTTAGGCTTTTCCTTTGACTAATCTTAAAGGACTAGAAATGGAACCCACCCTTTAGAAATTCAAACTACTTCTTAACTCTCTGCAAACCCCACAAGCTTGATTGTAGACCCCTGATCACCTAGAGGGTTGAAATCAAATTTGGAGGTTTAAAGGATGAGTTCCCATAGGACTTTTCGGCCTTAGGAATACCCCAGGTGGCCGTGTCCGGTGAGGGTCGACTTGCACATACACTACACTATCACACACATTCCAAGCTCTAAAACCACACTCTCACCCAACTTGACTTCCTGACTCATGTAGGTAATTCATATGGATGGTCCTTAACCCCTAAGCCCTTGGCTAAGAGGGTTAGGAACAACATAGTGAATGCCCCAAATGAGTCCTCTCATGGATCATATGGGCTTAATATGGCTTCATGGATCAACCAAAGTGATCCCATTTCACTCACATTTGATCAATCTTCCTTTTTTCAAAATTTCAATTTTTGACCCCCGGGGCCCCAGACCCACCAAACCTACCAAATAACCTTGAAATGACCCAAAATTTGCAAAATTACCTAAATTACCCAAAATCCCACAAAATCAATCCTAAACACTTCCCACCATTCAAATTGACCATCTTTTGCCAAAAATACCAAAATTTCCAAAAATACCCCGAAATCCTCCCCCCAAATTACCAAAATACCCTTTTACCCCAAAAATCTAAAAATTCTAAAAATTCCCAGAAAATTCTAGAAAATCCCAAATATTTCTAATTTCATTTTTTTCAACTACACCATGGGAAAATTTTGCCAATTTACCCCATGTTTACCAAAACCCCCAATTTGACCTATTTTTTAACCCAAGTGAACCCAATGTCAAACTAAACCACCCCAATTAACCTCAATTTTAGTCCAATTAATTTTTTAAATTCAATTAAATATCAACAATATCAATTTAGACCAAATCCAAGTCTAATTTAATTGACATTTGGGCCCAATTTCAATTTGAAGCCTAAAGGCCCAATTTTGGCCCATGACTTAAACCTTGCCCAAACCAACCCAACTCAACCCCAATTGGCCCCAAATCTTTTCTAAAACCTTCCTAACATCCCCACAAACAAAACACTAACATGATTTTCCCAAAATTTGAACCTAAACTCCAGCCAAACCTAACCCAAAACAAAAATCCCTTAAATTGATCTAAGCCCAAACCTAACCCAAATGGGCCCAAATCCAAATATTAGAGCCCAAACAAAGTTGAAAGCTCTTTGTAACACTCCCATAAAAATTTTTCAACACTAATTTTACACCAAATCAAACCTTAGCCCAACCTTAGCCCAAGTTATCTCAATTTGGCCCACCTTGGCCCCTTTACCAAAAAAAAGCCCAAATTCAACCTAATTCAATTCAAAATCACTTTAAACTTGTTTCAAATCACTCAAGACACATGCTTAAACCAATTGCAACATTTTTTTGGCACAATCCTTTACAAAATTTTCATCATAAATATACTTTAAATCCAAAAGCCCACTTCCTCAAACCACTTTAAAAGCCCAACCAAAATGATTTCAAAAAGCCCAAAATCAATCCAAAGCCCACATGTCAAATTCTTCTCATCATACCTTTAATTGAAATCATCCCTAAGTCCTAAATAAATAATCAAGCCATTCCAAATCAAGCCACATGCCAAATTACCCCTAAATGCCAAAAATTTCTAAAACCCTTTTTCATGAAACAAGCCAACCTTTTCCAAGCCAAATGTAAGCCAAATTTGAGCCATTTACAAGCCATATGAAGCCATTAGAGTCTTGACACCTCACCATGTCATTTATGGCAAATGGAGGGGCCCCTTTCTTAAGCCTTCCTTAAGCCTTTTTAACCTCATCCATGATACACACTAAATCTTGCTTAGCCACCACACCATGGATGGAGACTTCTCCACTCTAATTCTGCTGAGCCATATGATTCCCTTCAGCCCAAATCAAGCCTTGGTGGGTGCACCAAACCCAAATCCATGCCTTTGACCAAACCAAGCCCAAAATGATCCCTTCCCCCTTCCAGTTTGATTCAACTCCTTTACACTTGGCATTTGCCAATTGAACTCACAGAACTCAAGCACTGACTTCCCTGACCCTGAGGGTGACCCATGCCTGGCCGGCCAGCCACCACAGCCGCTGAAAACCACCAGGCCGAGAGGCTTAATTTGAATCAAAAATTTAATTTGAACTTGCTGAGCTGTCCCATGCCCAAGGGCCACTGTGGCTGTTCTTCCCTTGGCCAAGGCAGTTGATCCAAGCCTTGGGAGGCCCTCCAACCACCTCTATTTAAACCCACTCACCTCTCGGCCAAAGAAGGTGATGAACCAGACCTTAAGGAAACTCTGCCAAAATTGCTCAGGACCTTCTCCTAACCCAAAGCGATTGATCCCAGTGTTCCTTTGCCCTAATCCCCATTAACGTAGCTCGATTTCGAGTTGAAAATCCACTCAAAAAACAGGACACTTCACCACAGTGAGCCAATCTTCAAATTGATTGACCCTACACCTTCACCAGACCAAAAGGAGAAGTTCCCCAGCAAAAGCCCCCTCACCAGGCCAGCCATTGCTTCCAGCCTCAAAGCTTTGTGATCAGCCTTGGTCACTTTCATACTTAGACAATTCCCCAGAGCTAGTGACTTCATTTGGAGCATGCTTAGACTCAATTGAAGGTGACAAAACCCTCAGATCGAAGCTTTACTTCTCTGAGCAAAGGTATGAACTCATTCTTCCTCTCGAGCTTCCAGTAAATCTCCATTTTGTTTGGATTAATTTCATAGCCTATAAACCATATGGATGTGTTTGTATCTTTAAGACGAATCGATAGAGTATAAGAACTCAAAAATCCATTGAGAATCGAGAGAGATATTAGGGTTTTAGTGTGGACGGGCACGGGTGCACACCAGTCGTAGACGATGACCAGGAGCCATTGGATCACACGTGTATCGAGCGGATGGTCGAGATCAATCCGGACAGCGAAATGTTAAGTGAACCGCGGGCCCCTAGAGCACTGAGTCAGATGGCGGCGCCGAATCACAGAGCGATGCGTGTTCTTTCGATCCACCAGACGATGACGCGACGCCGAGTCGGATAAGTAGAAAATTAGGGTATTTTTGAATTATTTAAATACCAGAACTTGAAAAATTCATATCTTTGCATAGAAAAATCACAAAAATAAAATAAAAATACCCTCTTGCTCAGTGAACAGAGGAGAATAATGTGAAAAAGAAATCAAGTTAATTGGATGAGTATTTTATTTTTAATAATTTATTTACTGTTTCTAATGTTTTGATTCTCCATTTGCATAGACAATTCACCATGGTATGAGACCATAGGGCTTTTGAAGCCTCCGATCTTGGGAACATTTCCTGAATGTTTCAAGGTCAGAGGCCATCTCTGTGAAAAGTTATTGATTTTTAAAGTTCATGTCACTATTTTAGGTATTTTAATTCCAATAATTAGCATGTTGTAAAATAAATTCTAGGAAAATTTGGTTATGTTTCTTAGGACAAGGGGACCCTATGAAAAATATATTTTGAGTTAATTCATTCGTAATAACCTTAATTGGCCTAAACTCCCAAAATTGAACTTGAATTAATTAGGGTTAACTACACACCAAATTGACTTGAAAATAATTCTCCATTGCTCTTTAGGATCAGAGGAACCTTACGTAAAATTTTGAAATCAATTGGAATTGATTAACCCCACCAAATGAATTGATTAAGTCTCATAAGCAAAATGGAACTTTAAAAATTCATAACTCCAAAAATACTTTTCAAAAATTCATAAAAATGATTTTGAAGGTTCTCTGATATCAGGGGAGTTCGGGAAAATTAAAATTGGAATTTTCCAAAAAAGTTAATTTTTCACAAAATTTTAATATTTTAATAATTAAAAAATAATAAAAATCACAAAAATATTAAAATTCATAAAAATGTTACATTTTGACTCCTAATCACTTAGAAATAAACCAAGTATTTTTCCTAAGTCCCTAGGATAAGATATTGAATTTTAAAGGCTTAATGTAATTTTTAATATTAAAAAAATGAATTTTTAACCTCTTCACTAAAATAATTCTAATAAATCAAAGAAAAATCAAAAAATTATAAAATTTGTTTCTCTAGACTCCTTGAGGTCAGAGAAATTTAAGAAAAATATAAAATCTATTTTTCAACTTTTATCTTATTTTAAAATTAATTAATACTCTAAAAATTAAAATAATTATAATAAATAAAATGTAATTCAAAAAATCATAAATATTGGTCCAAGTGGTCCTCTGGTCATTAAGAATATCCCATAAGTTTCTTAAGAGCAAAAACCTTTCCTTGTTCATGTTGTTGAATTTTCTTTGAAAATCCCTATTTTCTACTAAAAATAATAGTATAAATAAATTAAATTCAGAAAAATCACATTTTCTCCTCTAATATCATAATTGACATGTGAGTGAGGCGACATAAAAATTTCAAATTCATTTAAGCTCAATTTAGTGAGTTATGAAATAAATAAGCCTAAAAGGGCATAAAGGTAATTAAAAATTTTAACCCTTGATTAAAACTTTAGGTTTAATCAAAATGGGGGGTAAAATATTTGATTTTAACTTTCTCTTGAATGATTGAAACTTAGGGAAATTAAAAGGGTAGAAACCCATTAAACACTTTGAAAATATCAAAATGAAACTCTAATTAATTAAATAATTTAAATTTTGGAAAGAATATATTTAAAATTTGGATTATTAAAATAGGGATATTATTAAGATGATATTTATTCTTTAATTTATAAATCCCTAAATAAGTCACTTCAATAATATTTAATTCTTAATTAAAAAAATTAAAATAATAATCCAAACTAATTAAATTAAAAATTAAAAGAAGATAACCCTGAAATGAATTAAAGCTTAAAATGTTAAATGGCTCAATAATTAAAAATCAAATTTAAAATCTTGGAATTAAATTAAATTATATTAAATTAAATTAAGTCAAAGTTTAAATTAAATTAAATTAACACCTTAAAAATTAAATTAAAATTAAAATATTGAAACTAAAATTAAATTAAATTAAAATTAAATTAAGATTAAATTAAAAATTAAATTAAAATTAAGTTGAAATTAAATTAAATTAAATTAAATCAAATTAAATTAAATTAAATTAAAATCACTTAACAAAAAACCTAAATGAAATCATTAAGAGTTAAATCAAAGTATATCAATAATTTCAATACCTCTTTCTATCTAAGTAAATTTAAAACATGAACATCAATCGGAAATACTAAGATAATTGAAAGTGTAAAGATTTAAATTAAATCTACAAATAATTTTAACACTATTCCAAACAAAAAAAAATTATTAATTAAAACCTCATAATTAAATTAAATCACTTTAAATCATTAACACAAACTTTTAATTAAGGATGATTAAAATTCTCAATAAACCAACTTGCCCTTAAAGGCTTTAATTATTATAACTCTTAAATAGAGTATTAAGTGGAATGTCACTTCATTAATCAGGTAATCAAATACCCACGTTCACTTAGCAAGAAACAAAGTTTAACTAAACTCTTGGATGATTAATTCATATGTGCAACTAAATTTACTTGGACTCAAAATGATCTCATAAGTCTCGAAATGATGTTTAGGACTCGTCCTAAAAACTTCCTCAATATGACGAGATGTTTTAGAAGAAAAATTGGATTTAATTGTTCTTTGATGAAGAAAATCTTCCTTAAACCAAACCAACAACCTAGACGTCATAGGAAATGACTAGTTATAGGATTAAGAATTTGGTAGACAACCAAAACCCTTTCCCTTAACTTTACCTATGTATTTTTTGAAAAATATGTTTAAATGACTTAACATGTGTTTTAAGTGTAGCTTGGGATGACGGGAAGACCCTCCAGGTATGCTTTTATTTTATTGCAATTTACTTTATTGAAATTTACTTACATGCATTGCGCTTTACTTTTTCTTGCATTCTTGCATGATAAATAAGACTGTTGCATGAAAACCAAAACCTTTAGGATAGCCCCTGAACTAAAACCAAAACTAAATTAAAAGTCATTGCAAGATAAAATTCACCACCACAACATTCTAAAATATAAAACAACTCAAAATTTAATCAAAAATAGAACAACAAAACTACAATTGTAATTAAATTAAAACTTCTTGTTGAATGATTGAGAATACCTCGGATGATGTAACCCACGTGTTGCTAACGGGATTTCCCACGGTCTATATGAAAGTTTGGAATTCATTCAGTTGAGTTTAGCAAATTCATCTGGACTAAGTGAATTCGATGAAAATAACGGTGTCGGGATGACGGAACCGTGGGATCTTAATCGGTTCTGTTTAAAAAACTTTAAGATTTGTTTTAATTAAAATATTAAAAAAAACACTTGGATTTTAATATTTTCTCTAAACCAAAACACTTCTCTAATCTCCTAATTTATGACTTCTAAAACGAAACCTCTGCAACAATAAAGAACTCGGAGCATGGTGGGCAACTCGGCCATCGTCATCAGCAAAACTCGGATCTACTTCAGCAAAACTTTCTTAGAATTAAATAACCAAGCCATAGGACTTAGAGGTAGTTTTCCTAGTGCAACATAAATCCTTAACTCTCCGTTAGGCATTTGCATGATAATGTCATGCAAATTAAGCCCTAACCGGTCTTAGGACTCCGAGGTAGTCGTTCAGTATGACATAAACCATCATATCTTCGAGGTTATTTGTATGATCATGTCATACAAATATAAGTCCTAATTAATTAAAATTGGCAGGATTGCAATATTAAATAAATTCCCAAATTGAAGCCAAACAATAGGATAGTTTGGGAAGTTGCCAAGATTCTTCTTGTATCCTCAGCTTCTCCTACTTTTCTTCCTTTGAACTCCTGAAATTAACTGTTCTAAATTTGATCCACTCCCTATTGAAATTCCAAAATTCAATCCTTTGAAAACCTTAAACTTTGAAATTCTTTAGAGCAAAACCACTAATCATTCTCGAGAGTTTTCTTAAATGATTCTCGTCATTTAAGATGTAATTAACTATAGGGGCTTGGCCTTAAAGGGAACTTTAAGAACCCAGGTAATATAAACCTTGCTTAATTCATTCATATTAAGCAGGGGAACTTGTCGGCTTACAAAATTGGTTCACAGGCCAAACAAATGTCGCAAATCTCCTAGTTTATTTAATCGAGCCCCATCATCAAGCAGTGTGTCTATTCTTCGGGATAGATACACGGTTTATAATGCTGTGCTCGTTTATATAAACTATTCTGGATGTGAGATCGGTTTGATTTCATATCTTAAAATTTTCAAACCTAAAAATATTTTCAAAATCAAATACTACTTTCTAAATTATATATATATATATATAAATTAAATTTTAAATTTAAAATTCGTCGACACCTTCTTTAGGCGACCACTTTTTAAAATTGAACTTACAACCTAAAAATATACCGACAATTTCTGGCGACTCCGCTGGGGACTAGTTCCTCACTGTATTTTGATTAGATGGTTTTCGTTTCATAAATCGGTAGTGTATCCGTGTCCCTAGCGGAGCAAACTACCATTCTTCTGTTGGAATACCCGATTCATTTCTGTCTTGAATGAGTATAGCCAACTCCTCTCGGATTTAGGAGCCACTGTTTAGACACCCCTAAACGGAGAGGTTCCGAGATCCTTTTACCTCTTTTCTGAGGTGGGGTGGACCCCCAATAGGTGTTAGTTTAGGAGCGGTCCTTCGAGTCGAAAAGTCTTGCATAAGACTTTCTTTTCCTTTCCAATTCTAAATCGGGCCCTTTACCTTTTCTATAACCTTTTTCCTTTAATCGTTTTGTATCTAACAAATGAATCTGCTAATAAACAACCTCCTAATAAACAATCTTCCATTTCGGATAAGGATTTCACAACACAGATGTCCTGTTCACTGACATCACTCTCTTCACACTAATGGACAAAGTGTCAGAAACTGAGAAACCCGTGATTGAGTTCAACTTGAAATCGACTCAAGAAGTCCCTCCCCTGCAAAGGGTTCCAGCTGAAAGAAGTACTACTATTCGTAGGAGGACTGTTGTCTCTACCCGCACCGATCTAGTCATCTCTGCACCTACCCCGACTTCGCCAGACGGCGAAGGGAATGAAATCTAAGTCCGTGATGAGCTCGTCACCGTGGAGGGTACAGATTTTGCTACTATACCAGTTGTTTTCGAGATAGGGTCAAGTTCAAGAGTTGCACCCCTAACTCGGACTCAAAGGAGAAATAGAAGCAAAAAGATCACCAAGATCGAGAAAGCCAAAGCTGCTGAAGTTGCTTTTCTAGAAGAAATTCCTGAGGAAAGAGAAGAACTGCCTGAGTATATACCTGTGTTGGAAGGGAGCAGGTTTCACCCTCTCTCTGCTGCATCATATGAAGTGGATGTCTGTAGGATCGCTGCTGCATTACCCTGACCTGCATACTATAGCAATTACAAAAGGAAGAGGGATAAGACTACGCCATTTGCTCAACTGCATGCTGTGATAGACACCAGATTTTCAGCTGTTAGAGCTCACGAAGCTGGAGGAAGTCAATAATAAAGATCATCTGAACTATTGCCCTTACCACCAGATTGTCGGACACAAGATAGAGGATTGCATCACTTTCAAGAGTTGGCTTGATGACAATCTCCGGAGAGGGAACATAACGATCCCAAAGGAATACATGAAGGAACCCTAGAAAGTAGGTTCCATCAATGTTATTTCAATGGATCCCATTGTTCCGATAAACCCTGTTGACCTCATTTTTGATGAGGTCTTCTCTTCTTCTCTTTAGTACTTAGGATCTAGCCTTAGGCTTTTCCTTTGACTATCTTAGAGGACTAGAATTGGGACCCACCATTTAGAAATTCAAACCACTTCTTAACTCCCTACAAACTCCACAAACTTGACTTTAGACCCCTAATCACCTAGAGGGTTGAAATCAAATGTGGAAGTTTAAAGGATGAATTCCTATAAGACTCTTTGGCCTTAGGACTGCCCTGGGTGGCCTGGTCTGGTGAAGGGGCTGACTTACACACACTACACTTATACACTACACCTACACACTACACTTTCACACACCCATACCTAACTTGACCTCCTGACTCATGTAGGTGATTCACATGGATGGTCCTTAACCCCTAAGCCCTTGGCTAAGAGGGTTAGGAACAACATAGTGAATGCCTCAAATGAGTCCCTTCATGGCTCATATGGGCTTGATATGGCTTCATGGCTCAACCAAAATGACTTCTTTCCACTTACATTCACCCAATATTCAATTTCCCAAATTTTCGATTTTTGACCTCAGGGACCCTACACCGCTTAGCTCTACCAAAACCCTCGAAATTACCCAAATTTCTCGAAAATTTCCAAATTACCCAAAATTCCCCAAATTCAACCCAAAACATTTCCACATCACTTAAATTGATCATCCATACCCAAAAATACCAAAAATTCCAAGAAAACCTCCCAATACCCTCCAAATACCCAAAATACCCCTCTTGACCAAAAAATCCAAAAATTCAGAAAATTTCCAGAAAATTTCAGAAAATCCCAAATATTCCCAATTTCATTTTGTCCAACTATACCATGGGCCAATTTTGTCAATTTACCCTACTTTTGTCAAAACCCCCAATTTGACCCATTTTAACCCTAAGTGAACCCGATGTCGAACCAAACCTACCCAATTGACCCCAATTTTGGTCCAATTCAATTCTAAACTTCAATTCAACATTCCCAACACCAATCTAGACCAAATCCAAGTCCAATTTGATTGACATTTGGATCCAATTTCACTTTTGGCCTTAAAGCCCAATTTGGACCCATGACCCAAACCTAACCCAAACTCACCCAATTCAATTCCAATTAACCCCAAATCATTTCTAAATCCTCCGTAGCATCCCCACAAGCAAAAAATTAACATGATTTGCCCAAAATTTAGACCCAAACCTCACTCAAATTCAACCCAAAGCTAAAAGGCCCAATTTTGACCTAAACCCAAACCTAACCCAAATGAGCCCAAACCCCAAAATCAAAGCCCAACCAAAGTCAAAACCTCTTTGAAACAATCCCATAAACATTTCTCAACATTGATTTTATATCAATTTCAACTCTAGCCCAACATTAGCCCAACTTGGCCCACTTGGACCTATATAGGCCCACTTACCAAATAAACCCAAATTCAAACCAATTCAACTCCAAATCACAACAAATTGATTCCAAGCCCTTCATAGAACATCCCTAAACCAATTATGACATTTATTTGACAAAGTTCTTCACAAAATTTTTATCCAAATGCCCATCCTAAAAATCAAAAGCCCATTTCCCTTAAACTTTCCTAAAAGCCCACTTCACCACATCCAAAGGCCCAAAATCTACCCTAAAGCCCACATGACATCTCCATTTGTCATCCACTTAATTAAATCCATTACCTAAGTCCTAAATTCACCATCAAATTATTCCAAATCAAGTTTCATACAAATTTCCATCAAATTACCAAAAATTCTTAAAACCCATTTTCATGAAATTGACCGAAGCTTTTCCCAAGCCAAATGGAGCCAAGGATGAGCCATTCACAAGCCATATGAAGCCATGAAAGTTTGGCATGTGACCATGCCATTAATGGCAAAAGGAGGAGGTCCTTTAACCATCTACTAAAAGTCATTAGCCTTAAGCATGTCTCCCCTTAACCAAGATTTAATCCAAATATTCTTGGATAAGGACATCACCACCTCTTGACCAGCTAGCTTAACTGATCTTCTCGGCCCAAGACCGGCCATGGGGAGGTGAACCCAACCCAAACAAATGGGTTGACCAATTCCAAGCCAAAATGACCCCCTCCCCATTCCATTTTAATTCAAACACTTTACACATGTCCAAGCCCGATTGACTTCACCATTGCCGAGCCACGACCTCCCGGTCGAGATGGTAACCCATGCCTGCCGGCCGTCGCTCGGATTGCCGGAAAACACCACACCCGAGAGCATCATGTGAGCCCAAGCTTGGAATTCTCACCTGCTGAGTTGCCCCATGCCCAATGGCCACCATGGTCTGTTCTTCTCCTCACCGAGCAGGCTCGATCCCATGCCTCGACTCCCCTGGGAGGCCCTCCACCCTCTCCTATTTAAACTCCACCCCTCTCGGCCATGAGAAAAGGCTGAGCACAAACCTTGCCGAAACTCTGCCAAAATTGTTCCAGACCCTTCTCCACCCTTAGAGCACTTGATCCCCAGTGAGATCCCCCTGCCATTTCTTCTCTGCGAGCTCGATTTCGAGTTGAAATTCCACCCAAAACCAGGACACTTCTCCACGGTGGACCAATCCTCAAATTGATTGGTTCTACACCTTCACCGGACCAGGGAAGGTGTCCACCGATAAAAGCCCCATCTCCGAGGCCACCCGGTTGCTCCGGCCTCCAAGCTTTGTGATCGGGCTTGGTCGAAATCACATCCGGACAATTCACCGGACCGGGAGACTTCATCCGTAGCTTGCGGGATCCAATCGAAGGTGCAACAACTCTCGGATTGAAGCCACACTTCTGCGAGCAAAGGTATGAGCTAATTCTTTATCCCGAGCTTCGGAGATTCTCCATTTCAAATGCCTTAATTTCGATGCATGTTAACCGTATAGATGTGTTCGTCTCTTCAAGACGAATCCATAGAGCATAAGAACATAAAAATCCATTGAGTATCGAGTGAGATCTAAGGGATTTAGTGTGGACGGCTCTCGGGTGAGGACGCTCGGGGACGATGAACGGATGCCGTCCATTCAATACACGCGCGGACGAACGGCTCAGATGGCGTCGAACCAGAAGACGGTACGAGAACCGCGGGGCCCGGGCTGCTGACTCAGGTGGCGGCGTCGAATGGGAGCGCGACGCGTGTGCGTTCGAAGCTGCCGAGGTTGACGCGGCGCCGCGTGGATAAATAGAAAATTAGGGTATTTTTCTATTTATTTAATTCCCTAAACTTCAAAAATTCATATCTCTATGTAGAAAAATCAGAAAAATAAAATAAAAATACCCTCTTGCTCAGTGAACAGAGGAGAATAATGTGGAAAAGAAATCATTTAATTTCATCAAGTATTTTATTTTTTATAATTTATTTACTCTATGAATTATTTTAATTCTCCATGCATGTATACAATTCACCATGGCATGAAACCATAGGGCTTTTGAAGCCTCTGAATTTGGGAACATTCCTTGAATTTTCCAAAGTCGAGGCCATCCTATGAAAAGTTATTGATTTTTCAAATTCAGGTTGCTGTTTTGAGTATTTTAATTCCAATAAATAGCATGTTGTGAAATAAATTCTAGGAAAATTTGGTGATATTCCTTATGACCAGAGGACCCTAGGAAAAATAGGTTTTGACTTAGTTCATTTAAAACAACCCTAATTGGCTTAAACACCCAAAATAGGTCTTTATTTAATTAGAGTTAACCAGGCATCAAATTGACTTGAAATCAATTCTCCACTGACCTTTAGGATCAGAGGAATCCACCAAAAAAGTTTGAGGTCAATTGGACTTGGTTAGCCCCACTAATTGGGTTGATTAAGCCACTTAGCCATTTTAAACTTTAAAAATTCATAACTTTTAAAATACCTTTCAAAAATTCACCAAATTGGTTTTGGAGCCTCTCTGATATCAGGGGAACCTAAGAAAATTAAAATTTCAATTTTCTAAAAAAGTTGATTTTTAATAATATTTTAATATTTTTAATAAATAAAAAATAATAAAAATCACAAAAATAATAAAATTCACCAAAATGTCACATTTTGAATTTTGATCACATAGGAACAAATCCCACATTTTTCTTAGGTCTATTTAGTGAGATATTAAATTTTAAAGCCCTATGGTAATTTTAAAATTAAAAAAATGTATTTTCTAGCATTTTCACTAAAATAATTATAATAAATTATAGAAAAATCAGAAAATTGTAAAATTTGCTTCTCTGATTTCCTTGATAGCATAGAGATTTTTAAAAAATATGAAATTCTTTTTTGAACATTTATGTTATTTTTAAATTAATTAACACTCCAAAAATTAAAATAATTATAATAAAAATAATATAATTCAAAAAATCACCAAAATTGGTCCAAGTGGTCCTCTGGTCATTAGGAATGTCCCCTAATTTTCTTAAGGACAGAAACTTTCCCTTGGTCATGTTATTAAATTTTCCTTGGAAATCTCTATTTTCTACCAAAAATAATTATATAAATAAATTAAATACAGAAAAATCACATTTTCTTCTCTCATGTCTTTATTGACATATGAGTGAAGTTACATAAAAATTTCAAGTTCATTTGAGTTCAATTTAGTGAGTTATGAAATTATTAAGCTTAAAGGGTAAAATGGTAATTAAAATTTCAACCCTTAATTAAAACTTTAGGTTTAATAAAAAAATTAACAAGTAAAATATTTGATCCTAATCTGATCTGGATGAATGAAATTTAAATGATTAAAGGGTAGAAACCCATTAAGCAATTTTAAAATGATTAAACTTTAATTAAATAATGGATTAAATTTGGAAGAATAATAAAATTGGAATTATTAAAATAGGGATATTATTAGGAAGAGATTTATTCTTTAATTTAAAAATCCCTAAATTAATTATTTCATTAATATTCAATTCTTAATTAAAATGATAACTCAAATTTAAAATATTAAAAGTCTCAATCATTAAACTAAATTTAAATTATTAAACTCTTTAAAAAATTTCAATTAAAGTTAAATAAAAAATTAAATTAAATTAAATTAAATTAAATTAAACTAAAATTAAATTAAATCAAATTAAATCAAATTAAATTAAATTAAATTAAATTAAATAAATTAAATTAAATTAAATAAATTAAATTAAAAATTAAAAAATTAAATTAAATTAAAGATTAAATTAAATTAAATTAAATTAAATTAAATTAAATTAAATTAAATCAAATTAAATTAAAATTAAATCAAATCAAATTAATTAAACATCAAATCGAAACTAAATTGAATTAAATTGAATTAAATTAAATTAAAACTCAATTAAATTAAATTAAATTAAATTAAATATAACATCACCTAAGACATAAAAGAATTTAAATCTAAAATAACTTGAACACTATTCCAAATTTAAACTCATTAATGGAAATTAAACTAAATCACAAACCATTTGAATACCAATTTACCCTTGAAAGTTTTAGTTATCATAACTCCTAAACAGAATATCAAATGAAATGTTACTTCACCATAGGATATTCGAATGTCACTAGTTCACTGAGCAAGTTAACAAAATTTGAATCCCGGACGATTAATTTATTTGTATAATTAAATTCATTTGGACTTAAAACAATCCTAGAAATATTGAAAAGATGTTTAAGATTATTCTTAAGCACTTCCTCAATATGATAGGATGTTTATAAGAACAATTGAATTTAATTGTTCTTTGATAAAAAAAATCGTCTTCAAATAAAAACACAAAGAACCTAGACGTCATAGGAGATGACTAGCTATAGGATTAGGAATTTGGTAGAAAACCATAACCTTTCCCTTAGCTTTACCTAGGAACTTGCTTAAATATTCTAATTGTGTTTTAAGTGTAGCTTGGAATGACGGGAAGACCCTCCAGGTACGCTTTTATTTTATTGCAATTTACTTTCTTGCAATTTACATTATTGCGATATTATTTAGCTGCATTGCACTTACTTTTCTTGCATGATAAACAAGCTGTTGCATGAAAACTCACACCTTTAGGATAGCCCCTAAAGCTGAAACCAAAACTAAGTTAAAAGTCATTGCAAGATAAAATTCACCGCCACAACATTTCAAAATATAAAACAACTCAAAATTTAATCACAAAACGGAACACAAAACTACAATTACAACTAAATTAAAACGTCTCGTTGGATGATCGGGAATACCTCGGATGATGTAACCTACGTGTTGCTAACGGGATTTCCACGGTCTAAATGAAAGTGTAGAACTCATTCGGTTGAGTTTAGCAAATTCATCTGGACTAAGTGAATCCGATAAAAATAATGATGCCGGAAGGATGGAACCGTGGGATCTTAACCGGTGTCGTTATAATAAACTTTAAGATTTGTTTTAATCAAAACACAAAAAAAACTTGGAAAATTAAGACTTCTCTAAATCAAAACACTTTTCTCATCCCCTGATTTATAACTTCTAAAACTAAACCTCTGCAACAACAAGGAGCTCGGAGCATGGTGGGCAGCACGGCCATCGTCATCAGCAAAACTTGAACCTACTTCAGCAAAACTTTCTTAGAATTAAAATAACCAAGCCATAGGACTTCGAGGTAGATTGCCTAGTGCAACATAAACCCTCAACCTTTGTTAGGCATTTGCATGATCAGGTCATGTAAATTAAGCTCTAACCGGACTTAGGATTCCGAGGTAGTCGTCTGATATGACATAAACCCTCACATCTTCAAGGCTATTTGTATGATTCTATCATATAAATATAAGTCCTAATTAATTAAAATTGACAAAATCAAAACATTTAAATAAACATTAGGATTTTCCTAAATTTAAGCCAAGCAATAGGATAGTCGGGAAATTACCGAAGTTCACTTCGAATACGTGATTTCTCCTACTTTTCTTCCTTTGGATTCACAAAACAAAATGTTCCGAGTTTGATCCATTCCCTATTGAAATTCCAAAATTCAATCCCTTGAAAACTTAAACTTTGAAATCCTTGAGAGCGGGATTATTGATTATTATCGAGAGTTTTCTTAGGTGATTCCCGTCACTTAAAATGTAATTAACTATAGGGGCTTGCCCTTATAGAGAATTTTGAAGAACCCGAGTAATATAAACCCTGTTTAATGTTTTCATATTAAGCGGGGAATTTTGTCGGCTTATAAAATTGGTACGCGGACCGAACGGATGTCACGAATCTTCTAGTTTATTTAATCGAGCCCCACCGTCGAGCAGTGTGTCTATCCTTAGGGATAGATACACGGTTTGTGGTGCGGTGCTCGTTTATATAAACTATTTGGGATGTGAGATCGGTTTAGTCTCATATCTTAAAACCTTCAAATTTAAAATTATTTTCAAAATCAAATACTACTTTTCAAATTATTCATTTTAATTAAATTAAAAATTCGCCGACAGATTTCTGTTAGGCGACCCCTCTTCAAAATAAAACACAACCTAAAAATATGCCGACAAACCCGTACATGACTGATGATGGATCGAGTACTGTTTGGACAAGTAATCGAAGAAAATTTTGGATCACATCTAGACCGCTTCGGTACGCGCTTCAACTCAGAGTTTGAAACTCGTCGAGCCGACACCTATCACTTGCGATTGAAGAACAGCCCCAGAAGGAGGAGAAGATCGTGGAAGAAAAGAAGACCGAGGCTCCGAAGGGTAGACTAGGGGTTTCTTATCATAGGATGGTTGTTTCTGATTCGGGGGAGAAATCCCTCGAACTCCTGACTCTGTATGATTATCTGCTCGCCCCGACGGGATCTTATAATGATAAGGGTTATGGCGTTGGCTACATTTTGACTGGTTCTAAATATTACGTAACTAGGGACAACCGGCTTAATCTGGATCTCGATTCCAATACAAATAACGATTCTTAAATCATACATAACCTCGATGACCATGATGATGAAGATGTTCACAAAGGAGGCTACAAAAGCTCGACAAGCAACGAGTCCATTTGTGAATTCCGAGGAGCTCCGATCATGGTAGAATTAGAACCATCAGACACCGAAGCAACTTCAGAAGAGCCAGTTGTTCCGATTCAAGAGGAGACACTGGTAAATTTAGAAGAGATAACGAGAGGTCGATCTAAGAAGTGGAAAAGTTCTACCCACGAGAATGGGTCTAAAGGATAAAGGAAAGCGGTGGTTACTCAGAAGAGCCGACCACGGTAGAGGAGCCGCCCATTCGGGAAGAGGCGAGGAACATGGTAACAAAGTGGACTACATAGTGCTAGCCCATCTTAGGAAGCTACCAGCTAAACTAAGCATATACGACGCTCTGATCCTGTCAAAGGAGATGAGGGAGGCTCTGATTAAGGCTTTACTTGATCCAGAGATTTGTTTAGCTCAAATGGTCGGTGATTCCTTTGACGAGGTTTGCTCGTTAAGAGAACAGCGAGGTGTTACCTTCACGGACAATGATGCTATTACGGGAACGAGTGATCACAACCGACCGTTATACATTTCAGTCACTATTGGAAAGTTTACGCTCTCTAGAGTGTTGGTTGATCCGGGAACATCAATCAAGATAATGAATCTTCAGACGCTAGCGTATTTGGAAATTGATGCTCACGAGCTTGAAGCAGACAAGATGCTATTAAGAGGCTTCAATCAAAAAGGAGAAAAAACTCTTGGATCGATAACACTACTAATGAAGACCGGTGATTTAGCAAAGACAACCGCAAAATTCCACATAATTGATTCTGAAACATCGTTCAACGCTCTACTGGGTTGGCCATGGATCCATGAAAACCAGATGGTACCGTCGTCTCTGCACCAGTGCATAAAGTATTACGAAGGAGGGGAACAGTGCATCAATGATGATTTGCAACCGTTCTCTGTGCACGAAATTGGAATTCATGAAGATACGGCCTACTACGAGCCCCCGAAGAAAACAATCTTTTCTAGAAATACCATACCAAAAGAAGCAAAAGAAATTTGAGACGACGAAGAACCTGAAGTTGTAGTCCAACAGTTACTCACCACGCCCTTACGGCGAGATGGTGAAGATTTCTCCAGAACTCGCACCCGAGGTCGAGGCCGGGGACGAGGACGTGGAAGAAACGTTGGAACAGTTGGACAGAAGAAACTGATCATCGATGTTGATTGGGAGAACAGTTCCTAAGAAGAAGAAGAAATTGAGAAAGAAGCAGCGACAATAAGTCAAAAGAAACCCCAGTTCAAGATCTCTTTCGAAGATAAAAAGAATGAAGAATATAAATCAATGTGCAAGAAGATTAACCATTATGTACATACTATGACCCTGACCCCGATCCATTCTAATAAGATCGAGGGTATGGTGGTCAAGGAAGTGCATGGTGGTGGTACTAAACCAATCAAATTTATCGTGGTGCTTCTTCTTCCAATACTGAAAAAGATGTAGAATTTGAAGATGTTACCTCATCTGAATTAATGGAACTACCTTTTGAGTGGTACTCTCCCTGTGTTCAAAATTTAATTCAACGTGGTATCTTACCTCGACAATGGACAAAAGGCCGATCAAAACACTTTGAAAAACTATGGAATAATGTCGGTCGGCCTCCCAATTCAAAGCATGGTCTCGGATTCAGCACAGTAGGATCAGTTGTTGATACAGGATTTTGCTTGGTTGTCACTTGTGAACCTAATAAAGACTGCTTGGAAGCTTCAGAAGACCTCGAAGATCTACCAATCGGAGACACTCCACCAGAATTCGAAGAAGAAATCAAATCTACAATAGACGAGTTAATGGAAGTTAACTTAGGTACTAGCGAAGTGCCTAGGCCTACCTTTGTTAGCTCCTTACTCAATAAAGAGGACTCCGAGGAAATAATCAAGCTACTAATAGAATTCAATGAATGTTTTGCTTGGAGTTAAGATGAAATGCTAGGATTAGCTCCAGAAGTCGCAGTTCACAAGTTAGGAGTAGATCCTACATTTGTTCCAGTCAGACAAGCTCCCAGAAGAATGCGTCTGGAAATTGAGCAACAAGTAATAGCTGAAGTTAAGAAGCTAATAGACGCTAAATTTGTCCGTGAAGAACAATACCCTACTTGGTTAGCCAACGTGGTATCAGTCAGAAAGAAGAATGGTCAGATCAGAATCTGCGTGGATTTCAGAGATTTGAACAAAGCATGTCCAAAGGATGAATTTCCACTACCAATCTCAGAACTGATGATCGACATTACTTCAACACATGAAATCTTCTCTTTCATGGATGGATCATCAGGATACAACCAGATAAAGATGGCACTAGAAGACAAAAAGCTCAAGACATTCAGAACGCTGATCGAAGTGTATTGCTACACAGTAATGCCATTCGGACTAAAGAACGCAGAAGCAACATACCAAAGTGCGATGACGAAGATTTTTGATGATTTCATTCACAACCAAGTCGAGTGCTACGTGGATGATGTGGTCATCAAAAGCAAACTAAAGGAAGATCACCTGTATGATTTGAGAATTGTTTTCGAGTGACTAACACAATACAACCTTAGGATGAATCCCTTGAAATGCGCTTTCGGCGTCACATCAGGGAAATTCTTAGGATTTTTTGGCCGACATCACGGGATTGAAATCGATCCAGAGAAGATTAAAGTTATTTTAGAAATGCCTCCTCCCAAAAATTTGAAACAACTACGATCCTTTCAAGAGAAGTTGGCATATCTTCGACGCTTTATCTCGAACTTGTTAGTTAGGTGTCAGCCCTTCTCGGCATTAGTTAAAAAGGACGCTAAATTCGTTTGGGATGAGAAATGCCAGCGGGCTTTCAAGGATGTTAAGCAATATTTAATGACACCTCCTGTCTTAGCAGCCCCAGTCTCAGGTAGACCGTTGATACTTTATACCGCGGCTTTAGACAACTCCCTTGGAGCCCTACTAGCTCAGGTCAATGAAGATGGGAAAGAAAACGCTCTCTACTACTTAAGTCGTCGTCTAATTCCGACGGAAGTAAAGTATCCTCCGATTGAGAAGCATTGTTTGGACCTGATCTTCGCTGCTCAAAAGCTCAGGCATTACATGCTTTCTCATAAGGTCAACCTTATTTCAAGGGTTAATCCATTGCAATACTTGATGACCCGACCGACGCTTTCTGGCAGACTTGCCAGGTGGTCGATGATACTATTGCAATTCAACATAACCTTCATTCCTCTTCACGCTGTAAAGGGACAAGTCCTAGCAGACTTCCTCGCAGCACAACCTTTGCCGGCGGATTCACCTCTCGACAATGATTTGCCTGAGGAGCAGATAATGAACCTAGAATACCCTGATGTTCGACGTTGGGAACTGTACTTCGACGGTGCGTCCTCAGCACAGAAGAACAAAGAATGGCAAACGATAGTGCCCTATAAGGCAGGAATCGAACTAATCTTTATAACACCGGAGCGGGGGATGTTAAGATACTCCTACCACTTAACAGAACCGTGTACAAACAACGAGGCAAAATACGAAGCCCTTATAACCGGATTAGAATTAACCATTCATATGGGAATAACAGACATCAACATCTATTGTGTCAGTTCAAGGACAGTACATCAGTTGAAGTGTCAGTTCAAGGACGACAAGTCCTATCACAGCTCGACATGGAAACAATACATAAATCAGAAAGAAAAGCAGAAGAAACAATTGAAGCAGTGACAGAAAATACAAAAGATTGTCGCAGCCATTAATAGACTACTTGCAGACAGGAAACCTACTGGACGAGAAGTCGATAGCCCATCAAATCAAGAAAAGAACTCTATTTTACGCATTAATAAACAATACATTATACAGAAGGTCTTTTGATCAGATGTGGCTAAGATGCCTGAGCGGGTCTGAGGCTCGTGAAATCGTTAAAAAAGCACATTCAAGACTTTGTGGCGCTCATCAGCCGGGTTTTAAAATGAAAATGAAGATTAAAAGACTAGGGTAGTACTGGCCCTCAATGATGACCGACTCTATGAAAGTTGCCAAAAGTTGTCACCAGTGCCAAGTGCATGGAGTGGTTCTACACCAACCCCCAAATGTACTACATCCGACAATCTGACCCGACCATTGCGCTTAACGCAGTAATGTTTGCTTTTAAAAGATAGCCAAAAAGCTTTGACTCGATTTATAGATAGCAGCTAGTGTATAAAATTAATATTATACAAGTAATATTTTTACACACTAGGGGTACTACGCAAGTATACGTATCGTTTCAAGTAATATAGGGTTTTTAAACAAAGACCCCGATATCGATCCCACGGGGAAGATTTATAGAAATAAATTTTCTATAAAGCGAAAGCGAAATATAATAGTAAAAATATTTTTATTTTTATTATAAATTACTATTAATTTTACTAGATGCAATTTAAAGAAAACAATAATAAGAAAATGATTTTATAAACTCTATATAAAATAAACAACTTTCTTTCCTTCAATTAATCTAAGATTTTTAAGATAATTTAATATTTGTTGGAGAATTTAAGTTACGGTATTGTGCCAAATAGAAGCATTCCTATTCTTTACCCTTTAATCCAGGTGCAAAGAACATCGACTAATTTACAGAATAGGTCCGGATGTATTGTTAGCATAATGGGTTAATCTAGGCTCACACTTATAGATATCCAAGGGTGGCTATGGTCGGCCCTACTAGTATAGATATCCTTAGAAATTAATAAGAATTAAGACATAAAGAAATAGGTATTTTTTTATAGATCACAATCAGGTCGTGGCCATTTGAGTATTGGGGCACAGATATAGTGGGTCCTACAGAACCGCCTTCTTCAAGAGGACATCGCTTCATTCTTGCAGCAACAGACTACTTTTCTAAATGGGCAGAAGCTATACCACTCAGAGAAGTGAAGGCACATCATGTGCTACAGTTCTTCAAGAATCAAGTCGTCTACGTTTTGGGGTACCGTGCAGGATCATTTCAGATAATGAGTCTGCATTCAAAAGTACAATGATCAACAATTTTGTCAGAAGACACGGGATCAATTGGCGTTACTCAACGATTTACTATCCAAGAGCAAACGGCTTGGCCGAGGCTTTTAATAAAACTCTCGTTCAAATTTTAAAGAAAACTATGGACGACAATAAGAGAAATTGGCACGAGAAGTTGTTAGAAGCCTTATGGGCCTACAGGACGACTTTTAGGACTCCTACTCAGTCTACGCCTTAAGCTTTAGTGTACGGGTCCGAGGCCGTCTTGCCCCTGGAAGTTCAGCTTCCGTCACTATGAGTTGTAGTTGCAGAAAAGATCACTACAGAAGAAAATGCTAGACTACGACTGGAATAATTTGAAAGCTTGGAAGGGAAAAGACTTTCCTCACAGCAGAATTTGGAACTGTATCAAGCCAAGATGATCCAGGCCCATGATAAATTAGTCCGTCCCAGGACATTCAAAGTCGGTGACTTGGTTTTGGTTCTCAGAAGACCTATTCTTGCACATCGCAAGATAGGTGGTAAATTTGAACCAACATGGGAAGGGTCGTTCGTGGTCGAGATAGTCTACTCAGAAGGTTCCTACCAACTGGCAAATTGTCGTGGAGAACGACCCATGCTTACAATCAATGGAAGGTATTTAAAGAAGTATTACGCAACCTGATGTTTCGAAGGGTGGCCTCTAAAGTAAAATCTTATCCCTAGAAACACGGGTGAAGTAATCACTTTGTGACTGGGTCCGAACCTAAAACAAAATAAAATGAATGATAAAAAAAAATCTCATCAACAAAAATGTTAAAAGGAAAACATGGGAAATCATAATAATAAAATGTCAATCTTTCCTTTTAAATCCATTCATTCCAGATATTTTCTCATCTCTTCCTACTTCCTTTAAATTTAAAAGAAGTGAATAAGATTTTTTAAGTGTTTTTTTTCTTATTGTTCTTGTTCTTAGTACAGCCCCTGATCCTTTCCTTATTTTATCACAGGGAAATGTCGAACGGGCGGTTGGTTCTAAACTTTAGAAATGGCGTGAGTCTTGCACATGATGAAAAGAGGGTGAGGGATGGAGCAATATGATTGACTCAGACTTCACACCAGCCGGCTTACAATATGATGAAAATGATTGGATCCCAGTTGATCGAGAAGAACTTCACAGCCAGACAGTGATGAAAATGGGTGGCCCGAGCTACCAATCCAGCAACAAGAAAAGAAAAGCAAACGCTGCGCATGGAACCAGAGAAGATAAGAAAGTTAAGTCCATGGTCGCCACAGCAGAGGTAGGCTTGTTAGTGCAGCACCAGCAGAAATTCAAGGGGTAAGGAGAGCTACTCTCACTGCTACCCAGCGAAGAAATAAGAATCATCGCTTTCGTAAAATGTTGACCAAGTTAACAGAAGATCAATATAAATAGACAGTGGATACCGTTAGTGCAAATGCTCCAAGGAGACCGGTTCGTCAGGAACCAGAAAGAAGAAACTCAACTCCAAGAAGGTCGGAACCGATAAAAGAAATACCAAGAAAAGCAAAAATAGAGTTGGTACCTCGAAGCCTAGCATATGTACCGGATCCGAAGAGTCTTGTTGCGAAAGCAACCCGGTAGGATGTCCCTACGGAGACTATCCCCAAGGAGCCGAGACATGCAGAAGAACGTGCTGGGGTTGAGCCATACATTTCGTAGTATGTTACTAGACACTGAGGACTTCAGATAATCCCGGAATACGAGCTGGAGTAAATGCAATTAGTTGAGAAGAAAACCTTTGAATACTTTGAAAGAATTGGAAACAAGAGGGTCAACATCTTGGAAGGCCTTGAGCTGCATACAGATGTTTTCTCAGATTATGAGCAACAACAAATTGTAGATTGCATCCTTGAGTTGCAGAAAATGGGTCGAGCTGGCCGGCTGAGAGAAAATACATACTCAGAACCCCGAAGATGGATGCCAGGAAAGGGAAGAGTTACAATCCAATGCGGATGTTGCTACAATTTTGCCATAGACAGAAAAGGAAATCCACCAGGGATACTCCATCGCAGTGAGGTGGATCCGATGCCAAGAATCATCAAGAGAATGGTGAAAAGGATGATAACATGGAGGGTACTTCCTGCAGATTGCATACCCAACAGTTGCATTATTAACATCTACAAGGAAGGCGACTGTATACCTCCGCATATAGACCATCATGACTTTCTTAGACCCTTCTGCACAGTATCATTCGTCAACCAGTGCAACATCATGTTCGGATCTAACCTCTGGATTACAGACCCCGGTGAGTTCTGAGGGCCAGTGGAGATACCACTACCGGTAGGTTCCGTCCTGGTGTTAAAAGGAAACGGAGCAGATGATGCGAAGCATTGCATTCCAGGAGTTCCTGTGGAGCGGATCTCAGTTACTTTAAGAAGAATGGATGACAAAAATGCCTTACCACTTTTAGCCAGATCCAGAATTGGAGTCTCCGGCCCTACGAGCTATGAGTTACATGGGAAATAACACACCTCCAATGCACACCCATGCGGCATTCCTGCCTAGGGTGGCTTGGAAGGTGATGTTATTGCCCATGTTTCTTACTATTCAGACATGGATTTTTTGACATACGCTTTTGATTGGATCAACAAGAAGTTTATACAGTCCGTTTTGGATTTACATGGATTGTACGAGACATTAAATTTCTGAGGAAAATGTCATCATGACTAGATCAAGTTGTATGATGTACTTTCACTAAGTTGGAATGAAAATGACTACGTCATATTTTGCCTTCACCTCTTTTTGTGCAAATTGACTGGGAAACGCCATTAGAGTTAAATGAACTTTGAACGAAGAACAGAAAAGAAAAGAAAATAAATGAGAATTTTTACTAAAAATCTGAATATTAAAATGAACTTCAAATTCACATGAACACTAAATAAACAACAAAAATAAAAAATGGGATCGTTAAAGGACAAACAAAATGAATCTAAATCTCAAATTAAATTCCGATCTGAATCCTCTGATTCGAACCTTTCAGTTCTTTCCTCAATTGAAATCTGTTTGAAACTCTTTTGAAATTTTAATATTCTCTTCGACTTGTCGTTAAGTCCAGTCTTTTCAGCTTGGTACCCTCACCAGCTCCTTTCAATTCTCTTGCTGCTGTGTCTTAGAGGATCGACTAGTTCTATCGATGGAGCCACGAACTTTGTTTGATTTGGTTCTGATGGCATGGGATTGGGTCCCTCTTCATATAGATGAATCTTCGAGATTGGAGCCCGTTTCCATTACTCATTAAAATTCCGAGACTGGTACCTAAATTCCATATCTCTTCCTTTAAGGTCTGTACCTAAATTTCGACTCTCATTCGAGATCGATAACTGAATTTTGAATCTCTTTCGAATTGATACCTAAATTTCAATTCTAAACTCCGAGACTGGTACCTAATATCCAGTTCTCTTCCTTCGAGGTCTGTACCTAAATTCTGACTCTCATTCGAGATCGATACCTAAATTTCAATTCACTTTCGAATTGATACCTAAATTTCAATTCTAAATTTCGAGACTGGTACCTAAATTCCAGTTCTCTTCCTTCGAGGTCGGTACCTAAATTCCGACTCTCATTCGAGATCGATACCTAAATTTCGATTCTCTTTCAAATTGATACCTAAATTTCAATTCTAAATTTCGAGACTGGTACCTAAATTTCAGTTCTCTTTCTTCGAGGTCGGTACCTAAATTCCGACTCTCATTCGAGATCGATACCTAAATTTTGATTCTCTTTCGAATTGATACATAAATTTCAATTCTAAATTTCTGAGACTGGTACTTAAATTCTAGTTCTCTTCCTTCGAGGTTAGTACCTAAATTATGACTCTCATTCGAGATCGATACCTAAATTTCGATTCTCTTTCGAATTGATACCTAAATTTCAATTCTAAATTTCTGAGACGGGTACCTAAATTCCAGTTCTCTTCCTTCGAGGCCGGTACCTAAACTCCGACTCTCATTCGAGATCGATACCTAAATTTCGATTCTCTTTCAAATTGATACCTAAATTTCAATTCTAAATTTTGAGACTGATACCTAAATTCCAGTTCTCTTCCTTCGAGGTCGGTACCTAAATTTCGACTCTCATCCGAGATCAATACCTAAATTTCAATTCTCTTTCAGGTTTGATACTTAAATTTCAAATCTCACTCTCTCGAGATCAGTACCTAAATTCTGATTCTCATCCTTTTTTTTGTCGATACTTAAACTCTGATTCTCACTCCGAGACTGGTACCTAAATTTCAGTTCTCTTTACAATCACAAGGTTGAAACTTAGGTTTCAATTTCAAATCCAAATTTTAGATTCAAAATTTCCTTAAATTGATTTTAAATTAAACTTCAATCGAAATTGAAACTCAGAAAAAATCGAAATCCAAACTCACATTGAAACTTGAATTTTAAAAGTAAATTAAAATCAAAATTGAATTCCCTAGATCTTGTGATTTGGAGTTCACCTCCTTTTCCATTCCCCAACTAGAGTTCAGGAATCTCCAGTCTTGGAAATATACCTGATACTCCCTAGCGGAAATTCTTCTACTTTGTCCTAAGTTTGTCACTTGGACATCTGTGTTGGTTTTGTTGATATCTTTGGTCAACACCAATATGCTCGGTGTGCTTGGTTAGCACACCACACCTATTGGGGGTCTATTTGTTGACCTCATTTTTATGAGGTCTTTTGCTTCTCTCTTTAGTACTTAGGATCTAGCCTTAGGCTTTTCCTTTGACTAATCTTAGAAGACTAGAAATAGAACCCTCCCTTTAGAAATTCAAACTACTTCTTAACTCCCAGCAAACCCCACAAGCTTGATTATAGACCCCTAATCACCTAGAGGATTGAAATCAAAAGTGGAGGTTTAAAGGATGAGTTCCCTATAGGACTTTTTGGCCTTAGGAATACCACAGGTGGCACTGGTGCAGTGAGGGTTGACTTGCACATACACTACACTATCACACACATTCCAAGTCTTAAAACCACACTCTCACCCAACTTTACTTCCTGACTCACGTAGGTAATTCATATGGATGATCCTAAACCCCTAAGCCCCTGGTTAAGAGGGTTAGGAACAACATAGTGAATGCCCCAAATGAGTCCTCTCATGGCTCATATGGGCTTAACATGGCTTCATGGCTTAACCAAAGCGATCCCATTTCACTCACATTTGATCAATCTTCCTTTTTCAAAATTTCAATTTTTGACCCCCGGGGCCCCGGACCCACCAAACCTACCAAATACCCTTGAAATGACCAAAAATTTGCAAAATTGGCTAAATTACCCAAAATCCCTCAAAATGAATCCTAAACACTTCCCACCATTCAAATTTACCATCTTTGGCCAAAAATACTAAAATTTCCAAAAATACCCCTAAACCCCCCCACCCCAAAATTACCAAAATACTTTTTTACCCGAAAAATCTAAAAATTCTAAAAATTCCCAGAAAATTCCAGAAAATCCCAAATATTTCCAATTTCATTCTGTTCAACTTCAACATGGGCCAATTTTGCAAATTTACCCCACTTTTACCAAAACCCCCAATTTGACCTATTTTTTAACTCAAGTGAACCCAATGTCAAACCAAACCACCCCAATTGACCTCAATTTTGGTCCAATTCAATTTTAAACTTTAATTTAATATCCCCAATATCTATTTAGACCAAATCCAAGTCTAATTTGATTGACATTTGGGCCCAATTTCAATTTGAAGCCTAAAGGCCCAATTTTGGCCCATGACCTAAACCTAGCCCAAACCAACCCAACTCAACCCCAATTGGCCCCAAATCTTTTCTAAAACCTTCCTAACATCCCCACAAAAAAAAACACTAACTTGATTTACCCAAAATTTGAACCTAAACTCCACCCAAACCTAACGAAAAACCAAAATCCCTTAAATAGATCTAAGCCCAAACCTAACCCAAATGGGCCCAAATCGCAAAATTAGAGCCCAACCAAAGTTGAAAACTCTTTGTAACACTCCCATAAACATTTTTCAACACTAATTTTACACCAAATCCAACCTTAGCCCAACCTTCGCCCAAGTTAGCCTAATTTGGCCCACCTTGGCCCCTTTACCAAAAAAAAGCCCAAATTCAACCCAATTCAATTCAAAATCACTTTAAACTTGTTTCAAATCACTCATGACACATGCCTAAACCAATTGCAACATTTATTTGGCACAATCCTTTACAAAATTTTCATCCTAAATTTACTTTAAATCCAAAAGCCCACTTCCTCAAACCACTTTAAAAGCCCATCCAAATGATTTCAAAAAGCTCAAAATCAATCCAAAGCCCACATAACAAATTCTTCTCATCATACCTTTAATTTAAATAATCCCTAATTCCTAAATCAATAATCAAGCCATTCCAAATCAAGCCACATGCCAAATTACCCCTAAATGCCAAAAATTTCTAAAACCCTTTTTCATGAAACAAGCCATCCTTTTCCAAGCCAAATGTAAGCCAAATGTGAGCCACTTACAAGCCATATGAAACAATGAGAGTCTTGACACCTCACCATGTCATTTATGGCAAATGGAGGGGCCCCTTTCTTAAGCCTTCCTTAAGCCTCTTTAACCTCATCCATGATAAACACTAAACCATGCTTAGCCACCTCACCAAGGATGGAGACTTCTCCACTCCAATTCAGCTGACCAATATGATTCCCTTTAGCCCAAATCAGGCCTTGGTGGGTGCACCAAACCCAAATCCATGCCTTTGACCAAACCAAGCCCAAAATGATCCGTTCCCCCTTCCACTTTGATTCAACTCCTTTACACTTGGCATTTGCTAATTAAACTCACAAAACTCAAGCACTGACTTCCCTGACCCTAAGGGTGACCCATGCCTGGCCGGCCAGCCACCACAGCCGCCGGTAACCACCAGGCTGAGAGGCTTAATTTGAATCAAAAATTCAATTTGAACTTGCTGAGCTGTCCCATGCCCAATGGCCACTGTGATTGTTCTTCCCTTGGCCAAGGCAGTTGATCCAAGCCATTAAAGCCCCCTGGGAGGCCCTCCAGCCACCTCAATTTAATCCCACTCACCTCTCGGCCAAACAAGATGATGAACCAAACCTTAAGGAAACTCTGCCAAAATTGCTCCAGGACCTTCTCCTAATCCAGAGCAGTTGATCCCCAGTGTTCTTTTACCCTAATCCCCATTAACAGAGCTCAATTTCTGAGTTGAAAATCCACCCAAAAAATAGGACACTTCACCACAGTGAGCCAATCTTCAATTTGATTGACCCTACACCTTCACCGGACCAAGAGGAGAAGTTCCTCGGCAAAAGCCCCCTCACCGGGCCGGCCATTGCTTCCCGGCCTCAAGCTTTCGATCGGCCTTGGTCACATTCATACTTAGAAAATTCCCCAGAGCCAGGGACTTCATCTGGAGTTTGCTTGGACTCAATCAAAGGTGACACAACTCTCAGATCGAAGCTTCACTTCTTTGAGCAAAGGTATGAACTCATTCTTCCTCCCGAGCTTCCAGCAACTCTCCATTTTGTTTGGGTTAATTTCATAGCCTATAAACCATATGGATGTGTTCGTCTCTTAAAGACGAATCGGTAGAGTATAAGAGCTCGAAAATCCATTAATAATCGAGAGAGATATTAGGGTTTGAGTGTGGACGGTCACGGGTGCACACCAGTCGTAGATGATGACTAGAAGTCGTTGGATCGCGCGTGTATCGAGCGGACGGTCGAGATTAAGCCGGACAGCAGAAGGTTACGTGAACCGCGGGCCCCTGGAGAGCTGAGTCAGATGGCGGTGCCGAATCACAGAGCGACACATGACCTTTCGCTCCGCCATAGGATGACGCGGCGCCTAGTCAGTTAAGTAGAAAATTAGGGTATTTTTGAATTATTTAAATACCATAACTTGAAAAATTCATATCTTTGCATAGAAAAATCGCAAAAATAAAATAAAAATACCCTCTTGCTTAGTGAACAGAGGAGAATAATGTGGAAAAGAAATAAAGTTAATTGGATGAGTATTTTATTTTTAATAATTTAGTTACTATTTCCAATGTTTTGATTCTCCATTTGCATAGACAATTCACCATGGTATGAGACCATAGGGCTTTTGAAGCCTCTAATATTGGAACATTCCCTGAATTTTTTAAGGTCAGAGGCCATCTCTGTAAAAATTTATTGATTTTTCAAGTTCATGTCACTATTTTAGGTATTTTAATTCCAATAATTAGCATGTTGTAAAATAAATTCTAGGAAAATTTGGTGATGTTTCTTAGGACTAGAGGACCCTATGAAAAATATATTTTGAGTTAATTCATTCATAATAACCTTAGTTGGCCTAAACTCCCAAAATTGAACTTGAATTAATTAGGGTTAACTACACACTAAATTGACTTGAAAACAATTCTCCATCGCTCTTTAGGATTAGAGGAACCTTACATAAAATTTTGAAATTAATTGGACTTGATTAACCCCACCAAATGAATTGATTAAGCCTCATAAGCAAAATGGAACTTTAAAAATTCATAACTCCAAAAGTACTTTCCCAAAATTCACAAAATTAGTTTTGGAGCTTCTCTGATATCAGGAGAGTTCAAGAAAATTAATATTGGAATTTTCCAAAAAAGTTGATTTTTCACAAAATTTTAATATTTTAATAATTAAAAAATAATAAAAATCACAAAAATATTAAAAATGATAAAAATGTTACATTTTGACTCCTAATCACTTAGGAATAAACCAAGTATTTTTCCTAAGTCCCTAGGACAAGATATTGAATTTTAAAGGCTTAATGTAATTTTTAATATTAAAAAAATGAATTTTTAACCTCTTCACTAAAATAATTCTAACAAATCAAACCAAAATCATAAAATTATAAAATTTGTTTCTCTGGACTCCTTGAGGCTAGAAAAATTTAAGAAAAATATAAAATCTATTTTTCAACTTTTATTTTATTTTAAAATTAATTAATACTCTAAAAATAAAAATAATTGTAATAAATAAAATATAATTCAACAAATCACAAAAATTTGTTCAAGTGGTGCTAGGGTCATTAGAAACATCCCATAATTTTCTTAAGAGTAGAAAACTTTTCTTGGTCATGTTGTTGAATTTTCTTTGAAAATCCTGATTTTCTACTAAAATTAATTATATAAATAAATTAAATTCAGAAAAATCACATTTTCTTCTCTAATATCTTAATTGACATGTGAGTGAGGTGACATAAAAATTTTAAATTCATTTAAGCTCAATTTAGTGAGTTATGAAATAAATAAGCCTAAAAGGGCATAAAGGTAATTAAAAATTTTAATCCTTAATTAAAACTTTAGGTTTAATCAAAATGGGGAGTAAAATATTTGATTTTAACTTTCTCTTGGATGATTGAAACTTAGGGAAATTAAAAGGGTAGAAACCCATTAAACACTTTGAAAATATCAAAATGAAACTCTAATTAATTAAATAATTTAAATTTTGGAAAGAATATATTTAAAATTTGGATTATTAAAATAGGGATATTATTAAGAGGATATTTATTCTTTAATTTAAAAACCCTAAATAAGTCACTTCAATAATGTTTAATTCTTAATTAAAAAAAAATTAAAATAATAATCCAAACTAATTAAATTAAAAATTAATTAAAGCTTAAAATGTTAAATGGTCCAATAATTAGAAATCAAATTTAAAATCTTGGAATTAAGTTAAATTAAATTAAATTAAGTTAAGTCAAAGTTTAAATTAAATTAAATTAACACCTTAACAATTAAATTAAAATTAAAATATTGAAACTAAAATTAAATTAAATTAAATTTAAATTTAAATTAAATTTAAAATTAAATTAAAATTAAGTTGAAATTAAATTAAATTAAATTAAATCAAATTAAATTAAATTAAATTAAATTAAAATCACTTAACAACAAACCTAAATGAAATCATTAAGAGTTAAATCAAAATATATCAATAATTTTAATACCTCTTTCTATCTAAGTAAATTTAAAACATGAACATCAATTTGAAATACTAAAATAATTGAAAGTGTAAAGATTTAAATTAAATCTAAAAATAATTTGAACACTATTCCAAACTTAAAAAAAATTATTAATTAAAACCTCATAATTAAATTAAATCACTTTAAATCATTAACTCAAACTTTTAATTAAGGATGATTAAAATTCTCAATAAACCAACTTGACCTTAAAGGCTTTAATTATTATAACTCTTAAATAAAGTATTAAGTGAAATGTCACTTCATTCATCACGTAATCAAATACCTAAGTTCACAGAGCAAGAGACAGAGTTTAACTAAACTCTTGGATGATTAATTCATATGTGCAACTAAATTTACTTGGACTCAAAATGATCCCAGCAGTCTTGAAAAGATGTTTAGGACTCGTCCGAAACACTTCCTCAATATGACAGGATGTTTTAGAAGAACAATTGAATCTAATTGTTCTTTGATGAAGAAAATCATCCTTAAACCAAACCAACAACCTAGACGTCATAGGAAATGACTAGTTATAGGATTAGGAATTTGGTAGGCAACCAAAACCCTTTCCCTTAGCTTTACCTAGGTATTTCTTGTAAAATATGTTTAAATGCCTTAACATGTGTTTTAAGTGTAGCTTGGGATGACGGGAAGACCCTCCAGGTACGCTTTTATTTTATTGCAATTTACTTTATTGAAATTTACTTACATGCATTGAGCTTTACTTTTACTTGCATTCTTGCATGATAAATAAGACTGTTGCATGAAAACCAAAACCTTTAGGATGGCCCCTGAACTGAAACCAAAACTAAATTAAAAGTCATTGCAAGATAAAAGTCACCACCACAACATTCCAAAATATAAAACAACTCGAAAATTTAATCACGAAACAGAACAACAAAACTACAATTGTAACTAAATTAAAACGTCTCGTTGAATGATCGGGAATACCTCGGATGATGTAACCCACATGTTGCTAACAGGATTTCCCACGGTCTAAATGAAAGTGTGGAACTCATTCAGTTGAGTTTAGCAAATTAATCTTAATCATTTCTGTTTAAACAACTTTAAGATTTGTTTTAATTAAAATATTACAAAAAAACACTAGGATTTTAAGATTTTCTCTAAACCAAAATACTTCTAAAACTAAATCTCTGCAACAACAAGGAGCTCGGAGCATGGTGGGCAGCTCGGCCATTGTCATCAGCAGAACTCGGATCTACTTCAGCAAAACATTCTTAGAATTAAATAACCAAGCCATAGGACTTAAAGGTAGTTTGCCTAGTGCAACATAAATCCTCAACTCTCCGTTAGGCATTTACATGATCATGTCATGTAAATTAAGCTCTAACAGGTCTTAGGACTCCGAGGTAGTCGTTCGGTACGACATAAACCCTCATATCTTCCAGGTTATTTGTATGATCATGTCATACAAATATAAGTTCTAATTAATTAAAATTGGCAGGATTGCAATATTAAATAAATTCCCAAATTGAAGCCAAACAATAGGATAGTTTGGGAAGTTGCCAAGATTCTTTTTGGATCCTCAGCTTCTCCTACTTTTCTTCCTTTGAACTCCTGAAATTAACTGTTCCAAATTTAATCTATTCTCTATTGAAATTCCAAAATTCAATCCTTTGAAAAACTTAAACTTTGAAATTCTTGAGAGCAAAACCACTAATCATTATCGAGAGTTTTCTTAAATGATTCCCGTCATTTAAGATGTAATTAACTATAGAGGCTCGCCCTTATAGGGAACTTTAAGAACGCAGGTAATATAAACCCTGCTTAATTCATTCATATTAAGCAGGGGAACTTGTCGACTTATAAAATTGGTTCGAAGACCAAACAGATATCACAAATCTCCTAGTTTATTTAATCGAGCCCCATCATCAAGCAGTGTGTCTATTCTTCGGGATAGATACACGGTTTATGATGCGGTGCTCGTTTATATAAACTATTCGGGATGTGAAATCAGTTTGATTTCATATCTTAAAATTTTCAAACTTAAAATTATTTTCAAAATCAAATACTACTTTCTTTCTAATATATATATATATATATATATATATATATATATATATATATATATATATATATATATATATATATAATTTAAAATTCGTCGACAACTTCTGTAGGCGACCACTTTTTAAAATTAAACTTACAACCTAAAAATATGCCGACAATAACTTAAGTGGCAATAGGTTAAGTTAAAATTTGTTATAAGTGATCTTGCAACTTGAGTGCACTCACATTGTCCGGTTAACTAGTAATATAGTTAGGCGGTAATACAACTTTTATGGAATTATAATTTAATAATCTATTTCTATTAAATGCTTCTAAGTAACAGATAGTTGCATAAACTAATAGAATAATGAAGACATATGTTCCTTGTTGGCACTTAATTTATTTCATAATTCTATCAATTCTTTTACTTCTTATGCCATTATTTTCATTTAGTTTTATTTTGTAATAAAATATATGTATTTTTAAGAATCAATATTTGATTAGATATTCTCTTATTAAATTAATGTGATGATACTTTACCGGATCTTCATTTACTTTACAAATTGGCCTCTTAGAATTCTTAAGATCTGACCGTGAGCTAAGAATTCGTCACTTGTATGTATCACATTTCTCTTAAAGGGGAGGTGCAAATAAATAGGGAGATAATCTTTAATAGGCGTAGAATTGATTTTAGCTTTTAGTGTGACTGGATAAATTCAATCAAGTTGGTTTTACAAAAGAGGTGACGGGTCACTAGTAGGCCAGACCATAGGCAAAAATTTGGGGGGAACCTAGAAGTGAGAGTCTAAAAATTCGTTCCTTTATACTAAAAATACATCCTAATCCAATCTTTAAAAACTAGCTAATGTTCTTTATGACCTAGACCAAAGGGTAAAGAATATATATGCTTCTATTTGTCACAACTACATTAAATTCTAAGCATTTCTTTCCTACAAATTATCTAGGTAATTGCAAAAGAGAGGTAGTCTTTAACACCGAAAAATTCTCTAAACCAATTTATCGAGATAAGTTATCTTTTTTTTTATATTTTAATTTAGGAATAGTTATTAAAAAAATATTTTATCTGACATTCCAAATTAAGGCCTTATAGAATTAGACTAGAGTATTAGCCTAAAGGATTTCTTACCTCGCTTTTCTGTGTGATCGATATCTGGGGTTTTTAAAAAGAAAGCCCTATATTACTTGAAACAATATGTTTACTTGCGTAGTACCCCTAGTGTGTAAATTATTTCCTACAATTTACAATATCTCAATTTTTCACACTAGCCGCTATTTATAAATTGGGTCAAGTATTTTGCCATCTTTTGGAAGTTAATTTATTGTGTAATTGCTAGTCAGCTCACTTATCAAACTACAACAAAGATTTGAAATCCAATACTAAATTCAAAATGCAAATTCAAGTACTAGTTCAGTTGTTAGTGCAAATATAATTAAACTAAATTAACTACAATCACTTTCTAAACTTCTAAGCAAGACTAATTAACATAAGCTAAGTTTTGTATTGAAAGGTTCAAATATGGAAAAATATTATTCCTCCTGCAATGTATCAATGATGAGTTATTGATATAAATTGATAGTAATTTTGTATTGTGTCAAATAGGATCATTAATATTCCTTACCCTCGTCAGAGTACCCCTTGTTCCAAGTATGAAAAGAACATAGGCAAATCCTAGGCCTAGTCACTAAATCCAAAGTTAGGCTGGGAGGATACTAGCTCTCACTTCAAAGCTTCTACTTACCTTCTCTTGAAGGCTAACCCTAACTTTAGTTACCATTAGGACCAAATTGGGGATTTCAACCTGTCACTCTAAATTCTCTAATTCGACGCCCATCAAACCATATTTCCCTATTTATTTACACTCAATTCCCACGAACTACGCACTTCATTCATAGACATTGAATGGATTCTCCACTATTGTAGTAGAACACTTAGTCCTTTTGGATTGGATGTTTCACAATAAATTTTAACAATTCAATTGGCTAGATTGAAAAGTAAATGAAGTTCAAAGTGAAAAAACATCAAAATTTCATAACATTTTTATGGCAGATCAAATCTACTTCAACACTTCATCACATCACATTGCAAGAAGAAAGACAAAGAAATCAACTCAGAATACATGAGGAATACAACATGGATTTTATATATAAAAGCAAAGTCATACAAACCATAAAAGTAAATACAACTTATCTCACTTTCATCCCTAAGAAAATCCCTTGAAGTTCCATTGAATCCTTTTCTCTCTTCTCTTCAACACTCAATTCTCTCTTTAGAATAGTAAGGACGAAGAAAACTCTCACATTACTCCTTCTCCTACACCCTTTAGAGAATAATTCCTCATAAAACAACACTTAAAACACACTCTCTAAAACCCTAACAAACACTCTTCACTCCTCTTCACTTATTTTTCCACACCACCCCCCTCAAAAGTGGCATCCATAACTGTCTAACATCATTTAAAAATGAATTCCCCAAGTGTTTCCTCATGCAACCCTTCAAAAAGTGTCCAAATACATTGGATATGAGTTCCACCAACTTTGAATTCTAGTGACGCTAGATAGGGCATCGGCAGCACTGAGCCGCATTTTAATTTCGATACTCTCTAGATTGGGTGTCGGCGGCGCCAGAATGCCTTTTCTCCATTTTGCCTCGTTTTGCTTCAAATTCATTCCTATTCACTTTCATTTGCTCCAATCACCAAAAATCATCATTCCCGAAGCAAAACATGAAGAATATCTTCCTTTAAAGTGTAATATCACCAAAAAAGAGTACAAATTGTATAGCAAAACTTAACATATTTTTGGTGTGTCAAAATTCCCCAAACTTAACTATTACTTAGCCTCAAGTAATCCTTTTACTACATGAAAATATAACTCAAAGCAGTGAACTTTTCACTTATAGAATACTATGATTTTTTATTTACATGATTATAATAGTAAGATTCTTAGATAGAAATTCCGTAACACAGGTTAAACTAAAGGTATAAGAACATTAAGTAGTCAAGTTTAGGAGTTCTAGTTTTCTATTTATTTCAAGATGGACCATAATTTTTCACATTAAGGGTGCCTTGAAAGACTTATATGAAAAATAAATCATTCAAACTCTAATAGAACATAGGATAATAATTTAAATATAAATTAAGAATTGTAACAAAGTTATCCATTTAGGTTGATTCAAGTGAAGACAATTTTTTATTATGCATCTACTAAAACTTCTCCTCACATCTGTATATATTTTATTTGGCTTTATTTTTCCATCCTTTCTTTTTTTTTCTCTTTTTTTTTCCTTGTGAGGATTACTATATCTGGATAGCCATTAATAGTTTTGAACTTCACTCTCCTCTTCCTAAAGTTGAAACCTGAAACACCTCCTTACTTTATAAATATATATTAGTTTTATAATTCATCATAAAGTCACACTCCTTTCTTCACACATAGTTCTTTAGGTCTCTTAACATTTCAAAAATATAGTTTTCTTTATTTAAATAGTCAACTATAGTCCAATTCTTTTATACTAAATATCTTAACCTTATAAATTTAACCTTCATTACTAAATACTTTCATTCAAATCAACTATAATATTTAGATGAAATAAAAAATTTAGTTATTTCAAGTTAGGTTCAACTACTAAAAATCATGCTAAAAATTTTTTAAATTATATTAATTGAGAACAAATAAGAGTTAATCTTTTTACCCTCCCCCAAACTTAAGCTTTTCATCACATATAAATTTGCAATGGTAGAGAGTAAAAGAAAACTAACGTTTTTGTGTTAGGATTTTGAAATATTTTGAAGCTATGCTGATATTAGTCAATAAATTAATCTAGCAAGCATCAAACAGTTAGAAGCGATGATATATAACATTAAAAATTTGTTATGGTGAATAATATTAAACACTTCAACATCAAACACCAAACATAAAATTACAATCTCAATCGAAACTACTAAACAACCAACACAGAGTTCATTACATTTTCTCTTTCTTTTCTTTAACATAAATAAATCAACAAATTACATGAATCACAGAACACCAAAAAACAACACAACAAAGTACTACAACACAAAAATAAAAAATAGAAAATCATAAAATCACACTACAATACCAATCATCATCACCAGCTTCTTCACCATCTTCTGCATGATCAGGTCGGTATGGAACGTAGCTGGGGCAGGTAGGAAATATCACTACAGTGTCTACCCTCATAAATCTGACGTGAGCATAATGGTAGGCTATATCATAATCAACTCTGCTTCTCATATAATCTTCATTCACATCACTTCTAACCTTAAAGTCATCCATCTTGCTATGGAGTCTATCTATACTGGCACTCCGAATCCTTAACTGCTTCATAACGTTAGATAATGTAGGTGGCTCAAAAGTAGATGGTATATCCTGGCTAGTAGTTGGAATATCAGTACTTCTACTTTCTCCTCTCTTTATCACATGAGACTCATAGGTATGAATAATAGTCTGGGTAATAGGTCATTGTGATGTAAGATGGTAGTAGTCTTGCAGAAATGAAATAGTGTCATGCTTTAGAAGCTACATTTAACTTGGAAGCAGGGAAATTAATCATATGTTTTGCTTTGCTTTCCATTCCCCTCTTCCATCAGTAAGAAACACAATCATTTCTTTCATATTAGGTTCTCTCATATAAAATTTTTCATATTCATAAAACCTCACCCCCTATAACTGATAAAAATTATTAATACGTTGTGGGGTGAATTCTACCATTTTTCCTCGAACAAGCACATATTCCATTTCAGTTTAAGGCAGATTTTCATAAAATTCTCGCACAGTACCCATAATAACATTAGCAGTGAAATAACAAAATCTTTCCCAGTTCCTATTAGAAATCAACTACTCTATAGATCCGCTCGAATTTTCTAAATCATGATCTTGTATACACTTTTTATTATGTAGAACTAAATTGAAATAAAACTGTACTTTAACATTAACAAATTTACCTTCATCAAAATCCAACTTTCGCTTGCCTTTGCTTGTTCTAGAAGCCATTTGAAATTCTAAAAAATTGCAAGAAAATCCAATAAAAATCACAATATAGGAGACTCCTAAAGAAAATCTAAGAAAATAAGAGCTTAAATCACTATGGAAAATCTCAAAACTTCATCAAAAATTTCAATTTTTGGATCTAAGCAATGTGAGAAATTCCCATGGTGAAAATTAAAAATTTTTATTTTAGAGTGAAGCTCTTACCAAGAGAAGTTAAGATCCACACTTTTTGGGCCTTAAAATTGTTTGTAATCTTTGATCTAACAAGTCCTAGGTCTCGAAAATGAGGTGGCTGAAGGTAGAAGAAGATGGAAATGGCAAAATAGGCGGGTCCCAGGGTAGAAATTGCAAAATAAAGAGGCTTTGGGAGTTTTCTGAATTTGGACGCGGCAGCACTGGTTAGGCTCCGGTGGTGCTCTATTTCAATAAAATAGCCAAGGTCTCTATATTTGGGCACCGGAGCGTGCTCATTCTGGCGCCTGCGCGTTGGTTCAATTTTGTTTGGGTCTGCAAAAGTTTTGCAATTTCGATCGTTTTGACATTACGCCATCACATAATTTGACTCTTTAAGCATCTATTTCATTAACTAAGCACTAACTAACAATAAATTTACACAAATAACACCAAACATCACTTTATAATATAAAATTCATATTACAACATACACATTTAAACATTCACTAAATAAGTTCTTCAAGCCATATCATTTCAGCATCACAAACATACTAAAATAATTTAACACTAAAATCTACACACAAATACAAAATCCAAGCATAATAACTCCAAACACAAACTAAAAAGTAAATCAAGCAAACACTAAGAACACTAAAGGATAAAAGAAATACGAAATACTAAATATAAAGCAGAGTCTCTACTCATCATCAGCTTTAGTATTATCTTCTCCTCTGATATTTCCAACAGATTGATGATGCACAAACAGATTGTAGAAGGGACAATACGGGAATTCATTAGTCTAATCCTCAGCAATCACATCATTCATTCTCATCACATTTGCCAAACTATCTTCAATTGTACTAGTGTGATCAAACTGTTCATTCATCCTCCAACCCAAGTGATCAAATAAATCAGAGATATTATTAATAACATTCATAAGATTTTGTACCTCTTTCTCCAACTTCTTGATCTTTTTCAAAATCATTTGGGAACTTTAGGAAAGTAAGGCTGAATAGGTCATGAACTTTGAGATGGTTGATCTGCAATGAGGCGCATATCATTCTCATATCTTATTGCCTGACAGTCATTAAGATTAGTTAGGTTAATAGGCCTCTAAGGAAGAAGTACTTTCTCCCAACTTTCATGGGGAACTTATGACTGACTGCAAAGAAGAAATATGATGAAGGGATATACAAGCCCATATTTAGATCCATGAACAATCATTACCAATACAGATTTCATAATTATAGTTCCAATATCTATCGGCCTTCCAGTTTGAATACAGTAATTTAAAATGACACTTTCCGTAGTCACTTTACTAATTTTCATAGTAGGAAGTAACTTCACAAAAATAAAGTAATGTCATTGCTTCAACACAGGATTTATAGCTGCAGTAGAGAAACTTACAAATCAGTTGTCTCTTATCTCTCAATCTTCATTTTCATCCATCAAATAGCGATAAATTTCATTCATATTGTCTCTTGTCGCATCAAAATTTGTTTAATGGCAGATAGACACATTCTCAATCATAAACAAATCATTAATCTTTGAAGGATTGAATGGTATAAATCTACCTCGCACATAGATGAATCCTTGGTTGATTCCATGAAGATTTGCATAAAACTCTTTTACAACAGGAATAACCACAGTTGTTGTAGTGAAGTATAACACCTCCCAAAGTCTATACACTATAATTTCTTTAACTCAAGTATTTGGAGTATCTATACCTCGATTTACAAAGCCTCTTTCCTTGATAATCCTAATCTTCATCATTACTTTGTTGAATAAATGTTGTCTCTCGAAACTGATGATTTTTCTTTTGTTGAAACTTTAAATCTCAGGGTTTCTACAGAATTAGAATCCATTAGAAACGAATTGGGAACGGAAGTTTTCATTTATCTGGAGTTTAGGGGGTTAAAAACACGTTTTAAGGGGTTAAAAACACGTTTAGGGGATTATTAGGATGAAATCCCGCCTAAAATTGGAAAAATCATATTTTTGAACTATAGGAATAGTTAAATGGTTCTCGACGCTGGCTGCGCTTGATAGGCGCCGACGGTGCTCTATTGAAATAGTTATTTATCTTCTCTGTATTTGGACGCCAGTGGCGCTAGTGTTAAAAAATGCACCGAACTTCGTTTTGGTCCGAAATATTTCAATTCTTCAATACGATCCAAAAATTCTCATCTTTTATTATATTTACAAATGAGCATGACTCAAATATTACTAACTACAAGTACAACTTCTAAAAACAAGCAATCAAACAAACATAACGAGGATACATAAGGGTTGCCTCCTACAAAGAGCATGGTTTAATGTCGTCAGTCCGACAAACATTCAGTTATTTATGATGATTTAACATTAAAACCTCTTTAAAATCATGTCGATAACCTTCATAATATGGTTTTTATCTAAGCCTATTAACTTTAAATATCTTTCCTATTTTAGGATCCTCAATATCAACTGCTCCAAAAGAAGAAACTTTTATAACTGTAAGCGGTTCTATCCACCTAGACTTTAGTTTTCCAGGAAATAGTTTCAATCTTATCTTATATAGCAAAACTTTCTATCCAAGTTTAAATTTCTTTCTTAATATCTTCCGATCATGCTGTAATTTCATATTTTCTTTATAAATCTTTTCATTATGATAAGATTCATTTCTAATTTCTTCTAACTCATTCAATTGCATAAATCTACTCTCACTTTCATTCTTCAAATTAAAATTCAGTTATTTTATCGCTCAATATGCTTTATGCTCCAATTCTACAGATAAATGACAGGTATTTCCAAACACTAGTCTATAAGGTGACATTCCAATATGGTCTTATAAGCAGTCATATATGCCCATAATGCAGTATCTAATCTCAAAGATCAGTCTAATTTGTGAAGATCCACAATTTTTTTCCAAAATTCATTTAATTTCACAATTAGACACTTCTGCTAAACCTTTAGTTTGGGGATGATAAGCAGCAGAGATTCTATGAATAGTATTATATTTTATAACCAATATTTGAATCAAATTATTCCTAAAATGAGATCCACCATCAGTTATGATTGCTCTCGGCATTTCATATCTTGTAAAAATATTTTTTATTAAAAATTTTGAAACACTCAGAGCATCACATCTAGGTAAAGCAATGATTTAGATCCATTTTGAGTCATAATCAACAGCGACTAATATATATAAATTTCCAAATGGAGTAAATGGTCCGATAAAATCCAATCATCATACATCAAAGATCTCAACTTTTAATGTAAATTTTAGAGGCAATTCATTTCTTCAAGAAATATTAACTACTCTATGACACTGATCACATGATTTTATATATCTGTATACGACCCTAAAAATATTAGGCCAATAAAATCCATATTGTAAAATCTTATAAGCCCTTTTATTAGTACCAAAATGTCCTCCAAATTCTGAATCATGACAACTCCGAATAATTGGTTCAATTTCTTCATATGGCACATATCTTCTAATAATAAGATCCTTACACTATTTATATAGGTAGGGCTCATCCCAAAAGTAAAATTTAGCATCATATCTAAATTTATTTTGTTTTTGCCTTGTTAAATCAAGTGGTAAAATATCACATAATAAATAATTCACAATATTAGCATACCAGGGCAAATTCCTTTCCTTAATGTTATACAGTTGCTCATCAGGGAAAGTTTTCGTAATTTCCTTCTCAAATTCGGATAGTTTATAATACTCTAGTCTAGACAAATGGTCAATAATTTATTTATCAGTTCTTTTCCTATCAACTATCACAAAGTCAAATTCTTGCATTAGAAATATCCATGTAATTAATCTTGGTTTGATGTCCTTTTTTTGCATTAAATATTTGATAGTTGAATTATGCACTATACATTAGTTCCAATCAAATAAGATCTAAACTTTTCAAAACCATACACAATAGCTAATAATTCTCTTTTTTCTTTTATATAATTAATCTGAGCTTCATTAAGAGTTTTACTAGCTTAGTAAATTACCTTGAACATTTTATCTTACATTTACACTAAAACACATCCAATTGCAAAATCACTGGCATCACACATAAGTTCAAATGGTTTCTCACAATCAATTGAAACAAATATTGGGGCAGTGATTAGTTTTTCTTTTAATAGTTCAAAGCCATTCAAACATTCTTCATTAAAATAAAATTTCTTATCTTTTTCTAAAAGTTGGCACAGATGTTTAGTAATTTTCAAAAATTCTTTAATAAAACGCCAGTAAAATCTAGCATGTCCTAAGAAACTTCTTACCCCTCTCACAGTAGTAGGAGGTGGTAATTTCTCAATAATATAAATTTTTGCAGGGTCAACCTTCATTCTAAGTTCAAAAATTTTATGCTCAAGTACAATTCCTCCTGTAATCTTAAATTAATATTTTTCCTAATTTAGAACTAAATTTATTTTCTCACAAAGCTCCAAAAGTTTTTTAAATTTTTTTAAACATATGTTAAATAAAGTTCCAAATACAGAAAAATCATCCATAAATACTTCAATTCTTTTATCAATCAGAAAAATAGGTATCATACATCTTTGAAATGTTGCAGGTGCATTACATAATTGATACACCTAAAATATATAGTGTTTTTTATGTACATTTTTATACCTATTTTTTGTTATATTGCAGTGTAATGGAAGGTATTTTGTGTTTTTCTTGCACGTATAATGAAAATGAGTGATTATGATTAAATGAGCAAAAATTAGATCAAATTTGGAGCAAAAAAAAATTAAAAATTAAAAATTTGACCTTGGCGGCTAAGCGCGGCCTGGTCGGCGCTTAGCCGCCATAGTTAAAAATCAAGTTTTCTTCATTTTTGGCGCCAATTTCAAGGGGTGTTTGAAGTAACTTTTTGTGGTGACTTCCATAACTTCCCATAAGCGGCAAATTTGAATGAAGGGATGCGTGGATATGTTAAATCTGGACAAGATTAGAAGAGACACCGAGGTACCTTTTGGAAAATTATATCATGAAGATTTTTAGTTCTTTTGTGGGTGTTCTCTTTTGTGTGTGTCTTTAGTGAGAGTTAGGCTTCATTTGGCGCAGCTTATTTTGCACAACGTGGCCCCGGAAAGCGAAAACCAGGTGTTTGGCGCGCGACTTCGCGGCGAGAGGAAGGCGAAGCGGGCGAAAAGCGGACCGCGGGATCGACCCCGCGGCCTCAGCTTTCGCCTCTGGTAAATGCCAAATTGCCCCGCGCGCTTCCTACTCCTACCTTTGGCTCCATTTTTCCCTCCAACCGCTCGTGCAGACATAGCAGTTCTTCCGATTCTTCCACGCTGCTTGCCCACCTTCGAGACCTAGATCTCGGAGCTCTCAGCCCATCTCGACGCTACGTCGTCGGTCTCGATGATCTCATCTCCGAGCTATGTAAGCCTCTCCTTCTCTTTTAGCTTTTGTTTTTCTTCTCATTCTGCCATCGTTGCCTTTACTTGTCCCATTACAACGAGCGCACAATTCGTAAGCCTCTCCACACCATTTTCGCCCCATTCTCTCTTCCTGCGATTTCCCACGCCAAAAAGCCATTTCTTTTACTTGTATTTATCTTGAGATTTTTCATTTCTCTTCTTTGAAGCAGGAAAACATCTGAGAAATGGCTCATAACGAGCAATTCCTCTTATTCATGTTCCTCGTGTTCTCTCCCTTCTGTCTCCCTATCCCTTCGATCGACGCCTTCAGCTTCAACTCCTCCCGCACATCTCATCTTGCCGGAATCATAATCCTAACACCCCTCAGCTTCAACTCCGCCACTTTCGCCACCGATTCGAATTGCCCTCATCTTCAACTCAGCTTCAACTTCAGCTTCAACACAACTTCAATTTCATAAGTTACTATTTCAGTTTGTGGTTTATTTAGTTGAATTTAAGGACTTACGGTGGCTTTAAAGTATTTTCATTATTATTACGCTGATGAATTGTACAGAGTGAGGAGTCCATTTTACATTCACATTTTACCTCATAGCCTAAAGAAAATATTTATGTGGATTAAAGGATTTGAAAATAATTATAAATATAAATAGAAATAAAATTTATATGTTTCCAATGGTGATGTGTGGGTTCTTAGGCTGGTCTAATTATTCTTAGCAATCATTGTTGCCATGACCAGTCGAATGCTTCTTTATTTGTCTTATTTTTTGGATTTGATTTTTAACCAAGCCCTCATTTTGTTCAGGGCTTCTCATTTTGTTTTTCTTATTGGATTGTAGTCCTTTCGTATAATCTCTTTTATAACATTGCTGCAGATGTAGTTTTTTAGTGGTATGGGAAAAGTGCAACTCTCTGAGTAGCTGTTTTGAGCTCTATATTAATTTGTAATGAAACTCCATACTTAGTGGTGTTGGTGATTTTACAAATCAAGCATGAAGGCTTGCTACATTACTATTTTATTTATTAAACCAATTAAATTTCTTCTAGTGTCGCCAATGTCTTTAAATGTGCACTTGGAAGTGCGCTTTACTCTGCGATGCAAAGCATCATGAGGTGATGATGATTGTTGAGAACAATTGACATTTTGGCGTCCTCGAGTCATTTTCTCCTCTTATAATGATGGTGATGTATCAAGAATTGATCGGTGCTCCTAAAGCAACCTGCTTAGCATTCTGTTACTTATGAAGCTTTATTTTAGGGATCAATCAGAAAACTGCTTCTTTTTGTTATGTGGTGGATTTTAACGGTCATTTTTCATTCCTGTACTTTTGTGCTACTTTGGGTTTTTGCACCATATTATTCAGTTGAGGATGTTGCCAAATATGAATGTTTGGCGCTTATTTACTTTTGAAAGATGAGGTTATGTATGGCAAAATACAGTCAGATCTTACGAATTGATATTTCCCACAGTCAAATCTATTCATTATGTGTGTTTTTAAATATCAATGATTGACACATATTTGCTTGAAGTGTAGATGTGTAACTTTACTGTTAAATGTTTGCAGATCTTTTGTGATTCAATTTTTTCTATCCTTATCCAGGACAGGTAATTTATCAAGGATGGTGTGATATCCATGGTGGTAGGTAGTTTGATTGAATATGGGAAGCAGAGAAGTAGAATTATACTTTGAGCTTAGGGTGATGGAAGTAGAGTTATACTTTGAGCTATTCCAAAATGTAATACAGAGTAATATTTTAAGCAAGTTTAATGGTTCCCTTGTTCTTTTAGAAGTAAAATTTATTACATGAACTTCATTCAAATTGTTGCTACTATTATTGGCGCCTGGGAACTTTATGGTGTGTTCAAATAGATCCATATCATATGATATTTGAACTTTTTTATTCCTGTTGAAAATATTTTAAGCTTTTCTTCTTTGCGGATGATATTTGAAGCCTTTAAGAAATGATAATTTTGGAAATCTAAAGTTCAGGTTTTATATACTTATATATGTAAAAACATAGGAATTGAATGGTTTGATGCAAATGTACCAACTTATTTGGAAGCCTACGGAACATTGTCAATTCTTACTTAGATGTGAATGTGCTTGAAAATCTTAAACCATACAAAAATCTAAAGAGCTTTTCCATATTTTCATACACGGGTGTAAGCTCTGCAAAATGGATGTACAATGCAGATTTGATCTGCAATCTGGAGTATATCAATCTGAACATGTTCTAGGAGTGGGTAACTCGTCCACTTTTTGGGCAGCTTCCCCACCTCAAGTTGTTGTACCTTTGTAACATGGTAAAAAGCAAAGTAGCTTGATTGCAAATTTCATGGAAATTGCAAGATTTATGTTTTTCCATTGTTGGATCTGCTAAATATTAAGGGATTACAAACAACTTTACTTAATAGGGGTAAATTGGTCATTTTCTCAGAAACAGTTGTTTTCACACAGTTGCACCAAACAGACAACCAGCTTTCCTGCAGCTGCTTCCCCGCAGTAGCTTTCTGAGGCAGCGCAGCTGCAGCTGAAAAACTGAGCAGCTGCAGCTGCGCCAAACAAAGCCTTAGTCTTTTAGTTTAGTTTCAAGAGTCTCTTCTAGTTTTCAGTTTCATTTTCTAGTTTAAAGAGATTTACTTTCAGTCTTTTATTGTTTAGAGTTAGTTAGTTTGGTGAGAAAATTTCTTTCCACCAATTTACTTTTATCTATTTATCTAGTTTTTATTGAAGTCTAAAGTCAGAGTTGGAGTCAACAGAGTTGGGCGCCAACCTCTGTAGTGTTGTCCTGTGACAAGTCAAGTTTGAAAAGAACTTTCGGAGTCTTGTGGAGAGGATTTTCAGATAAGTGTTTACTCCTATTTTCTATATTTAGTTTTTATTGTTGTGCTTTCTTTATGATTTCTATTTTCAAATCAATGTTTGCTTGTGTTTTCTCCATGAATTCTGAGTAGTTTTCTTTATCTTTTTCTTTCTTATAAAAAGAAGTAATTAAATTATGTAGGATTGTTGTAGAATGTATAAGTGTTTAAAGTTGGAATACGTTATGAATATTTAATTCCATGAACATAATTTAATTCTTAATTTGGCCAGTTAAGATGTTAAATTTGTTGTGAGATTATGTAAGATCCAATGCGGTATTATCTCAAACAACAAATGGTATAAATCTCATCCAATTGTTTAGATGAGAATTGTTGTCAATATAATTGAATGCTTAGGAGATATGTTTTTAATGGTGAGTAGAATTAGAGGTCTTAAGATTGACAGGCTAAAGCCCCCTAATTTGGTTTGATATTTTAAATTTTGTTATGAGAAGTTAGCCCCCAGGTGGAGGAAATCGAGGGAACTCTAGAGTGAGAGCTAATATCTTCCCTGCCTAACCATGTTCAAAATTTTAAAATTTCAAATTAACAAATGTTCTTTATAGAACTAAGTAAGGGTAAAGAATAAGTTTGCTCCTATTTATCACAACACATTTGAATACTTCCACAACAATACTTTCATAATTATTACTGTTTTATAAGAGAGAGAAAAAGATATTTTATTTCCTAGTATTTTATACTGCATTTTAAAGTTCTGATAATTTTCATTTACTTCTTAGCTTTAATTAAAAATACCAAAAACAATTTTCAAGTTTTTCAAATCTAAACATACTTTCAAAAGTCATTAAAAAAGGTAAAAGTATAATTTTCTTAATTCTTTAAAAAGTATTTACATTTCCCTGTGGGTTCGATATCTCAGGGCATAATCAGAAAGTCATATATTACTTGATAAACGATACGTATAATTGTGTATTATCCCTTTATATAAAATCTTAATTTTCATATCTAAATCATCAGCACATATATTCGGTGTGAAGTCAAGTTTTTGGTGCACATATATTTTTTAGGGATCAATAATCCAAAGGGCATTCTTCTAAAAGCAAAAGTTTCATAAGGGCTAGTAAATGTAGTCTTTTCTTGATCCTCGGGAGCAATATGTATTTGACGATAATCGGTATATCCATCCAAAAAGCAATAGTACTTGTGTCCGGCAAGTCTATCCAACATTTGATCTAGAAATGGAATAGGAAAATTATATTTCCTGATGGCGACATTTAATTTTCTATAATTGATACAAATTTGTCATCCATTAACTTGTCTTGTTGGTATAATCTCATTTCATTAATTCATATCAATAGTCACTCCTCCTTTCTTAAGGACACAATGGATTGAACTTACCCAAGCACTGTCTGAAATTGGATAAATATTTCAAACATTAAGCCATTTTAAAATTTCATTCTTTACTACTTCTTTCATCATTGGGTTCAATAACCTTTGCGGATCAGCTCTAGGTTTATGTTGTTCATCCAACAAAATTGTATGCATACAGATCGAAGGACTGATTCATTTAATATCAACTAAGGTCAAACCAAAAGCCATTTTGTATCTTTTCAAAGTATCCAAATATGTTTTTTCTTGATATTCATTCAGATATGAAGACACAATAAATGGTAAGGTAGATGATTCTCCTAAAAACATGTTTTTCAAATGATTAGGAAGAATTTTCATTTCTAGTTTAGGAGGTTTTATGATAATGTAATTAAACTTTTATCACACGTTTCATAGTATCCAACATTTCAAATCTTTCCTGAACATAGTCTAAATCTTCATTCTTCATATCTTTGAAATCATCTTCATTTTCTTTATCATCCTCACATTCTAAATCTTCATATTCTATTTTGGCTTCAAATAGTTCTTTAAAATGATCTTCTCTCAAATAATCACAGATTTCCATTCTAAAGCATTCATCATCTTTTTCTGTTGAGGGATATTTCATAGATTTCAAAATACTAAATGTCTCCTCTTGATCATTTACTCTCATAGTTAATTCTCCTTTTTGAACAACAATCATAGCTCTTCTAGTAGCGAGGAATGATCTTCCCAAAATAATTCAAATTTCTTCATCTTCCTCCATATCTAATACAGTAAAGTCCATAAGAAAGATAAATTTATCCACCTTCACTAGCACATCTTCCACCACTCCTTTAGGATAAGTAATGGAACGATCAGCCAACTGAAGTGTCACAGATGTAGGTAAAATTTCTCCTATTCCAATCTTTTGAAAGTTGGTAAAGGCATAAGGTTTATACTAGCTCTTGGATCACATAAAGCTCTTCCAAAAAAATTTTCACCTATAGCCCACGGAATAGTGAATCTACTATAGTGTTTAAATTTTTCAGAAAGCTTTTTCTGAATAATTGTACTACACTCTCTGCTAAGTGCAACAAGCTTATGATCTGTAAACATTCTTTTCCTTTTAAGAATATCCTTCATAAACTTCACATAATCAGACATCTGTTCTAATGCTTCAACAAAGGAAATATTTATCGTTAATTTCTTAAGGATTTCTAAAAATTTCATAAATCAGTTATCCTTATTTTGTTTTTTCAATCTTTGAGGAAAATTTGGTGGTGGGTTTTCTATAGTAATTTTCATTGGTTCAAGCAGATATTCTAAGTCTTGATATATTTTATTAGTTCCGCTTTTAGTTTCCACCTTCTCTTTTTCATTTTCAACTTCTTTTTGTACTCTTGTTTCTAACTCTTTTCCACGCCTTAATTGAATATCTTTAATTTGCTCTTTGTTTTGATCTGGATTGATTTCAACATTACTGGGAAGTGTTCCTAAAGGTCTATTATTAAGTGCAGTAAAAATATGTCCTAATTGATTTTCAATGTTCTTAATCACAACACCCTGAGTTTGTAATTGATTACCCATATTTAAAATTAATTCTTCAGTAGACAACTTATTTTCCATAAATTGCGGGTTACTATTCAATTGTGGAGAAGAAAATGGTCTAAAGTTTGTGTTTACTTGGTTTTTCAAATTTCCTACTAGATTCATAGAATTGTTACCCCAAAGTGGGTTAACAACATTTTTTTTATTCCAGTTAAAATTTAGGTTATTTTTCCAACTTGGATTATAATATTTTGAATAAGGATTGTTGGGTCTATTATTTATAGCATTTAAGGTCTCATAAGGCATTTAAAATTCTATCATCTGTCCTAATGAATTTTCCTCTAACACTGGGGGTGTTTGAGAATAATTCATTCCATATTGATCTATTTTCTTTGAAAGTGCAGCAATTTGAGAGACTATCATATTTTTAGCATCAAAATCATGAATACTAGCTACTCTTTTGGATTTACCCATTCAGAGGGTCATTAAAAATTTTTGGTAGCCATCTCTTCTATTAGTAAATATTCTTCATCAAAAGGATTTAACATTAATGATCCACCAGCTGTAGCATCTATAATTGATTTCAGAGATTCAATTAATCCATTGTAAAATGTTTTAATTATTAACCAATCCAGTAAAGCATGATGTGGGCACTTCCTAAGAAGGTCTTTAAATCTTTCCTAAGCTTCATATATTGATTCCACTTCAAACTGACCAAAAGATGTAATATCATTTCTTAGCATAGTAGTTTTTAATGGAGGGAAATATTATGACAGAAACTTTTGTGAAAGTTCTCCCGAACTTCTGATAAATCCAGGTGCTAACAAATTTAACCACATGTTAGATTTATCCCGTAATGAAAAAGGAGAAAATCTAAGTCTGACGACATCATTTGACACTCCAACATATTTAAAAGTAATACATAGTTCTAGAAAACTAGTGATATGTAAATTAGGATCTTCGTTATGTGTTCCTCTAAATTGATTATTTTGTACCATTTGGATAATAACAGGTTTATGCTCAAATAAATTAGCAGCAACATTAGGATTTTGGATAGCTAAGTGAATTTTATCTATTATTGGGTTAGCATAATCTCTTAAAGCTCTAGGTATTTATCCACCTTAAAATTACCTAAAATTTTATATCATTTCTAACTAATATTTTAAGGATATTACGCTTTAATGAAAGGTATTTCTTATGTTTTTGGTTGCAGGTATAAGAAGATGTGTTTATGAAGAAAAACAGTTAAAAAGAGAGTAAAAGGAGCTAAAATAAGAAAATAAAAGAAGAAAAAAAAAGGTTGATCCTGGAACCTAGGTGCCTGACTCAGTAGGGGAACCTAGAAAATTCTTGGACAGTTTTGTGATAGTTATTGATGCCTCAGAAGCAATCTACAAGTCTCTAGACTGATGCACTAAAAATATATACAGTTTTTGTTATATAAATTTAGTCATTTTTTGAGAAATTGCACTTTAAAAAGAAGTTATTTTGTATATTATTTGGTTTTAGATACAAGAAATGTGATTAGAGCAAAAAGAAGCAAAAAACAGTACAATTTGGAGCAAAAACGAGCTAGAAATCAAATTTTGCTTGACACCTTTCGATAAGTTTTTCTATGCTTAATCTCTTTTACACTTCTTGCATATTTTTGAGTGAGATTACACTTTAAAGAAATATTGTTTTTATGCTTATTTCGTAGGGCTATTTGTTAGGAATGCAACGCAACTGAAACGGGGTGAATCAGAGCTGAAATAGAGCCAAACGGAGCAAAATGGTGGAGCTACGCAGGATGGGTGCCGGGGGCAGGGTGCCCAAATTGGCGCTGGCGAAGCCAGAAACGTGAGGAAGCTTCGGTAAGAATTTTAGGAGAATTTTAGTTGAATTAATTAGACTTAGACTTGGAAAATTGTTGTGTCGTAAAAAGTATTTTAGTGTGAAAAGTGTTTTTATATGAAAAAGTGTTGTGAAAAAAGAAAAAAAATTTGTTTGTGTGAAAGATAAGGTGTTCGTAAAAATGTTTTGTTGTGTTGAATATATTTTTCATTTTATTTGTTTTAATTTTAATGTATTGTTTGTTGTGTTACATATGCAAAACAAAGGATCTGTAGGACTTATGCCTTATGATCCCGAGTTAGAAAAATGGAATAAAATAAAAAAAATAGAAAGAAATTGAAAAACTAGAAATAGAAATGGAAAATATTCAAAAATAATAACTTAAAAAATCATTATAAACCATTGAGGGATTATGTAAATCCTACGATAGATAAAATTCACTCAAGTATACAAAACCCTGTTTTAGAAGCTGACTCGTTTGAACTAAATCCAATGATTATCCAACTTGTGCAGAACACCCAGTTTGGGGGAACTCCTTTTGAGGATCCCTATTTACACTTATCGTTATAATGGCATGTCAGACGATGTTGTTAGGCTAAGGCTTTTTCCTTTCTCACTAAGGGATAAGGCTAAAATGTGGTTATACTCATTTGCACCTGGTTCTATTTAAAATTCGGAGGAGTTAAATAAAAAATTCATAGCTAAGTATTTTTCATTTTCAAGGACTACTCAACTTAGAAACGATATTATCTCATTTTGTCAGTATGAAGGGGAATCAATATACGAAGCCTGGGAAATATTTAAGGAACTCCTAAGAAAGTGTCCACATCATGCTCTGCCAGATTGGTTAATCATTCAAACTTTTTATAATGGGTTAGTAGGATCCCTTAGGTCCATTATTGATGCTGCTGCTGGTGGTTCATTATTGTCAAAAACATTTAATGAAGCGTATGCATTAATTAAAGAAATGGCTACAAATGAATTACAATGGCCCTCTGCAAGGGTAAATCATAAAAATATAGCTAGTGTTCATGATACAGATGTGATTGCAATTCTTGCATCTCAGGTTGCTGCAATATCAAACAAGTTGGATCAATTTGGAATGAACCAACCTCAATTTACTCTTGTATGTGAGGAAAGTTCATTAGGGCGTATGATTGATTCCAACTTATTATATGAGACTTTAAATACCATAAACAACTCATAGTCTAACTTTTATAACCCATGTTGGAAGAACCATCCTAATCTTAACTGGAATCATACTGCTAAGGGTGGAAACCAACAATGAGAAAACAATCATGCAAATCCTAATGGAAGTTAGAATAGGCAGGGTAACATAAGGTATAGACCTTCACATCCACTGAACTCTAATATTGATAAAAAATTTAAGGACAAGAAGATGTCTACAAACAAAGTGGTATTGCAAATGGGAAACTATTTGCAAAGTCAAAATACTGTGATTAGAAACATAGAGAATCAACTAAGAGAAATTGCTAATTCACTTAGAAATTGACCCAAAGGAACACTTCCTAGCGACACTGAGATCAAACCTAAAGAGAATGATAATGAACAACTTTTCCTTGTTACTAGACAAACTATGATAGATGTGCAAAAAGGAGAGTTGATTATGAATATTAATGACCAGGAAGTCACTTTTGATGTGTTGAAGACTATGAAATTTCCAGTTGAGAGAAAAGATGATGAATGTTTTTGGATGGATGAAATTGATTATCTAAGTAAAGATCATTTCCAAGAAAGTTTTGAGAGTAAGATAACAGATGAGCTCAGAATGGATTTTCATCATGAGTTGAAAACGTTATCTAAAGAAGACTGTATGTATGTTCAAGAGAGGTGTGAAATGATTGAAGCTTCCAAAAATAGTGAACGTGTAATTCCATTTGTTGAAAAATCTCATGAACTTAAGATGGATGTACCTCATACAATTTTAAAACCTGCCTATTTAGGGAATTCATCTACACCACCAGTCTTTATATCTTCATATTCAACTCAATTACAAGAAAAACCTGAATTGAATGATGAACAAGCTAAAGCTATTGAACTAGGACTTGGAAGAGAATTTGAGGATAAATTTCAAAAGAAGATTAAGTTGAGAAAAGAATATAAGGATATTGGAAGACCATTAGATGAAATTCCTAAAGAATTAGAAAAACCTATTTCCTCAACTATGATAGATCCTCCATCATTTAATAATTATAAAGAGGAAGAATTAGAAGATAACTTGAAACAGAAGAGTGACATAGAAGAATTTTATCTCGAATCTGAATTATCTAGAGAGAATCTGATCCAAAAATTGGGAGATCTTGAATTATCTTATAGAGATCTATTTCTTATAAATTTCAAGGATGATATTAATATGCAAATTCAGAAAATCAATAGAAGAATATAAGATCTAGAAAGAATAATGAGGAACAATAATATAAATCCATCTGAAAAGGAAGAGCTGAATGAATAATTACAATTTGAGGTTTTTGTAGGAATTCCTGGATCTGAAAAGGATTGGGCGATTGATCGAGGATTACTTAATTGGAATTTTGATCCAGGAGGAATCATTTGTCGGGCCCGCGACGTTAAAGACAAGCACTTTTTGGGAGGCAACCCATAGTTATCAGTGTGCTTTGATTTAGTGTGCTTGAGAGTCATGATTGTTAGACTTGTATGGTGTTTGCTTTAGAGTGGATTGACTTGATTTTTATGTGTCATTATGGATTGTTAAGATTGATTTTTGATTGGTAGATGTTTGGATTGTTAGTGGTTGGATTTGATCTTTGTGTGTCATGAGGGAGGTGATTCCTTAACTTCTTATTATGGTTAGATTTGTTTGTTCTCTTGTAGTAGTTAGATTAATGAGTTCAGTATGACTCGGGTCTTACTCGGACTTGAGTTTTACAAAAAATATTATGAATTTGAACAATGACAGCTTTATCTCAATTTTGTTACATCCATTCTCTAACTTTGTTTTCATTTGGTAGGAGTCGCGAACCTATTTGATGAATAACATTAGGATGATCTTACACTACAATATGTAACTGTTAAAGGTGCTTAATTAAAGAAATTTGATGATGCCTAAGATTGGTGTCCGGAAACCAATTTATCATGAATAATCTTATCTTTGAGATTATAATCTATAAAATCATTTGAAAGTACCTAATTTACTAGTGTAGAGATTATGTTAGAAATTGGAGGTAAGGTAGTGAGATTGGATGAGTTAAAGAATGAATTAACCTCATTTATCATATGTGTGTTTATGTTTGCGTTAAAACTTTATTTAGGTCTTGAAGAACATTTTTATATTCCCTTGCTGATACCTGCTATCTTAATTAAATTTTTATATAATGAATTTCATTCGGCATGGTTAGTTTAGATTTACTTTCTGCTGCATATTGTTCTGTCCTAATGAATACTTGTAAATGTTTTTGATAGACATATGTGGTAGAGAGAATTTATGAACTGTTTTCTTCCTGCTTATATTTTCTGTACTAAATGTTATACTTGTTAAAAATCAAGTTTGGGGGTAGGAAGAAAAATAAATTTTAAAGTGAAAATACTTCCTTTAAGTTTAATATTATTACAAGCATGTTTTAGGTTAAATTTACTTTCTCCTACAGTCATTATATCATTATTATGCATGTATATGAATTTGATAGGATGTTGTAGTAGTAAGTAGATTAAACCCTTACTTTTTCTTCCTGCAACATTTTATGGAATTAATTGCAAAATATTTTAAAATTTAAGTTTGGGGGAAAGAAAAATTTTTAAAATCTAACTTTATTTGTCCTCAGTAGCCTGTATTTAATTTGATATCACTTTTAAAAGAATTGTGGTATGTGGTGTTACCTTTAGGTTACTATAATTTTGATTTTAGAAAATTTAGAAAAATAATCTAGTTGAAATCCTTAGTGAAGAAACTATTCAAGAGTTAAGATACTTCGTAGGAAACATTGGAAAAATGATTTTGTTATTTATGGTGGAAATGAGTTGAATATTTAAAAAGCTAAAATTCTTAAATTTATACTTAATGAGAATTGAGCCTTTATTGAAAACCTTTTTCGAACTAATACTTACAATTATAAAAAGTGAGGGAAAGTTTTGAGTTTTGGATTTTAGAGAGAGGATATTGAAATTCAAAAATATTAAAGGCCTATCCAAATATAGTAATCCTTACACAAAAAGAAGTGAAAAAAAAAGGGATTAAAAATGATCCCGAAAGAAAGAAAAAAAAAGGGTGAAAAAAGGGATTAAAAATGATCCCAAAAGAAAAGAAAAAAAAAAGAGAGAAAATAAGTGAGGAGAAGCTTGAGGAGAAGCCTAATCAAAAATTGATTTCACTTGAATCTTTTTAAATGAAAAGACTTAAAAATAATCATAAGCTTAATCTTCTTTCAAAATGTATTAGTTAAATTGGTATAGATAAGGTGCTTAAATTCTGTTTCTATACTTTTTATGAATCTTTAGTTTGACAATTTTCAATAACGTTTGAAGTAAATAAAAAAATCTGGATTCCTAAGTTGAATATGAGATATTCTTACACTCTAGTCCTAGGTTGATTAGCTAGAATTTCTCCTATGTTATACTATAACATTTCTGAGATGAAATTATAGGAAAATCTATTAAAACCCACAACCAAAAGTCAATATAATTGGTTTTTAAAGTTATAGTGTTACTTGAGGACAAATAACAGTTAAGTTTGAGGGATTTTGATGCACCAAAATATATACGATTTTTGCTATATGATTTTACTCATTTTTTATGATATTACACTTTAAAAGGAAGGAATGTTATATATTTTTTGGTTTTATGTACAAGAAATGTGATTAGAGCAAAAAGAAGCAAAAAACGGTGTAATTTGGAGCAAAAACGAGCAAGAAAACAAATTTTGGCTTGACACCTTTCAAAAAGTCTTTCTATGCTTGATCTCTTTTACACTTCTTGTATATTTTTGAACGAGATTACACTTTAAATAAATGTGATTTTTATGCTTATTATGAAGAGCTATCTGTTAGGAACGTAACACAACTGAAACGGGGTGAATCGGCGCTGAAACGGAGCCAAACAGAGCAAAATGGTGAAGTTGCGCAGGATGGGCGTCGGGGGCGCCCAAACTGGTGCCGGGGGCGCCCAAACTGGCCCTGGTAGCCCCAGAAACCCGAGGGCACAAAAAATTGGGCGCCTGCAGCGCCCTATTTAGTGCCGGTGGCGCACAAGATAGCACAGATGCGATTTTGGGCGGTTTTTGGCCAAATATATCAAATCTGAACGCTTTTTGGAGGGTTTCTTCATGCACTTCTTGGGAAATTCATCCCTACTCTATTTTAAATCGAATTTAAAGCCAAAAATGGAGAGTAGAAGAGAGGAGATGTTATGGAAAGCTTGGAGAATGCTTAGAGATCTTAGAATAGGAGTAGAAATGTAGATTTTTACCTTTATGGAGAGATTGGTGAGGGTATTTTTGAGAGAATTTGTAAGAAAATGTTCTAGCATTGCATGGATCGGCAGGAGACTTTGTGGGAGAGATTTTTATTTTTCTTTCAAGGGAAAAAAGCTAAGTATTGTGTTCTTCATTATCTTATGATTTTGTAAACACTTATTTTGTGGATTTTCTTTGAAATGAAGTTTTTCGTTGTGTTTTCTTCGTGCTTTGTGATGTCTTTCTCTTACTCTTTCTTCTTGTTTGAAAATAGTGGCATAAGAAGTTGATGTCATTGTTTTCACTCTACTTTTCTTTTGCAATGAGTAAGATTCATGTTTATGATATTGGGATGCTTGCTAAAAGATGTTTTAATTATAAATGTGATGATTTTTACTTGCACTTTATTTACATTACAAAAAGGGCCCGTTATATTGTTAAAATTCGTTGTAATTGCATTGTCCCAAAATAGTGGTGTAATTCTCAACAAAGTGGAACCACATTCAATATCCGTGAATGAATTGAGTAGTTCATGGGTATTGAGTGCAAATAAATAGGGAAATATGGTTTCATGGGCGTCGAATTGGAGGTTTCAGGGTGATAGGCTAAGATCCCCAATTTGGTCCTATGATTGGTAACTAAAGTCGAAGTTAACCTTCAGGTAAAGGGTGAGTGGGAGCTCCGTAGTGACAGTCGGTATCCTCCCAACCTAGCCTTAGATTTAGTGACTGAACTTAGGATATGTCAATGTTTTTTACATGCTTGGAAGAGGGGGTACTCTTTTGAGGGTAAAGAATATGATTGCTCCTATTTGGAACATACAATATTTAATGCATCTCATTCCTATACATTATCCAATTTGTTACATGAGAATAGTAGTTTTTATTATATCAAAAAATTCACCAAACCAATTCCTCCAAAAAGGGTTATCTTCAGTATTAATATTTTCATTTAGGAGTAGTTATTAGTTATTTTAAAATTAAGATTTACCTTTAAGAGTTATTGTTAAAGAAAATCACTTATATCGACCTTCCAAACTAAAGTCTGATAGTAGTATACTAGAATTTGACTAAGAACCTCTTACCTTGCTTTCCTGTGGGATCGATAAACGGGACTCCATTAGAGCCCTGTATTACTTGATACGATACGTATACTTGCGTTGGATCATTGTGACTTTATAAAAATTATTATATATCTATTGTTCATAAATCCTTGCATATAAATAAGTCACATCATGGACAAATTCCCATATGTTGTAAACAAGATACAATGAATATAGATACAGGGAATCATTTATTCAACGAAGAGGTGTGACTCAAAACTTGAAGTGATGCGTCCATCCACGCAGGAAACTGGCGCTTAGGCGCCACAATTAAATTTTTGATTATTCGTTGAATGTGGATGAATTTTGAAGAGGTGCCTGAAGCAACCCCTGGTCATTTTCAAAGCTCTATAAATAGAGGATGACTCTACAAAAAAAAGTGTGGTTGTTTAGAGTTCATAGGTGTTGTAAGAGTGAAAGAGGTGTGTATTCTCCTTTAGTTAAAGAGTGTGGAGTGTTATTTACTTTACTTTAGTGAGAGTTTAGAGTGTTTTAGTGTGATTACTGGAGTTGGAGTCTTGTAAAAGTCAGTAGAAGTCAGAGAAATTTCAAAGGATTGCTTGGATATAATTCCAGATAAGTATTTATAACTTGGTTCTTAAGTTTTGTACTTTGAATTTGAATTATATAAATATGGTTTGTGGGGTGAATCCTATGCTTTCTGAGTAGTCTTCTTCTCTTTCTCCCTTATTATATGAAATGATTTAGTTAAAGATTTATTTTAGTATTGAGAACTTTGCTTTTCTTCTTCCATAATTTGTGATGATACTTTACCTAATCTTCATTTACACTACAAATTGGCCTCTTGTATTGTTATAATCTGTGGAGAATTCATAAGATCAGACTGTGGGATAAGAGTTCTTGACTTGTATGTATCACATTTCTATTGGAAAGGTAGATGGTAAATCCTTGAAGGGGGTGCGAATAGATTGGGAGATAATCTTTGAAGGGTGTACAATTGAATATGTTTTTAGTGTGACAGGCTAAATTCTATCAATTTGGTTTAAGAAGAGGTGACGAGTCACTAATAGGCCCGACCATAGGCACCTTTGGGGGAATCTAGAAAAGAGAGCCTAGAATTCGTACTTACAACTAAAAATACATCTTGATCGAATCTTCTAAAACAAGCCAATGTTCTTTATGCACTTGACCAGAGGGTAAAGGATATATATGTTCCTATTTGTCACAGTACCTCATTCTCAAAGTTCTCAAGCTAACTTAGATGTTTACTAATCATTGAAATATTTCGTATGGGGAAAGATTCTTTGTTTATTATGTTAAAGCATTTAAATTACTCAATTGCTACTTAAGTAACTTGCATATTTTTTCTTTTAAGTTAATTAGCTTTTAAATAGATTTTATTCTTTCTTTCATAATTTTTACTTAGCTTTCCCCATGGGATCGATAAATGGGGATTTTAAAAGGAAAGCCCTATGTTACTTAAAATGATACATATACTTGCGTAGTACCCCTATTGTATGATTTATATTTATTTATAAAAACTTTAATCTTTAATTATCATACATTAGCCACTTAATCTGATTTGAGGTCAAGTTTGGCCATAATTTTATAAGCTATTTTATTTGCGTAATTGCGGTCGAGTCAAGTTTTTGGCGCTGTTGCCAAGGAACATAAAGATAAATTTAAAAAGAAAGATAAAATTTTTTATAAATACATATTTTTAAAGTATATTTTTGTGCTATTATTAATCAAAAATATTTTCTAATTTCTTTCATACAAAGTTCAGGATCTGAAGGATTAATACCCTATAATTCTGAATTAGAACGCACTGTAAGAAAAATTAGAAGAGAAAAAAAATTTCATAACTTGCTAGAAATGGCTAATATACCTCAAAATAATGTGGAACAAAATATTGCAGAAAATGATCATCAAAATTTACAAAGATCCTTAAGTAAATATGCTAACCCTACAGCTGATGAAATTCATTTAAGCATTCAAATACCTGTTGTAGCAGCAAATTAATTTGAACTTAAACCTGCAATTATACAAATGGTCCAAAATAATTGGTTTGGAGGATCTCCTCCTGAAGATCCTAATATACACCAAGCCAGTTTTCTAGAACTTTGTGCTACTTTCAAATATGATAATGTTTCTGATGATGTTATTAGGCTTAGATTTTTTCCTTTTTCTTTAAGGGATAAGGCTTAGATGTGGTCAAATTCATTAGTAATGGGATCTATTAAAACTTGGGGAGAAATGGCTCAAAAATTTCTAGCCAAGTATTTTCTGCCATCTAAAACTATGAAACTTAGAAATCATATAACCTAATTTACTCAAATTGAAGGAGAGACAATTTATGAAGCATGGGAATGATTTAAAGAACTTCTTAGAAAGCGCCCACATTATGCTTTACCAGACTGGTTAATTATACAAACATTTTATAATGGATTAATAGGTTCTCTTTGATCTATAGTAGATGCTGCTGGTGGTGGTTCCTTAATGGCTAAGTCATATTATGAAGCATATGCTTTAATAGAAGAAATGGAAACTAATAATTTTCAATGGCCTTCTGATAAAGTAAATACTAAATGAGAGGCCGGTATTCAAGAAAATGAAGCATTTTTTATTTTAGTTTCTTAAGTAGCTGCAATATCTAAGAAATCAGATAATTTGTCTCAATTATAGCATTTAAGTAATGATAATTCAAGAAGTACTAATGAATCTCAAACCTCTGAAACATTGTAAGCTATTTCCAGCAAAACTAATAACCCATATTGCAATTACTATAACCCAGATTGGAAAAATCAACCTAACTTAAATTGGAATAATGCAAATCCACAATGGGGTAATAACCAACCTAACTTAATTAGAAATTTGAATAATCAAGGTAATTCTAACTATCGACCTTCTTATCCTCTTGGTTTTAATAATCAGCAATTCAAGGAAAACAATTGTCTATAGAAGAATTAATTTTACAAATTGGTAGTCAGTTGCAAAATCAAAATGCTGCGATAAGAAATTTCGAGAATCAAATGGGGCAAATTGCAAATCTAATTAACAACAGACCATAATGAACCCTTCCGAGCACTGTTTAAGTAAATCCAAGAGAAAATGGAAAAGATCAAGAGAAAATTAAAGTTGTATTACTCAGAAGTGAAAAAAAAACTGAGGGATGGAAAATAAAATAAAATCCAAAAAAAGACTGAAATGATAGAAGTTGAGAAACCTTTTTTAAGGTATTTAAAAATCATACCATTAATATCCCCTTTGTTGAAGCTTTGGAACAAATGCCTAAGTATGCTAAATTTATGAAAGATATTCTTAACAAGAAAAGAAAATTTGAAGCTTATGAAAATGTTGCTCTAAGTGAAGAATGAAGTGTGATTATTCAGAAAAAACTTCCTCAAAAGCTTAAAGATCCTGGAAGTTTTACTATACCTTGTGTTATAGGAGACAGATTTCATGGAAAAGCCTTACGCGATTTAGGAGTGAGTATTAACCTCATGTCTTTATCCATCATTAAGAGGTTAGATTTAGGAGAAATATCTCCTACAATTGTAACCTTACAATTAGCAGATCAATCTACTACTCACCCGAGAGGAATGATAGAGATGTTTTGGTAAAGGTGGATAAATTCATTTTCCCTGTAGATTTTTTAATTCTAGATATGGAAGAAGATGAAGAGATTGCTATTATTTTAGGAAGACAATTTCTTACTTTTGGACGTTCTATGATAGATGTACAAAAAAATAAGTTAAATATGATAGTTAATGATCAAGAAGTAACATTTAATGTTCTTAAATTAATGAGGTATCCTAACAAGGAAAAGTGTGACAAAATGGATATCTTTGACTACATGATAGCACAACATTATCAAGAAAAAAAGTCAGAACATTTCTAAAGAAGAGAGTTTTCAGACCCTGAAGATTTAAGTGATGAAAGTGATTCTGAAGAAGATTAAAAGATATTGATTATATTAATGAAAATTGGGAAATATTAGATACAACTCAAAGTAATGAATTCAAACCATCCATTGAAAAGGCTCTTAAATTGGAATTGAAAGAATTACCATCTCATTTAAAATATGTCTTTTTCGGTAATACTTTAACTTTACTTGTTATTATATCATCTGAATTAACTACCAAAGAAGAGATGAAATTGAATGAAGTATTAAAACTGTATAAAAAAACTTTTGGATGGACAATAACAGATATTAAAGGATTTAGCCCATCAATTTGTATGCACCAAATATTATTGGAAGATGACAGTAAACCCAGTATTAAACCTTAAAGGAGATTAAACCTTGTTATGAAAGATGTTGTTAAGAAAGAAATGTTAAAATGGTTAGATGTTGGAATTATTTACCCAATATCTGATATTCCTTGGGTTAGTCTTATTCATTGCAATCTAAAGAAAGGAGGAGTGACTATTGTTGAAAATGAAAATAATGAATTAGTTCCTACAAGATAAGTGACTAATTGGCGGATCTGTATTGATTACAGAAAGCCAAATGCTGCCACCAGGAAAGATCATTTTCCTCTTCCATTTTTAGATTAAATGCTGGATAGATTAGCATGACATTCATATTTTTGCTTTTTTTATGGATATTCTCGTTATCATCAAATACCTATAACTCGTGAGGATCAAGAAAAGCCTACGTTTACAAGTCCTTATGGAACATTTGCTTTTCGAAGAATGCCTTTTGGGTTATGTAAAGCACCTGCTACTTTTCAAAGGTGTATGATGGTTATTTTTTGTGACTTAATTGATAATGGAATTGAAATTTTTATGGTTGATTTCTTTGTATTTGGAACTTCTTTTGATTCTTGCTTACATAATTTGACTAAAGTGCTAAAGCACTGTCAAGAGATAAATTTAGTTCTGAATTGGGAGAAGTGTCAATTTATGGTCACGGAAGGAGTTGTAATGGGTCATAAAATTTCTAAAAACGGGATGAAAGTTGATCAGGCAAAAATTCAAATTATTGCTGGATTATAAACCCTAACTAATGTAACGGGTATAGGAAGTTTTCTTGGACATGCTGGATTTTATAGAAGATATATTAAAGATTTTTCTAAGATTACTAAACCTTTATTCCATCTTTTAGAAAAAGTTATAAATTTTGAATTTGATGAAAATTGCCTAAAAGCCATTAATTTATTAAAAGAAAAGTTAATCACAGCACCAATCAATGTTGCACCTAATTAGGAAAAACCATTGAGTTAATGTGCGATGCGAGTGATTATGCTATAGGGGCAACTCTAGGCTAGAGATATGATAAGATGATTAAAGTTATATATTATGCCAGTAAAACTCTTAATGAAGCTCAAATTAATTAAACTACTACTAAAAAAGTGCTATTGGCTATAGTGTATGCTTTTGACAAATTTTCGATCGTATTAACTTGGGAATAAATGTATAATGCACACGGACCATTCAGCTATTAAATATCTGATATCTAAAAAAGAAGCTAAACCCAGATTGATTAGATGGATTCTTCATTTACAAGAATATGACTTTCAAATAGTTGATAGAAAAGGGTCTGATAATCAAATCTCCGATCATCTATCAGGAATTGAAAATAATAAGGAAATGAATGATAAGGAAGAAATAAATGAATGTTTTCCTGATGAACAACTTTATATTGTTTCTGATGGATTAATCCCATGGTATGTTGATATAATTAATTATTTAGCTAGTAAAATTATATCATATGGATTAGATTATCACCAGAAAAAGAAATTCTTATATGATGTGAAATTTTATTTTTAGGATAATACCTTTAAGTTTAAACACTGTAAGGATTCTATAATACAAAGATGTGTTCCTTATGAAGAAATTTACGAGATTATTCAAAAATTTCACTACTCTGAATTTGGCGGGCATTTCAAAATTGATAAACTGCTTTTAAAATTTTGCAATCCAAATTTTATTGGCCTACATTATTTAAGGATGTTAACAGTTTTTGTTAAATCCTGTGATCTATGTCAACATATAGGCAATATTTCTTGGAGAGATGAAATGCCTCTAAATTTTATTTTGTACGAGGAAATTTTTTATGTTTGGGGTTTAGAATTCTTGGGACCATTTGTACCTTCTTCAGGAAAAATTTATATATTAATGGCTGTTGATTATGTTCCAAAATGGATTCAAGCAAAAGCTTTACCTCATTGTGATGCCAAAAGTGTTGAAAGATTTTTAACTGAAAATATTTTTACTAGATTTGAAATGCCACGAATAATTATCACTGATGGGGGAACTCACTTTAAGAATTTTATGATTCAGATACTACTGAGTAAATTTGGGATTAAACATAGAATTTCAACAGCTTATCATCCCCAAACTAGTGGATTAGCTGAGATTTCAAATCGGGAGATCAAAAGAATTTTAGAGAAAATAGTTAACCCAAAATGAACTAATTGGGTTGATAGACTAGGTGATGCTTTATGGGCTTATAGGAATGCTTATAAAACTCCTATTGAAATGTCACCATATAGACTCATCTATGGAAAACCTTGTCATTTACCTGTTGAATTGGAGCATAGAGCTTATTCGGCGATTAAAGAGTTTAGCTATGAATTTGATAAACGATTATTGCAGTTGAATTAACATAAAGTAATTAGAAATGATTCATATTAGAGTGCTCGAATCCATAAAGATAAAATGAAGAAAATGCATGATAAAAGACTTTTAAGAAAGACTTTTGAGCCTGAACAAGATGTTTTACTATACAATTCCATATTTAAATTGTTTCCAGGAAAATTAAGATCCAAATGGATGGGACCTTTTGTTGTTAAGAAATTTTATCCTTACGGAGCAGTGGATATAATAGATCAGAAAATAGATTCTGTAATTAAAGTAAATGGACGAAGATTGAAGCCTTATACTGTAGGAAGTTTGCTATCTTTTAAGGATGTGCTATATTTAACACATTTAGAGTAAACAATTGATTATGTCAGGCTGACGACATTAAACCAAGTGTTTTACAGGAGGCAACCTATAGTATGATTTGATTTGTTTGGATATTGAGAGTGCTTTATATGTAACTTCACTTAGTTATATATCTTTTCATCTAAATTTTTTAAACCCTAATTAGGTGTGAAACTTATGAAAATTTTGACAAAGGGTGAACCTGTGATGTTTAGGATTCTGACGCCTAGGCATCAGAACTGGCGCCTACGCGCCAGAAATTTGAAATCCTGGCGCCTAAGTGCCAAAATTGGCGCCTAGGCTCCACGGTTCTGTATCGTGGAAAAACCGCCCCATAGCAGTTTTTACCTACCTACTCAAATCCATATAAATCACCACTTCTTCGTCCCCAAACGTCAAGCCATCAGATTTTTAACCTAAAACTATACTTTTGAGAGAGAAGAGAGATTTGATTGCTTCCATGGAGAGAATAAATATGGAGAATGGAGGGAAAGCCCAGTTTGTGCAAAAGGATTCACAAACTTATTTTAATGGCTACCTAGCCATGACGTTGGAGAAGCTATTTGGTCAACTTGAGAAGATTGAAGGAGAATCGGTGCACATTGGAGAAAGGATGCATGAAATGTACCATCAATATGAGCATATGGAATGGCAAATGAAGGTTCAATCTGATCATTTAGCTGCCTTTTAAGACTATCACGTAACCTTATATGGTAAGAGCAATTGGATTGGTGAAAAGACGGCCTTGGAATTTCCTCGTGTCCCTTTCTTTCACTCCTTTGTTAGTAGTGAATTACCTTGTGGAACTAATGAAGGTTCTGATGTAAATCCATGAAATTAGGGTGAATTTATGTGGAGAAATTGATTGTAATAGTTAATTGTTAAGTGGTTTATTTGATGTTTTGTGTAAGTAATTTGTGTGATTGTTATGTGTTGTTGTGAGATGTGAGAAGTTGTTTATTTGTAATTTCTGTATTTTTTGAACCTTATCTTGAAGACCTGAAATGGAATGAAGTAAAATTTGAGTTCAAAACGTATCAAGTTGTGTTTGGAATTTATCTTAAATTTAGAATCTATTTTGGACTTAAATATTTTCTAGGAGATGTTTGATGAAGTTTATGATGTGATTTTATGTCTATAGATATTAGAATACCTAAATTACAAAATGTAAAAATTTGGGAATTTTTCGGAATTTTTTGGTGATTCTGGTACCTAGGGGCCAGAATTGGCGCCTTTCGGCCTTAAAACCGAGCCCATCACCATTAACATGCCTAAGCTTCATCTTCTTCCCAAAAATTTGAGTTTTCACCATGGATTTCTCTACATATGAATAGAGCCAAAATTTTGGAAGAAAAATTTTATTTTTAAGTGGAAAATCCATGGGTCTAAGCTTAATTTAGTGTTTTAAACTTAGATTTTGTGCCATGTTATGGATTTTATAATTTTCTGAAATTATTTTTAAAATTATAGAATGGCACCAAAATTAAAGCGAGGAAAGGAACGGAGCGAATTTGATCTGTCGAAGTTTACTAGCACAAGTGCTCAAGTGCACTACAATGAATTCGCATCGGCTCACAAATTCATTGTGGAACAAAGTTTTTATCATCCCTGCTACTCGATCTAAAATATTATTCGTTTGCTCGACAGTGGGAGTTATTTTGTTCTTTTTGACTGTGGCTGTTATTTTTGTTGTTTGGGAAGTCTATGCAACTATTTCTGAAACTATCGGTAATGAGGTTTATATTAGGGGAATGGGAGTTGAGTTCACTCCTGAAGTCATCAACATGTTTTATGGTCTATCTCCTACTACAGACTGCTTCTATGCTGTTTTTACTCCATCTGAAGGAGAGCTTGATGAGATTTTAGCCTACCTGACTGATGGAAAAGGATCTTGGAAAATCTGAAACAATAAACGAGTAAATTTTTCCTCTTCTATGCTTAATGCTACTTCTAAAGCCTGACACCACTTTATTTCTGCTTGTATTCTTCCATCAAATCACCAGAGTGAAGTGGAAAAAGAACAAGCTATTTTAAATTGTTGCATTCAAGAAATGAATCCAATAGATGTGGGAGCCATTATATATGATGTAATCAACACTTCAGCTAGAGGAAGTGTTATTTCTGGTTTAGGCTTCCCGGCTCTCATTTTCTTGATTTGTAAGAATGCTAGTATTACTTACTCTCATTCTGAAGAGATACTTAAGCCACTGAAGCCAATTGGAAAATCTCATGTGGATACTTATGGAAAAACAAAAAGTCAAGGTTCTTGAGCATTTACTTCTTCTATGCCTTCTACTTCTGCACCCAGACCTTCCACTTCTACTTCTGAGCCTCCACGAGATGTGTGGAATATTGTTTTTCAGAGGTACTTGGAGCATCAAAGTGATATATTGTTGAAGCATTGCAGAGTAGATGATATGGATAGTAAGATCAATCATGTGTCTGATTATATACAGAGGTTGAGTGACTATGATGGGGAATATAATGAAGCTCATATGAAATTTTTGAAGGGTGATAAGAATATCAAGTTTCCTACTTGTCTTAAATTCACCCCATGGATTAATCCCAGAAGTCCTATTCTTGATGATTCCTTCGACGATGATGAGGAGACTGAGGATGATTAGAATTTATTTCTTCTTTGCTTTAGTTATGTTCCTGTTATGTGTGTGTTTACCTTTTTAGTATTATTGTGTTGTTTGAGTACTCTATAGTAACTCAATTATATTTGTGTTGCCAAAATGCTTAGAACTTAATCCTATTTATACTTCTGTAGTTTTTAATGTTTAAAATTGTAAAAGAGTGTTAGTTTTCATTTGTTGCTTACTTTACTACTCTTTTATATTGTTGCTTATACCTGTATCACTCTATTGTTTTAAATACCTTAAATGTTGTATATTTTTCTTCCTGCTTAGTTTAAAATTTCATATTGCAAAATGCTTAAAACTTATTAAAAGAACTAAGTTTGGGGAGGGAAAAGAACTTAAATTTAAACTTTACTTGTCCTTAGTAAGCAATATTTTCAAAATTAATAACATAACCTATGGAAGAAAAGTTAATTTAAGATAGATATGCTATTGTTTTCATGAATATTATAATAAACTTATAAAAGTATTTTTTTATATAACAAGTGATAATTATAAAAATTTTAATTATTTAATAAAAGAGTGTAAGAATTTTGATTCAAATATCTAAATTAAAAAATATTGTATTTTTGAAATTATTAAGGAATCTAGATGTTTACTTGAGAAGATAGAAATGAAACTCTATAAAAAATATTTTTGCTAAACACATATTCATTCAATGAAAAATGTGTTAAGTCTTTAAATATAAGTTAAGGATAGTGAAGTTCAAAATCATTAACAGGCTATCCAGATATAGTAATTCTCACTTGAAAAAGAAAAAAAGAAAAGAAAAAAAATAGAGGATTAAAAAACAATCCAAATATGAAAAGGAAAAAAAAAATAATATAAGTAAGGAGAAACTTGAGGAGATTCCTAATCAAAATTTGGCTTCACTTGAATTATCTTATAGGAAGAGACCTAATTACATTTTTTTTACTTATGTCTTATGTATATCCTTATTAGTAGAGTTATCATGAAAATCTTTTTCTTATAAATTATCTACATGTTCTTAATATAAAAAATTGCAATTATTTTTTGAAATAGATAGGAGAAGAGAGTGCTTAACACTTAATTATTAAATATTTTACATATTTTGGTTTTAGCTTAAGTTATTAAAAACCTTTTTAAGTTTCATTATTTTATTTATAAAATGAACAGTTATAGAAGTCTTAAAGAAAAATTTTCACCATATATTAATATGTTTAGTAGTAAAGAGTTACTTAAGGATAACCAACGTTTAAGTATAGGGAAATTGATCCACCATAAAATTACCTAAAACTTTATATCATTTTAAACTAATATTTTATGGATATTACTCTTTAATGAAAGGTATTTCTTATGTTTTTGGTTGCAGGTACAAGAAAATAAGTTTATGAAGAAAAACAGTTAAAAAGGGAGTCAAAGGAGCAAAAATGAGTCAAGAAAAGAAAAGAAGAAAAAAAGGGCTGATCCTGGCGTCTCGGCGCCAGACTCAGCAGATAAACCTAGAGAATTCTTGGACTGTTTTGTGATAGTTATTGAGGCCTCAGAAGCAATCTAGAAGTCTTTGGAAAAATTCTCATATGTTATAAACAAGATACAATGAATATAGATACGGGGAATCAGTTATTCAATGAAGAGGTGCAACTCAAAATCTGAAGGGACTCATCCATTCGCACAGGAAACTAGCACCTAGGCGCCAGATCTGGCACCTAGGTGCCACAAGTAAATTCCAGAATATTCATTGAATGTGGAAGAATTTTGAAGAGGTGCCTGAAGCAACCCTTGGTCATTTTCAAAGCTCTATAAATAGAGGACAATTCTACAGCAAAAGTGTGGTTGTTTGGAGTGTGTAAGTGTTGTAAGAGTGAAATATGTGTGTATTCGCATTTAGTTAAAGAGTATGGAGTGTTATTACTTTACTTTAGTGAGAGTTTAGAGTGTTTTAGTGTGATTGCTGGAGTTGGAGCCTTGTAAAAGTCAGTCAGAGAAACTTCAGAGAATTGCTTGGATATCATTCCAGATAAGTATTTATAACTGGTTCTTAAGTTTTGTACTTTGAATTTGAATTATATAAATATGGTTTATGATGTGAATTCTATGCTTTTTGAGTAGTCTTCTTCTCTTTCTCCCTGCGAATATGAAATAATTTGGTTAAGGATTTAATTAGTATTGAGAAATTTGATTTTCTTCTTCCATAATTTGTGATGATACTATACTTGATCTTCATTTACACTACAAATTGGCCTCTTGTATTATTAAAATTTGTGGAGAATTCTTTTGATCTGACCGTGGGCTAAGAGTTCTTAACTTGTATGTATCACATTTCTCTTAGAAAGGTAGATGGTAAATCCATGAAGGTGGAGGTGCAAATAGATAGGGAGATAATTTTTGAAGGGTGTAGAATTGAATATTTTTTTAGAGTGACAGGCTAAATTCTATCGATTTTGTTTAAGAAGAGGTGACGGGTCATTAGTAGACCCGACCATAGGCACCATTGGGGGAATCTTGAAGTGAGAGCCTAGAATTTGTCCTTACAACTAATAATACATCGTGATCTAATATTCTAAAACTAGCCAATGTTCTTTATGCACTTGACTAGAGGGTAAAGAATATATATGATCCTATTTGTCACAATACCTCATTGTGAAAGTTCTCAAGCTAATTTAGATGTTTAATAATCATTGACATATTTTGTATGGGGAAAGAATCTTTGTTTATTGTGTTAAATCATTTAAATTACGTTCTTATTTACAATTGCTACTTAAGTAACTCGCATATTTTTACATTTTGGTTGATTAGCTTTTAAATAGATTTTATTCTTTCTTTCTTAATTTTTACTTAGCTTTCCCAGTGGGATTGATATCTGGGGTTTTAAAAAGAAAGCCCTATACTACTTGAAATGATACGTATACTTGCGTAGTACCCCTATTGTACGATTTATATTTATTTATAAAAAATTTAATCTTTAATTATCGTACATTAGCTGCTTAATCTGATTTGGGGTCAAGTTTGGCCATAATTTTATAAGTTATTTTACTTGCATAATTGCGGTCAGGTGAGGTATATTTTGATTATTTGCCATTTTGTGAGGATTTTCAGATTATTTTTGTTGTTTTCAAATTTTTCCAACAGTACGCTCTAATTCTGAATCATAAGTCACTAATCTTATAGATCCAATACTACGAATAGAGAGTTACTCAAAACACACTAAAAAGTATGTAAGAATACACACAGTTGCAAATTACAAAGTAGAGCTTTTCAAATACATACAATTTCAACAATTACCATTTTATACCTTTCTTGCTAACGACGCCAAAAACTTGATCGGTGATTTCAGTTCTGCCAGATATGTAGTCTCTAAAATAATATTCAAAAGATAGTTTCAGTTTAGTTTCACAATAACATTAATTTTAATAACGAGGCAGTCACCTCATAGACGAAAGTATACGTATCGCTCAAGTAATACAAGGCTCTAGGGGAGTCCTGGTTATTAATCCCTCAAGGAAGGTTATAACTTATCAAACTACAACAAATATTTGAAATCCAATACTAAATTCATACTGCAAATTCAAGTACAATTTAAGTTTTTATTGCAAATATAATTAAACCGAATTAACTACAATCACTTTCTAAACTTCTAAGCAAGAATAATTAACACACACTAAGTTTTGTATGGAAAGCTTCAAATATGGAAAAGTATCTTTCCTCCTGTAATGTATCTATGATGAGTGATTGATATAGATTGATAATAATTTTGTATTGTGCCAAATAGGAAAATTAATATTCTTTACCCTCGTCAGAGTACCCCCTATTCTAAGTATGATAAGAACATTGGCAAATCCTAGGCTTTGTTACTAAATCTAAGGTTAGGCTGGGAGGATACTGGCTCTTACTTCAGAGCTCCCACTTCCCTTTGCCTGAAGGTTAACCCTAACTTTAGTTACCAAACATTAGGACCAGATTGGGGATTTTAGCCAGTCACTCTAAAACCTCCAATTCGACTCCCATCAAGTAATATTTCCCTATTTATTTGCACTCAATACCCATGAACTACGCACTTCTTTCATGGACATTGAATGGATTTTCCACTATTATTGTAGAACACTTAGTCCTTTCAGATTGGATGTTTCACAACAAGTATTAACAATTCAATTGGCCAGATTGAAAAGTAAATGAAGTTCCAAGTGAAGAACAATCAGAATTTCTTAACATTTTTATGGCACATCAAGTTTACATCAACACTTAACCACATCACATTGCAAGAAGAAAGACAAAGAAATCTACTCAGAATTCATGAGGAAGATACAACACAACATGGATTTTATATATAAAAGCAAATTCATACAAACCACAAAAGTAAATACAACTCACTTTTCTACCCCAAGCAAATCCCTTAAAGTTCCTTTGAATCCTTTTCTCTCTTCTTTTTAATGCTCAATTCTATCTTTAGAATTGTAAGGAAGAATCAAACCCTCACTTTCCTCCTTCTCCTACATTCTTTAAAGAAAAATCCCTCACAAAACAACACTTAACACACACTCTCAACAAACCCTAAAAAAACTCTCTTCACTCCTCTTCACTTCTTTTCCACACCACCCCCTCAAAAGTTGTGCCCATAACTGTCTAAAATAGTTTAGAAATGAATTCTCCAAGAGTTTTCTCAAGCAACCCTTCAAAAAGCATCCAAATACATTGAATTTGAGTTCCATCAAATTTGGGCGCTGGTGGTGCTGGATAGGACGTCGGCAGTGTTGAGCCGCCTTTTATTTTCAATACTCTCTAGAATTGGGTGCTGGCGGTGTCCATTCTAGCGCTGGCAGAGCTAGAAAGCCTTTTTCTCCTTTTTGCCTATTTTTCTCCAAATTCATTCATTTTCACTTTCTTTTACTCCAATCACCTAAAATCATCATACATGCAGTAAAACATGAAGAATACCTTCCTTTAAAGTGGAATATCACCAAAACGAGTACAAATTATATAGGAAAAACCTAACATATTTTTGGTGTGTCATGTACCATTAGAAGAAGCTTATGAAATTATTCAAAAATGTTATGATTCTGATTTCGGGGGAAATTTTGGTGTTGTTAAAACTGCATATAAAATTCTATAATCTGGATTTTATTGGCCTACAACTTTTAAAGATGTTAATGCTTATATTAAAAATTGTGATCGATGTCAGCTTGTAGGAAATATTCTAGAAGAAATGTGATGCCCCTCAATTATATGTTGGAAGTTGAATTATTTGACGTTTGGGGATTAGATTTCATAGGACCATTTATACCATCTTTCAGAAATGTTTACATATTGTTAGCAGTAGACTATGTATCTAAATGGATAGAAGCTGTTGCTTTAGCTCGATGTGATACTCGAAGATTTTCAAAATTTTTAAGAAAGAATATATTTAGTAGATTTGGAATGCCAAGAGTAATTATTATTGATGGGGGAAGTCATTTTAAAAATGTAATTATGGAGAAATTATTAAGTGAATATCATATCATCCATAAAATTGCTACTGCTTATCATCCTTAGACATGTGGATTAGTTGAATTATCTAATCGTGAAATTAAAAGAACATTGGAAAAATCTGTTAATCCAAACAAAAAGGATCGGTCAACCAAACTGGATTTTGCTCTATGGGCTTATAAGAGTACATACAAGACTCTCATAGGAATTTACCCATATAGGCTAATTTTTTAGAAAGTTTGTCATTTACCAGTAAAACTTGAGCATAAAGCATATTAGACTATTAAAGAGTTTAATTATAATTTAAAGGATGCTGGTGAGAAATAATTATTGTAATTAAATGAGATTGAAGAGATAAGGAATGAATCATATGAAAGTGCTAATATATATAAAGAAAAGATGAAGAAGTGGCATGATCATAAGACTCTGAATAAAATCATTGAGCCAGGACAACAGGTTTTGCTATATAATGAGAGATTGAGATTATTTGTTGGAATACTTAAGTCCAAGTGCATGGGCCCATTTATTGTTATAAAAGTTTTTCCCTATTAGCTCTGGATATTAAAGATCCTAAAACTGAGAAAATATTTAAAGTAAATGGTCATAGATTGAAACCTTATTTCTCAGTAGATCAACTTAAACTTGATGAAAATCTGATATTGGGTCACCCATAATCAGTACTAGGTATATCGGGCTGACGACATAAAACCAAGCGCTTTGTGAGAGGTACCCATAGTTATCAGTGTGCTTTACTTTTAGTATGTCTTGTGTGGTTTATTTGGTTTGAAGTAAGAATTATATGGTAGTGTTTTGCTTGTATTATGTTAGTGGAGATTATTGAGACCTTAATTTATAATTTGGATGAGTTAAAACGTGAATTTAGAAGTTTAGCAGACCTGTGCTAAAATGGGCACTAACGGCTAAGCGCCAGCAGTTGGCGCTTCGGCGCCGGAGTTACAAAAAATGTGAAAATTGAGGTTCTTGAAGCCATTATCATGGAGAAGTTGCATGGCACGTTAATTAGTGGTTTGTGAATGTGGGAGGACGTTTTAGGCCATCTAAACTCTATAAAATGGGACCAGATTAAAGGAAATTCATCCCATTCCAAATTTCTATTATAAAAGCCTTATAGAAGATTTTAAATGTTAAAAATGTCTTATTAGAAGAGAGAAGTTAAGAAGAATTAGGATGCAAACAAGAAGAAATTCATTTGTGAGAGTGTGCAAGAGTTATGTAACAGATTCCTGGCTGTTAGTATTCAAGGAATAGCAGAGAAGAATGTAAGGATCGAGGCTGATGTTCCATCAATTGAAGCAAAGGTAAATGAAAATAATGCACATTTTGGACATATTGGATGGCAATTAAAAATGCAATTTAGTCGTACCAGTCATTTTGAAGAAGCGGAAAAAGTGATGTTTTAGAAAAACAATTGGATAGAAGAAGATTCAGTAAGAGTTTTCAACCATCGTCCATTCTATCAAATCTATATACCAAACGGTTCAAATGGAACTAATCGAGGTACTGGATATGTTCCACCTAATGGAGAATGGAATTAAGTTATATAGTGTGTTAAGTTTTAGTTATTTGTGTTTTGTGTGAAATTAATCATGTTAAGTGATTAGTGTTTAATGTTTATGTATGTTATGTGATGTTTGTGTGGAATTTTATTTATTTTGTTGTGTTGTTTTTTTTCATTTGTGATTGTTAAATAAACTATTGTAAGTCTTTCTGACTGTTGTAATAGTTGTCGAGACACTTCAGTTTTGTTTACTATAGTTGTGGATGTTGTATGTTTGTGATATGTGATGTGGATTTTTTTGTGGTAGTAAATGTGTTAGTGAATTAATAGTGTATTTTATTTGTTAGTTAAGAACTTATTCCATAAACTATTTAGAAAGGTTTAAAACGTTATTAAAATCTACTAATTAAATTTCATATTTAAACTTTTCAATTTACTACCATTTATATGTCTTAGTTATTGATTTCTATTTAAGTGTGTGTGTGAATTTGCTTTTATGTCCTCCATTGCTTAAGAAGTCTTTTGAATTTACTTTATAAAATGAAAGTATTAAAAATTTGATCTAGTAATTTTCATTAATTTTTTTTTGACCTGCATACAGTTTTCTGCTCCTATTATGTATCTTGTCACTATACTTAAATGTTTCATTATAATGAAAATTTTAAAGTTTGGGGGGAGTGAAAAAGAAATTTCAAAAACTTAAAATTTTATTTGTTATCAAATGTACTAAAATTTTAAATTTGACTAAAATATTAATTAGGTGTATGAAATTATATTAGGGAAATAAATTTTAAATATAGAAATGAGTAAGAGAATTTAGTTAAAATCTATAGTAACGATGAAAATTTTAAAGTTAAAAATTTTTTAGTAAAGAAATGATGAATATTTTGTAACTATATTTAGCAAGAAAAGTTGTATTTTTGAAAAAAAATAGAAGGATTAGACTTTTTTTTAATACTTAAATTTCTTTTATTGAAAATAATTTTCAAAACTTTTATTAAATTTCTAAGTAAAAGATATATATCTACCTTATGCTTTAGGAAAGAGAGGGTGGAATTCAAAATCATTAAAAGCCTATCCAGATATAGTAATACTTGTCTTATAAAAAAATGAAAAGGAGTATTTGAAAAGGAAGGAGAAGCTTGAGGATTTAAGGGCCTAATAAAAAATTGGTTCCACACCTGATCTTTTTAGAGTATAAGCATTGAGAAAATTTTGAAGCTTATGAATATAATATAGTTAGTAAAATTATTTTTATAAAGATTTTTAAGTAAAGAAACTAAAATATCTAAGCCCTACATTTTGAAAAATCTACAAGTATTTCTGAATAAGATAGAAACTAATATTTCTCATTAACCTTTTTCTAAGAGATTTTTAAACATTAAATTAGTCTCAATTACTAAAATTTTTTCTTAATTGAACTACTAAATTTCTAGAAAAAATTTTTGAAAACTCTTAAAGAAACTCATCACATAATTTACTTTTATGATTTTTATATGATTATAGTGTCACTTGAGGACAAGTAACATTTTAAATTTGGGAGATTTTGACACACCTAAAATATATAGTGTTTTTATGCACATTTTATACCTATTTTAATGATATTGCACCTTAATGGAAGGTATTTTGTGTATTTTTCTTTCAAGTATGATTAAATGGATGATTGTGGTGAAAAGAGTGAAGAAGGATCAAAGTTGGCGCATTGAAAAAGTGATTTGTGGCTGCTAAGTGTCGGAACCCGCACTTACACGCCAAGGACTCGGACAAATGCGCTTAGATCTGGAGTTTACAAGCAAGTGGTTACTAAAGAGGAGTTATTTAAATATTGGCGCCATTTTGAAGAGGTATTTGAGGCATCTCTTGGTAAGAACATGGGTAACTCCTGATTGGAACCAAATTTAAATTAAATTAGTCTTGAATGGATGCATCTCTTAGAAGATACGTTGAATCTGGACACAATTTGAAGAGATGCAATGACACCTATTAGAAAATTATTAAAACAGGACTTGAAGATCAAAAAAATAGTTGTTGTTGAAGGGTGTGGTTTATGTTTAAGAGTGGTTTATGTTAGAGAGTTATTTTAGAAACACACCACTCTACTTCACCATTTTTTCTTTACTTTATTACAGTTTGTATTAGGATTAGAAATGAGAATTAGAATCCTTAGAGTTGGACCACAACTTCTAAGGGATATTTTAAGGGAGAGCAATGTTTTCAAAGGAACTTCAAGAGTTTGGTGGAGGGGATTTTCATATAAGTCTTTATCATTGTTATTACATTTGGTTTTTATTTAAGTCTTCTTTTATTTTCACTATGATTTGTACTTTAAACCAAGTTGTGATTGTATTTTCTCCATGAATTATGAGTAGTTTTCTTTATCTTTTTCTTTAAAAGGATGAAGTAATAATGTTATGGAAGTATGTTGTGTGAAGTATAGGATTTCAATGTTGGAAGAAATTGTGATGATTTAAAACCTCACACTTCATTTACTTCTTGATTTGGCCAATTAAGACAATAAAATTTGTTGTGAGAACATGTAAGAACTGGTATGGTATTGTCTCAGTTAATAATTGGAAAGAAACACATGACGTTATATGGGTGAGAATGTAATCCATATGGTTGAGTGCAAATAAATATGGAGATATACTTTGATGGTTGTAGAGTTAGAGGACTTTAGAGTGACAGGCTAAAGCCCCGAATTTGATTTTTTTTTTATGTTTTGATATGAGATGTTAGCCTCCAGGTAGAGGGAATTGAGGAAACTCTAGAGTGAGAGCTAGTATCTTTCCTGCCTAACTCGTCTTCAAGATTTTTAAAACAGTAGATTAACCTATGTTCTTTATAGCATCTCTAGTAAGGGTAAATAATATAATTGTTTCTATTTGGCACAACATATTTTGGATACTTCCACAATAATAATTTTCATGACTTATCACTGATTCATACTATGGAAAAAGATTTTTCATTTGCATTAGTTTTCATCTTACAAAAGTTTAGTTAAAGTAGTTATTTACTTTCATTTAAAATTATTAAAATTAACAAAAAGATTTTATTTCCTACAATATTATCTTAATTTAAGTAAGATCTTTTCTAAAAAGTAAAAAAATTGTTTTTTCTGTTTTCTGTGGTAAAAATATATTTTCTGTATTTATCACTTTCCCTGTGGGTTCTATATCTCAGGGCTTAATCAAAAAGTCCTATATTAATTTATAAAGGTACATATACTTGCATAATATCCACATTATAATATCATTAAAAAGGAGTATCAAATCATATATGTAACGTAAGCATAAATATCGATGGATCATCACGTCGAGACGACGACTTAAAACCAAGCGCTTTGTGGTAGGCAACCCATAGTTATAAGTGTGTTTTTAATGTTATGTTGTTGTGTTTTTTTAAGAAAATTTTTGTAGTAATTTGAATATATTTTGATAATTTTAAGACCTTAATTGATGTCTTAAACGTATTAGAATGAGTATTTGGACGTTAAGCTGATCTGTACTTAAATGAGCATTGGCGCTTAAGTGCCCATATTTGGCGCTTAAGCACAAAAGTTAAAAAATAATTCCTAAGTAATGTTTTAGAACAATTAAATGTGGATAAGTGGTCTTGAACATGATTTGGTGGTTTTTGAACGTGAGAAGTGGGTATAAGCTCCTCTAAAGTCTATAAATAGCATGAAAGTGAAGAGATATTTTGCCCCTCTCAAAACTTTCATTCTAAAGTCTAAGTGAAGAGAGATTTGAGTTGAAAATGAAGGTTTTAAGTTAATAAAAATGTCTTCTTCGGAGAATGAATTGAAGAATAAGGATGAGGCCATTAAAAAGAAGTTTGTAAGTTAAAGTGCGCCAGAGTTATACAACAGATTCCTAGCCATCACTATAGAAGGAATAACATAGAAGATTGAAAAAATTGAGGCTGATGTAGCTTCAATTGAGGAAAACGTAAATGAAACTAATGCACACTTGGCTCATATTGGATGGCAACTCAAAATAAAATTCAATAATACAAGTTAAACTGAAGAAGTAGACAAGGTGATGTATTTAAAAAACAAGTGGATTGAAGAAGATTCAATAAGAGAACTTCATCATTATCTGTTCTATCAAATCTATGTGCCAAAATTATTAAGAAGGAGAAAATGAAGGCTAGGGATATGTTACACCAAATGAAGAATGAAATTAAGTTTGAGAGTCTAGTTAGGTTGCTAGTTGTTAGTGTTTGTTTGTTTTAAGTGTTTGATGTTAAATTTGTCTTGTGTTGTGATGTATTTAGATGTTATCTCATCCAAAATTTTTTGGAGTGGTGATTAGTTTTGTGAATTGTGTTTGTCTTTGTTAAATATGTGAATGAAAGTGTTTATTTATGTGAAAATTTTATGTTATTGTGATCAAATCCAAGTTGTGAGAAGTTGTGAATTTTTTAGAAAGAAGAGAATAGAAGGGGAAGAAAATTATTATTAAGATTTATAAAGACTATTTAGGGGTGGATGACTTAAGAAGATGAGCATTTAAATCAAAATTTAAAAATATCAAAATTTGTGCACTAGCGCTTAAGCGCCATAACCTCGCACTTAAGTGCAAGAAAACCCGAGAGATAGGCTTTTATGCATCAAACCAGCCATGCTTAAGCGCCAATTCACGAAAACCGGTTTGCAAATGGTTTTAAGTGAAAATTTGAACTGAAAACCACCATTTTTCTCCCAAGAGTCATCTTCTTCCTCGGGCTTTCATGATTTTTGACATAGTGCATCCCCAAAAGTGAAGAAAACTTGGTGGAATTGAGCCAAATTTGCTAGATTTCTTCTTCTCAAGGTTAGAGCTTCTCTTTTATGTAAAAATTTTTGATATTAACCATAGATTTGGAGTGCATTTTGAAAATTTGAGAAAAATTTATGGATGTTAAATGGAAATGTGAGTTTACACTTTTAGAAGTTAGATCTAGTGATTTAGGTTTGATTTTAGAATTTTTTTTGAATTTTATGTGTTTTTTAGAAATGGCATCAAGGATGAAGAGGAGCAAAGGGAAAGCTACTTTTTATTCGAGTAAGTTCGTATGTTTTAAAGCTCAGGATAGATACATTGATGCGATGCAGACAATAAAATTAATTCTTGAGTGATGTTTCATGAATCCTGATGGAGAAGTGGAAGACTTGATTGTCTGCCGACAGTGGATTCAATTCTGCTGTTTTTTTTTATTTTTGCTGTAATTTATGTAGTTTGAGAGTTCTATGCTAATCTCCCTGAAGTTGAGGATGATCGGGTGATGGTAAGACGAAAATCAATATCATTTTCCACTGAGGTAATAAATTTTTTTTACTACCTGCCTTTGGATACTATGTGTTTTTATGTTAATTACAATCATATGGAGGAGTTATATGACATCATATCTTCATTAACTACAAGAAGAGGATTATGGAAAATTACTAGTGGAAGAAGAGTAAATTTTTCTACATCAAAGATGGATGCCACGGTGAAAGCATGGCACTATTTCATTTCTACTCGTCTACTCCCTACTAATTATCTTAGTGAAGGGACCAGAGAAAGAGCTGCATTGAATTATTACATTCAACAGTATAAGCTAATTGATATTAGATCTCTGATTTATCAGGTTATCACTAGTTCTGCTAGAGCTACCACTACTATAAGTTTGGGATTGGCATCCTTAATCTTTTCTTTATGTGAGCAAATTGGTGTGAAATTTGATAGTTGGGAGGAAATTTTGCAACCTCTAAAGCCCATTACTAGTGTGAATGTCAAGTCTTATCCTGAGCATTCTATTTTTGGCCGGAGAGGAGGATTTTCTAGTAGTTCTGGTGCTTCTACATCTCATGCTTCTACATCTCGTGCATCTACATCCCATGGTCAATCTACCAGCCCAGATTCGCAGACACAATTAACACAAAAGATGGGATAACATCAACTATACTGTGGATAAGGTAAATTTATAAAGTTATGTAGATTATATTGATACTTTCATGGGAAGGCATGGCTATTATGAAGAGAAATAAAACACATCATTGGAGAAACTTATCAGAGGTGATCAGATAGTAGTATTTCCTTCATATCCACCATACTCTCATTATGATTCTACTAGTTTCTGGGATGATGATAATGATGAAGATGATGATGATGGTGACAAAGATGACAAGTGATTGTATTATGTTGTGTTGTGTTTGATATCTTATTTTTCATTGTTGTTTGGACTACTGTTGCAGTATTTGTGGTAGTGATAGATAACGCTTTATGTGGTGATGTAGTGATGTTTACTTATCTTTTGTTATAAGTGGTAGTAATTGTGTGAACTTTGTTATTTTAAGTGTATTTTGTTGGGTTGTGTTAAACCTATAGTGATAATGGAAATTTTGAAGTTAAAAATTTTATTAGTGAAGAGATGTTAAATATTGTGTAACTATCTTTAGTAGGAGATGTTAAAATTTTGAAATATAGAAAAGTTAGACTTTTATTTTCAATACTTAAATTCTTTTTAGTAAAAGTAATTTTCAAAACTTTTATTATATATTTAAGTAAAGGATATATATCAAACCTTTGCTTTAGGAAAGGAAAAGTGGAATTCAAAATCACTAAAAGCCCATTCAAATATAGTAATCATTGCCAAACAAAGAAAAGAAAAAAAAAGACAAGAAAAGAAAAGAAAAAGAAAAAATGAAGTATAGTATGTAAAAAAATGGAAGGAGAAGCTTGAGGATTAGTGTCTAATAAAAAATTGGTTCCACATCTAATCTTTTTAATGCATAATACTTGAAAAACTCCTAAGCTTAAGGATATAATATAGTAATTATGATTATTTTTAATGAAAAATTTTAATTAAAGAAGATAGAACGCCTAAGCTCTATATTTGGAAAATCTACAAGTATTTCTGAATTAGATAGGAGCTCATATATTCATACTTTTTCACTTTAGAGATTTAAAAACTTTAAATTGGTCTCATTTACTAACATTTTTTCTAAATTGAAATACTAAATTTTTATAACAAAAATTTTAGAATCTCCTAAAGAAACTCATTCACATAATTTGCTTACTTTGGTTTTGAAAGATTGTAGTGTCACATGATGATAAGTACATTTTATGTTTGGGGGAATTTGATATACCCATAATATATAACATTTTTTGTACACATTTTTATACCTATTTTTGAAGATATTACACTTTAATGGAAGGTGTTTTTGTGCTTTTCTTTTAAGTACATCTAAATGGATAAAATATGACAAAAAAGTGAAAAGAGATCAAATTTAGAGTGAAATGAAGGTGTTAAATTGAACTAGGGCGCCTAAGTGCCCAGATCTGACGCCAAAACGCCCAGATCTGGTGCCTATGTGCCAATACACAGAGAAGGCAGGGCCTAAGTGCCAAAGGCCCCATGCTTAAGAGCAGGGTAGTTACTATGGAATTTCAAAAAAAATTATGGCAAATTTTGAAGGGGTGTTTAAGGCAACGTTTGGTACAGTCGTGGATGACTGATAAAGGGCATTAAAATACATTCAAAAAGATCTTAAAAAGATGCATCTTTTAGGATGATTCATTGAATACGGACACGTTTTGAAGAGACACCAAGGCACCCTTTGAGAAAATATAAAAGGAAGGACTTGAAGTGAATTTAGTGGAGGCTGAAAAGGGTGTGTAGAGTGAGTTAGAAAAGAGTAGTTGTAGTAAGAAGTTATAGAATTATTACTTAGGGTTTTGACCGCTGACTTATATATGCAAGAATTTTTGAACTCAAATTTATACATGTTTATAATGATTTTGTAAAGCCCAGGCACTCAACACAAGTATACGTATCGTATCAAGTAATACAGGGCTCTAATGGAGTCCTAGTTATCGATCCCACAGGAAAGTACGAAGTAGAAGAAAGTTTTTCACAACAGATAATGTAACACTGAAATCCGATACTCAAATTGCACTTAAAGTTTACTACTTACTTCTACTACCATTATGCAGAAAATAATAACAATTAATCAGACTACAATTACTTCTAATAACTTTAAAAACAGAATTAACTAACAGACACACTAAACTATGTATTTAAAAGGTTTTTGATATATGAGAAAAGTATCTTTCCTCTTACAATGAGAATATGATGTGTGGATTGATATGGAAGAAATATCTATGTTATTGTGCCAAATAGGAGCATAAATGTTTCTTTACCCTTAGAAGATTACCCCCTCTTTTAAGTGTGAAAAGAACATTAACATATCCTAAGTTCAGTCACTAAATCTAAGGCTAGGTGATGCACCAAAAAAATATACTCTTTTAGCTATATGTTTTTACCTATTTTTTGTGATATTGCACTTTAAAGGAAGATATTTTTCATGATTTGTTGCAGGTATGATGATTATAGGTGATTGGAGCGAAAAGATGCAAAAAGGAACAAATTTGGAGCAAAATGGAGCAATTTGGAGGAAAATAGCTTCTGGCGCCGCCGGCACCCTCTTCCAAAGACATCAGTAATTATTGGCAGGATAGGGCGCCGCCGGCGTCACTATCGGGCGCCTCTGGCGCCCTATGTCGGTTCATCAAATTGAAGAGTTTTGGCATATTTTTGAAGGGCTGCTTGAAGAAACTCTTAGGGAATTCATTCCTAACATTAAATTAAGTGTTCAAGATGAAAAAAGAGAGGAGGATTGCTGTAGAGAGTGTAAGGAAAGTGTGATTGAGAGTTAGGGTTTGTGATTTTAAGAGAGATTCTTCTCTAAGGAGGGGAGAAGAGGGAGTAAAGTGGGAGATTCTTCTTCATCTTTGTTCCAAGGAGATAATCAAGTGTTGCAAGGAATAGAAAAGGAATCAAAGGAACTTGGAAGGAATTTTCTTGGGGAAGAGAAGGAGATAAGTTGTATTTACTATTATGGTTTGTATGACTCTTCTTTTATATATAAAATCCAAGTGTTCTTATATCTTCTCCATGATTTGTGAGTAGTTTCCTTTGCCTTTCTTCTTGCATAAAGTAATGATGATGTGGTGATGTGGAATTGATGTGCCCTTAAAGTGTTTTAAAAGTTGTGATGTTTCTTTCATTTGGAACTTAATTTACTTTTCAATCCGGCCAATTGAATTGTTAAAATATGTTGAGGAACATTAATTTCAAAGAATTGAATGTTCTACAACAAGAATGAAGAACCCATTTAATGCCCGTGAATGAATTGCGTCGTTCATGGGCATTAAGTGCAAATAAATAGTGAAATGAGTTTTGACGGACTTCAAATTGGTGGTTTCATGGTGACAGAATGGGATCCCCAATTTGGTCTTAAGATTAGTAACTAAAGCCTATGGTTAGCCTTCGGGTGAAGGGTGAGTGGGAGCTCCGTAGTGAGAGTCGGTATCCTCCTAGCCTAGCCTTAGATTTATTGACTAAACTTAAGATATGGCAATGTTCTTTACATGTTTGGAAGAGGAGGTACTCTTTTAAGGGTAAAGATGCAAATATGCTCCTATTTGGCACAATACAAAAATTTATCATTCTTCATCATCCACACATCATAATCCTTATGCAGGAAGGAAGACACTTTCCACATAGAAGTATCTTATAAATAACGTATGTTTGTGTGTTAGTTAAAGAGTTTAGTAAGTAGAAATAATTGTAGTAGCCTTATTATTACCGTACTTTGCATTAACTAGTTGTAGTACACTTACCAATTGTTACAATTGGTATTGGATTTTAGTGTTATATTATCTGATTTAAAGAACGTTATCCCTCCCTGTGGGATCGATAACTAGGACTCCATTAGAGCCCTGTATTACTTGATACGATACGTATACTTACCTTGCATGTGTGACTTTACTAAATCATTATAAATATATAAATCTGAATTCATAAAGTCATGCATTTTTAAGCATATATAAAGTTGCCATCAAGTTTTTGGCGCCGTTGCTGGGGAGATAGATAAAAGGTACTTATTTATAGATATTGTATTAATTGAAAACCTTTACTTTGTAGTATATTTGTGTGCTTATTTACTTTTTAGTGTGAATTTATATGCGTACTAGTGGATCTATAGGTTTGATACCTTACGATTCAAAGTTAGAGCGTACTATTAGAAAAATTAGAAAACAAAAAAAATAAATTGAAAATTACTGTGAAATGGAGAATAATCAAGAGAATCAGAATCTTAATGTTGGAAATTTTCCATGACTCTTAAGAGATTATGCTAACCCAACAACAGATGAAATTCTTATAACTATTCGAAATCCTGATGTTGCTGCTAATTTGTTTGAACTTAAACCTATTATTATCCAAATGGTACAAAATAATCAATTTAGAGGAACACCTAATGAAGACCCAAATTTACATCTCGCTGGTTTTTTAGAACTGTGTGCTACTTTTACGTATGATGGAGTGTCGAGTGATGCTGTGAAACTTAGACTTTTTCCTTTTTCCTTAAGGGATAAAGCTAAGTCGTGGTTAAACTCGTTAGCACCTGGATCTATTCGAACTTGGGAAGAACGTTCTCAAAAGTTTCTATCAAAATATTTCCCTCCATCAAAAACTGCTAAATTAAGAAATAATATTACATCTTTTGATCAGTTTGAAGGAGAGTCAATATATGAAGCTTGGGAGAGGTTTAAAGATTTTCTTAGGAAGTGTCCACATCATGCTTTGCTAGATTGGTTAATAATTCAAACTTTTTATAACGGATTAGTGGGATCATTGAGATCAATTATTGATACTGCTGTTGGTGGATCGTTAATGTCAAAACCTTTCGATGAAGCATATTCATTGATTGAAGAGATGGCTACTAATAAATTTCAATGGCCCTCTGAACGAGTAAACCCTAAGAGAGTAGCTAGTGTTCATGATTCTAATATGATGACTATGATAGTTTCTCAAATAGCAGCACTTTCTAACAAAATAGATCTATATGGAATGAATTATTCTCAACCACCCCCAGTGTTGAGGAAAATTCATTTGAATAGATAACTGAATCTCAAATACCATATGAAAATTTGAACGCGATTAATAGACCTAATAACCCTTATTCAAATTATTACAACTCTGGTTGGAAGAATTACCCAAATTTCAATTGGAATAATAATAATGCTAATGTGAACCCACAATGGGGGCACAATTCATGAACCCAGTTGTAAACTCAAACAACCAAGGGAATACTAACTTTAGACCATCTTATCCTCCTAGATTTAATAATAACCCACAATTTAAGAATAAGAAGTTGTCTACATATGAAATGATTTTGAATATGCGTAACCAATTACAAGTTCAAGGTGTTGCGATCAAAAATATTGAAAATCAATTGGGACATATTTTTATTGCACTTAATAATAGACCTTCTGGAACGCTTCCTAGAAATATGGAGATCAATCCAAAGATCAAAAAAAGGAGCAACTTAAGGCTATTCAATTAAGGAGTGGAAAAGAATTAGAAACTAGAGTGCATAAAGAAGTTAAAGAAGAGAAGGATAAGGTGAATATTGAAACAGGTTCAAATAAGATTTATCCAGACCTGGAATATCCTCTTGAACCAATGAAGATTACTGTTGAGAAACCATCTCCTCAATTTCCTCAAAGATTGAAGCAGAAGAATAGGGATAACAGATTTGGAAAATTTTTGGAAATCCTTAAGAAGTTAATAATAAATATACCTTTTGTTGAAGCATTAGAACAGATGTCTGATTATGCGAAATTTATGAGGGATATTCTTAAAAAGAAGAAAAAATTCGTGAATCATGAGACTGTTGAACTTAGCGGAGAGTGCAGTGTAATAATTCAGATAAAGCTTCCTAAAGAAGTTAAAGATCTTGGTAATTTCACTATCCCGTGTGCTATAGGTGAAAAGTTTTTTGGAAGAGCCTTATGTGATTTGGGAGCTAGTATTAACCTTATGCCTTTATCAACTTTCAAAAGATTGGGAATTGGAGAAATTTCTCCTACATTTGTCACTCTTTAATTAGTTTATCGTTCTATTACTTATCCTAAGGGAGTAGTAGAAGATGTGTTAGTGAAAGTGGATAAATTTTTCTTTCTTGTGGATTTTATTTTGCTTGATATGGACAAAGATAAAGATATTCCAATTATTTTAGGAAGACCATTCCTAGCTACTGGAAAAGCTGTAATTGAGGTTCAAAAAGGAGAATTAACTATGAGAGTTAATGATCAAGAGGTGACCTTTAATATTTTGAAGTCTATGAAGTATCCCTCAGTTGCAATAGATAATGAATGTTTTAGGATGGAAGTCTGCGAATATTTGAGAAATGATTTTTTTAAAGAGATGTTTGAAGAAATTAGAATGCAAAAATATAATTGAAGATGAAACGGGAAATGAAAAAGATTCAGATAATGAGATGAATAAGGAGTTGGAATACATTCAGGAGAAATTTGAAGTGTTAGATACCATGGAAGGTGGAGATAAAAGTTTAATTTCATCTATTGTTAAACCTCCTGAACATGAGATGAAAATTCTCCCTAAGCATTTAAAGTATATTTTCTTAGGAGAATCATCTACCCTACTAGTTATTGTATCTTCTGAGTTAACTGAATATCAAGAACAAAAATTATTAGAAATCTAAAAAATATACAAAAAGGGTTTTGGATGGACTTTGGCAGATATCAAAGGAATCAGTCCTTAGATTTGTATGCATAGAATTTTATTAAATGAAGAACATAAACCTCAAATTGATCTGCAAAGAAGATTAAATCCTATATTGAAAGAAGTAGTTAAGAAGGAAATTTTAAAATGGCTTAATGCTGGAATTATTTATCCTATTTCGGATAGTGCTTGGGTAAGTCCAATCCATTGTGTACCGAAGAAAGGTGGAGTGACTGTGGAAGTGGATGAAAGGAAAGAAATTTTACCTACTAGACAAGTGAATGGATGGTGAATTTGTATTGATTATAGAAAAATGAATGCTGCCACCCGAAAAGATCACTTTTCTCTTCCTTTTCTCGATTAAATGTTGGATAGACTTATTGTACACAAGTACTATTGCTTTTTAGATGGATATACTGGTTATCATCAAATACCTATTTCTCCTGAGGATCAAGAAAAGACAACATTTACTAGCCCCTATGGAGCATTTGCTTTTAGAAGAATGCCTTTTGGACTGTGTAACGCACCTGCAACTTTTCAAAGATGTATGATGTCTATCTTTAGTAGTATGATAGATAATGGAATATAAGTTTTCATGGATGATTTTTCTGGGTTTGGAACTTCATTTGATATCTGTTTGGAAAACTTGGAAAAATTTTTAAAACTCTGTGAGAAAACAAATTTAGTTCTGAACTGGGAAAAGTGTCAATTTATGGTTGCAAAAGAAATAGTGCTTGGGCATAAAATTTCTGAATATGGTATGGAGGTCGATCCTACTAAAATTCGAGTGATTGAGAGATTACCAGCACCCACTACTGTGAGAGAGGTGCGGAGTTTCTTAGGACATGCTGAATTTTACAGGCGTTATATTAAAGAATTTTCTAAAATTACTAAACCTTTGTGCCAACTTCTAGAAAATGATAGGAAGTTTGATTTTAATGTTGATTGTTTGTGTGCTTTTAATTTACTTAAAGAAAAATTAATCACTGCTCCTATAATTGTTTCACCTGATTGGGAGAAACCATTTGAATTGATGTGTGATGCTAATGATTATGCTATTGGAGTTGCGTTGGGGCAAAGGTATGATAAAACTTTCAAGGTCATTTACTATGCTAGTAAACCTCTTAATGATGTTCAAATTAATTATACCACTACTGAAAGGGAGTTATTAGCTATAGTATTTACTTTTGATAAGTTTAGACCTTATTTAATTGGGACTAAAAGTATAGTGCATATTGATCATTCAGCTATTAAGTTTTTAATGCGAAAGAAGGATGTTAAACCTAGATTGATTAGATGGATACTCCTTTTGCAAGAATTTGATTTTGAGATAGTTGATCGGAAAGGATCTGATAATCAAATTGTTGATCATTTGTCAAGAATAGAATATGATAATTTATCTGTATTTGAAAATGAAGTTACATAAACTTTTCCTGATGAACAATTGTATATTCTTATGGAAAAGAATTTGTCTTAGTATGCTGATATTGTGAATTATATTGTGAGTGATATTATACCAAAGGATTTAACAAGGAAACAACAAAAAAAATTTAAATATGATGCTAAATTTTATTTTTGGGATGAGCCCTATTTATATAAACAGTGTAAGGATCTGAATATTAGAAGATGTGTGCCACATGAAGAAATTATTTCAATCATTCAGAGATGTCATGAGTCTGAATTTGGAGGTCATTTTGGTGTTGATAAAACATCTTTTAAGATTTTACAATCTGGATTTTATTGGCCAACTCTTTTTCATGATGTTTATAAGTATGTCAAATTTTGTGATCGATGTTAAAGAGTTGGTATTATTTCTAGAAGAAATGAAATGCCTCTGAATTATAATTTGGAAGTTGAACTTTTTGATGTATGGGGATTAGATTTTATGGGGCCATTTCACCTTCATTTGGAAATTTATATATATTGGTCACCGTTGATTATGTTTCGAAATAAATTGAAGCTGTAGCTTTACCAAGATGTGATGCTCGGAGTGTTTCTAAATTTTTAAAGAAAAATATATTTACAAGATATGGAATGCCTAGAGTAATTATAGCTGATGGTGGATCCCATTTCAGAAACAATCAAATTAAGAGATTAATTGAAAAATATAACATTATTCATAGGATCTCTATTGCTTATCATCCCCAGACTAGTGGTTTAGCGGAAGTATCGAATAGGGAAATTAAAAGAATTTTGGAGAAAACAGTGGATATTCATAAATTAGATTGTTCTGCTAGATTAGATACCGCATTATGGGCTTATAGGACTGCTTTTAAGACCTCTATTGGAATGTCTCCTTATAGACTAGTATTTGGCAAAACTTGCCATTTGTCAGTTGAATTGGAGCATAAAGCATATTGGGCAATTATGGAGTTGAATTTTAATTTGAAAAATGCGAGAGAAAAAAGATTTATGCAATTGAATGAGTTGGAAGAAATCAGGAATGAATCATATCATAATGATAGAATTTATAAAGAGAGAATGAAATTGTGGCATGATCAGAAAATTTTGAAAAAATGATTTGAACTTGGACAAAGAGTTTTGTTATATAATAAGATATTGAAATTTATTCCTGGAAAACTTAAGTCCAGATGGATGGGACATTTTACTGTAGTGAAAGTTCATTCTTTCGGAGCTGTTGATATCGAGGATCCTAAAACTGGAAATATTTTTAAGGTTAATGGGTATCGTTTAAAACCTTACTTTGTAGGGTTTTTACCAGATTTTAAAGAGGTTTTATTGCTGAGTCATCCTAGTTAACTGAATGCTTTATTGGGCTGACGACGTTAAACCAAGCGCATTATGGGAGGCAACCCATGTGTACTTGTGTATTGTGTTTTCTTGCTTATTGTTGTTTGTGCTTTTAGTTTGATATTTAAGAATCCTAATTACCCCTAAATAAGTTGAAAATTAAAATTATATTGGATCATATTGCGAAAATGAAGTATTTCGAGCCAAACGAAGTTCGGTGAAAATTTTTACCACTGGGGCCGCCAGCGCCAGAATGAGCGCCGCCGGCGCCCAAATTCTGGTTGACGGTTTATTATTTTTCAAATACAGTTTTTGGCGGTTTTGAGTGGGATCTTATTCCATAAAATATCCCAAAACTCCATTTTAAACCCATAACCACCAGAAAAAATGAAAACTTCCTTTCCCAATTCGCATCCCATGGATTCCTACTCCATTGAACTACCTAGATCTCGCATTTACAACCGACAGAAGTTCACTAGTTTTGAGGCGCAGCGTCTATTCCATAAAGTGATGATGAAAAGAAGGATTATCAAGGAAAGCGGCTTTGTAAATCGAGGTTCGGAGAGTTCGACTACAAGAGTTGAAGAGATAGTAAAGCAAAGACGTTGGGAAGTGTTATGCTCACTACCGCCGCAGTGGTTGTTCCAGTCATGAAAGAATTTTATGTAAATCTGCATGGGATCAACCAAGGATGTGTTTTTGTGCAAAGTAGGTATGTAACATTCACTCCTGCAAGGATTAATGATCTCTTCATGATTGAAAATGTACCTATTTATTATTACGCAAATTTTAATGTGACTAGCAATGATATGAATGAAATCTATCATTATTTGACGGATGTGAATGAAGAATGGGAAGTAAGGGATAATGGATATATCAGTTTCTCTTCTTCATCCTTAAATCCGGTATCAAAACAGTGGCATTACTTTATTTCGACAAAATTAATTCGTACTACGAAGATAAGTAAGGTAACGAAGGAAAGTGCTATTTTGAATTTTTGCATACAAACTGGAAGGCCAGTGGATATTGGATCAATCATTATGAAATCTGTTTTGGGATTGATTGTGCATAGATCTAAATATGAGCTTGGACACCGGTCCACCATATTTCTGTTATGTAGTCAATCGCAAGTACCATATGAGAGTTGGGAAAAAGTTCTTCTGTCTTGGAGACCTATTGATCCAAATGATCTTTATGACTACCGAACAATAGGTGATGAAGGAGATATGGATTTGCTTGTTGATCAGACCACTGAGAGTTCACAACCTATTCAGCCTTACTATTATGAAAGTTCGAGGGTGATATTGAAGAAGATAAAGAAGTTGGAAAATGAGGTACAGAATGTTCTGAATGCTATTAATAATATTTCTGATTTATTTGATCATATTGATTGGAGGTTGAAAGAGCAATTTGATCATACTAGTCGGATTGAGTTGGGTCTGATTAATCTGTTGAAGAAGAATGTTGTGGTGACTGAAGATTCATTTGATGAATTCCCATATCGTCCCTTCTACAATCTGTTTGTTCATCATCAATCAATCGGAGACATTAGAGAGGATGATAGTTATGAGACTAATGAGGAGTGATTAGTGGATTTTGTACGCTGCTTTGTTATGTTTAACTGTTTGCTTTGATTATTATGTTGTTTTCTTTACTTAAGTAAGGTGTGCTTGGACTATGATTTGATTTCTTGTGTGTACTTAGAACTTAGTGTTTGCTTATTGTACTGTACCTGCAATACTAAGGATCTAAGGAGTGTTGCTTTTATTTGATGAACATATGTGTGGAATCATTGTATCATGGATTTTATATATGAAAGTAATGTGATGTGTTAATAGGACTGCGGAGGTTGAAACGATTGAATTTGCAAAAGAAAATTTTGAACCCAATGGAATTTTGGACTGGCGCCGCCGGCGCCCAAATCCAGAGAGTTTGGCTAGCACCGTCGGCGCCCAAATGCTGAAAATAGCCCGGAAACCTTAAAAATTTGTGAAAATTGCTTGGGACCCATTTTTCTGCCATTTCTTCTGTCTCCCATCTCCATGTTCACGATTTTAAAGCTTTAGGGTTCATTAGATCTCGGAGTAGAGAGGATTTCAAGGATTTCTGAGGCCGGATCTGCACTTCTCTTGGTAAAAGCTTTACTTTAAGCTTAAATTTTTGGATTTTCCCCATGTGAAACTCTCGCATTGTTTGGATGATATTTTTGGGAGGTTCTTAAGAAAAAGTGAGGTTTCCTATGGTAGAATTTGTTCATAATTGTTTGGATTAATGCTTGGAGTTAGTACATTGTAGATTTTGGGATTTATTGGTAAATTTTTGTAATTTTTAGAAATTCACATGCCTCCTAGAATGAGTAAGGGGAAGCGAAAATTTGATTGGGACGATGAAGGATTTGTTAATGTTAAGGCTCAGTTTCGCTTCAACTCTCAGTTGCAAAACAAGAAGTGCATTCAGGATCGAGCGTTTGAGAATCCTGGTAGATCTGTGGAACAGTTGATTTCTGAGCGGAATTGGGAGCGTTTTTGTTAGTTTTTTTGCTAATGTTATTTTGGGAGTAGTCTGAGAATTTTATGCTAAAGTATTCTGGTCTAAGACGGAATATGTGCTAGTACGAGGGAAAATGGTTGAGTTCAGCCCACAATGTATCAACGCATTTTATCAAATTCGAGAACCTTTTGTTTGTAAATTTAAGAATTTTGATACTAGTGAGGGAAGTTTGATGAGTGTAATCACATATCTGACCAATGGAAGAGGGGAGTGGAAGATGAATCAGAAATAGATGATTAACTTCCCTGCTTCTATTTTAAATGTTACTTCTAAAGCGTGGCATTATTTCATTTCTGCAAGACTGTTACCTTATTATCATCACATCGAAGTTACTAGGGATCGAACTATTTTGAATTATTGCATCCAGAATATGAAGAAGATCAATATTGGAGCTATTGTTTTCAGGAGCATTCACTCTATTGTCAAAGGAGAAACCCTTTGGTGGATTAGGACATCCCGCCCTAATTCATGCCCTTTGTGTTCAATCTGGAGTTGAGTATAGTAGTTCTGAGGAAGTGGCGATACCTTTGAGACCAATTATGAAGACCATTATTCGTGCTTATGAGGCTCACGTGGGTGCAAATAAGGAGACTAGGAGTACTGATATTCCTACCACATGTTTAATCTACTTCTGAGCCCCCGACACTATCTGATGTCATGAAGCAGTTGAGATTGCAAAGTGGTAGTATTGATAGGATGCATAGAAGGATGGATGTATTCGAGGCCAGGAGTGATGTGAATGAAAACTATTTGCAGAGAAGATTTGAGTTCGATATTGCTTATTATGATGCTCAGGCTAGATTTATGAGAGGAGATACTGGGGTGACATTTCCTACTTGCCCTAGTTATACACCGTACAGGCCTGAACCTGATGACCCAGTTGTTGATCCTGGTGATGAAGACTGGTAGATAGTTTGTTTGTTTTATTTCTGTTGTTCTTAGTCTGTTGTGATGTATTGATGTGATGTAGTGGATACTTACTTTTCATGTGATGTGTAACCCTGTGTTGTACTGTGTGATGTATTGTTATTTACTTTTCATGTTGAACTGTTAGTAGTGTGATAGTTTGCTTCATGTTGCAGTGTTCTATTGGATGTTTGGATGTTTAATGTTAATTTCTCTTTACCCATGCAAATATTTTAAATTGTTATATCACTGCTACTAATTTTTTCATGCTTGCTAGCTATAAAATTTTGATTAATACTAGATAGATTATGAAGATTTCAGAATCTCAGCACAGAAAGGATAGTTTTCTTTTACTCTCAACTATTTCAAATTTATTGAAAAATTTAAGTTTGGGGGAGGGTAGAGAAATGCTAAACTTTTATTTGTTCTCCATTATTATATTTTCAAAAATTATTAGCATAACTTTTGATAGTTGAACCTCATTGTAAGATAACTAAAACATTTCATTTCAGTTGAATATTATGGAAGGATAAGATGAAAATTTTTGGTAATAAAAGTTGATTTTATAGAAATAAGATATTTGGTATGAAAGGATTTGATTATAGTTAACTGTTTAAAGTAAAGAAAACTGTATTTTTGAAATATTATATATAAAATCCATGTGTTCTTATATCTTCTCCATGATTTGTGAGTAGTTTCCTTTGCCTTTCTTCTTGCATAAAGTAATGATGATGTGGTGATGTGGAATTGATGTGCCCTTAAAGTGTTATAAAAGTTGTGATGTTTCTTTCATTTGGAACTTAATTTATTTTTCAATCCGGCCAATTGAATCGTTAAAATAAGTTAAGGAACTTTAATTCCAAAAGAATAAAATGTTCTACAACAAGAATGAAGAACCCATTTAATGCCCGTGAATGAATTGTGTAGTTCATGGTGATTAAATGCAAATAAATAGGGAAATGAGTTTTGATGGACTTCAAATTGGAGGCTTCATGGTGACAGAGTGGGATCCCCAATTTGGTCTTAAGATTGGTAACTAAAGCCTATGGTTAGCCTTCGGGTGAAGGGTGAGTGGGAGCTCTGGCCTAGCCTTAGATTTAGTGACTAAACTTAAGATATGGCAATGTTCTTTACATGCTTGGAAGAGGACGTACTCTTTTAAGAGTAAAGAAGCAAATATGCTCCTATTTTGCACAATACAAAAATTTACCACTCTTCATCATCCACGCATCATAATCTTTATGCAGGAAGGAAGACACTTTCCACATATAAGTATCATATAAATCACGTAAGTTAGTGTGTGTTAGTTAAAGAGTTTAGTAAGTAGAAATAATTATAGTAGCTTTATTATTACCGTACTTTGCATTAACTAGTTGTAGTACACTTGAGAAATTGTTACAATTGGTATTGGATTTTAGTGCTATATTATCTGATTTGAAGAACGTTTTCCCTCCCTGTAGGATCGATAACCTGGACTCCATTAGAGCCATGTATTACTTGATACGATACGTATACTTGCGTTGCATGTGTGACTTTACTAAATTATTATAAATATATAAATCTGAATTCATAAAGTCTTGCATTTTTAAGCATATATAAAGTCGTCGTCACTAGGCTGGGAGGATATCGGCTCTCACTACGGGGCTCCCACTCACCCTTCACTTAAAGGCTAACCTTCGAGTTTAATCACCAATCTTAGAACTAATTTGGGGATCTCAGCCTGTCACCCTGAAACCTCCAAATTGAAGTCCATCAAACACATTTCCTTATTTATTTGCACTCAATTTGCTTGAACTACGCAATTCATCCATAAAAATTGAATGGATTCTTTATTATTGTTGTAGGACTCTAAATCCTTTCAGAATTAATGTTCAAAAACATATTTTAACATTTAAACTGGCCAAATCGAAAGTAATTTAAGTTTGAAATGAAAAACGCCACAATTTCTTCAATACATTAAATGTACGTCAAATCCACATCAATCCAACATCACATCTCTATACAAGAATAAAGACAAAGGAGACTACTCAGAATTCATGAAGAAGACACAATAAAACATGGATTTTATCTATAAAAGAAAAGTCATATAAACCATAAAAGATTATACAACTTATCTCTTTCTCTTTCCGAATGAAATTCCCTTGAAGTTCCTTTGAATTATTTTCTCTCTTCTTTACAACACTTGATTCTCTCTCTAGAATGGAATGGAAGAAGCAATCTCTCACTTTACTCCTCCTTCACTCCTTAGAGAAGAATTCCTCTCAAACTCTGACTTCTACACACTCTTCTCCTAAACCCTAACACTTAACACACACCAAACACACTCAAAAGCCACTAAACTCCACCTAGACCCACACCATTTTCATCCAAAAATAATTACTTATAAGTTAGAAATAAAATCTCAAGAGTTTCCATAGGCATCCCTTCAAAAAGTCGCCAAAACTCCTCAAATTTGAATTCCACCGACATTGGGCACCGTCGGCTCTCTATCGTCAAAATATTGCTGAAGTCTCTAGAAAAAGGCGTCGGCGGCGCCAAAACCTATTTTCCACCTTTTTGCTCTGAATTCATTCCTTTTCACTTCTTTTCACTTGAATCACCTAAAATCGTCATACCTGCAACAAATCATGAAAAATTCCTTTCTTTAAAGTGCAATATCACCAAAAATAAGAAAAATTATATAGCAAAAACAGTATATATTTTTGGTGCATCAAAATACCCCAAACTTTAACTACTACTTGTCCTCAAGTAATCCTTTTAGTACATAAAATATAACTCTAGGAAATGTACTTTTCAACTGTAGGACACTAAAGTTTTCATTCAAAAGAATATATTGATTAGATTTTCAGAAAGAAATTTAGTAACTCGGGTCAACACTCCAGGTATAAGAATATTCAACAATCAAGTCTAAGGGTTCTAGTCTTATCTGTTTTTCAAGATAAACTATAATTTGTCACATTAAGAGTGCCTTAAAAAACTATGTGAAAAAGGAGTTCATGCAAACTTCATTAGAATGTTGCCTAATACATTAAATATAAATTCATAAATGAAATCAAGTTCTCCCTTTAGGGTGACTCATGTGAAGCCAATTTTTGATTAGACATCTCCTCAAGCTTCTCCTCATAAATATTTTTCTTCCTTTTTCTTTTCTTTTCTTTTTCTCTTTCTTTTCGGGATTGTTTTTCAATCCTTCTTTTCTTTTCTTTCCTTTTTCTTTCTCTTTTTTTAATGAGGATTACTATATCTGGATAGCCTTTAATGATTTTGAAATTCACTCACCTCTTTCTAAAGTTCAAACTTGAGACACCTCCTTACTTTATAATTAGGTATGAGCTTTATTATTCATCATAAAATCACAATCATTTCTTAACAAACAATACTTTAAGTCCCTTAACATTTCAAAAATACAGTTTTCTTTACTTTAAATAGTTGACTATAATCAAATCCTTTCATACCTAATATCTCACTTCAACAAAACTAACCTTTATTACTAAAAATTTTCATCCTATCCTTCCATAATATTCAACTGAAATAAAAAGTTTTAGTTACTTACAGTGGGTTTCAACTGCCAGAAGTTATGCTAATAATTTTTAAAAATACAATAATTGAGAACAAATAAAAGTTAATATTTCTCTACCCTCCCCCAAACTTAACTTTTTCAATAAATTTGAAATAGTAGAGAGTAAACAAAACTAACCTTTTTGTCTTTGGGATTTTGAAATCTTTAACAGCTATCTAGTATCAGTCAAAATTTACAACTAGCAGGTATGAAACAGTTAGTAACAATGATATAAATATTTTAAACATTTGCATGGATAAAGAGAAATTAACTTTAAACATTTAAACATCCAAGAAAACACTACAATACTAAACAAGCGATCACAGTACTACACAGTCCATTTATCAATTTCAATGTTTTAATACAACATAACAGTACACCAACAGGGTTACACATCATATGAAAAACAAATAACTACTACATCACAACAATACAACACAACACAATCAAAACAACAAAAATAGAAACAAACAATCTACCAGTCTCCATCACCAAGATCATCAGCAGGGTCATCAACAGGGTCATCAGCAGGGTCAGGTCTATATGGTGTATAACTGGGGCAAGTAAAAAATATTACATCAGACTCCCCCCTCATAAGTCTGACCTGAGCATCATTATAGGCAATATCAAACTCAACTCTCATCTGCAGATAATCTTCATTCAAATCACTCCTCACCTCAAACACATCCATCCTACCATGGAGTCTATCCACACTAGCACTATATAATCTCAGTTGCTCCATAATATCAGATAAAGTAGGCAACTCAGATGTAGATGGAACATCATAACTCGTAGTAGGAATATCAGTACTCGTACGCTCAACTCGGGCTCCCACATGAGACTAATAAGTAAGGATAATAGTCTTTGTAATTGGTCTCAGCAGTATAGCCACTTCTTCAGAGCTACTGAACTCCACTCCAGACTGAACACACAGACTAAGGCAGGATGTCCTAATCCTCCAATGGTCTCGCCTCTAGTAATAGTCTGAATGTTCATATAAACAATAGTTCCAATATCAATCTTTTTCATCTTCTGAATACAATAGTTCAGAATTGCTCTATCCCTTGTAACTTTGCTGTGGTGATAAGAAGGTAATATTCTCGCAAAGATGAAATAATGCCAAACTTTTGGTGCAACATTCAATGTGAAGGAGGGGAAGTTAATTAACTATTTTTGACTTACTTTTCATTCCCCTCTTCCATAAGTCAGAAAAGCAATCACTTCTCTCATATTCTCCCCTCGAGTATCAAAGTTTTCATATTCACAAAAATAGTTCCCGAGTCTGATAGAAAGCATTGATAAGCAGAGGAGTAAACTCAACAATTTTTCCTCTAACTATCACATACTCAGTCTCAGTCCATGGCACATTAGCATAGAATTCTCTAACAACTCCCATAACAGCATTCGCAGTAAAATAACAGAATCGTTCCCAGTTCCGGTCTGCAATTAACTGTTCTACAGATCCACCAGGATTATCAAAAGCTCGATCTCGGATACACTTCTTATTGTAAAGGTAAGAGTTAAAGTGAAATTGCACTTTAATATTGACAAATTTTCCTCGTCAAAATCCAATTTCCTATTCCCTTTACTCATCCTCGGAGCCATGTGAATTTCTAAAATTTTCAAGAAAATTCCAATAAATCCCAAATTCGCAATGTAACAAACTCCAAATCTATTCTAAACAAGTAAGAGCAAATTTCATCATGGAAATCTCAAAATCTCCATAAAACTCTAAAAATTCCAACCTAAGTAATGTGAGAGATTTCCAGGTGAAAATAAAAAAATTTTAACTTGAAGTGAATCTCTTACCAAGAGAAGTGTAGATCCGGTGTCGAAAAAGCTTTGAAATCACCTTAAATATGAAATCTAGTAAGCCCTAGATTTTCAAAATCACGAAAATGGAGGAGGAAGACAAAGCAATGGAAAAATCTGCGGGTCTCAGGGTGAAAATCATGAAATCGAGGGTTTTAAGCAATTTACTGTGTTCGGGCTCTAGCGGCGCTCTATTTAAATGAAATTGCCAAACTCTCTGGATTTGGGCGCCGGTGGCGCTAGTCCAAAATTTTTTCTGGGTCCGAAAATTTTTTCGTAATTTCGATCATTTCGACTACCACAACTATGTTTAACACTTCAATAGGCATTTACTTCATCTCACAAGTAATAATTAACAGAATTCTTTACACAAATAATACACAACAAACTTATATATATATATATATAATCCAAGTTACAATATAAACATCAAATATGTTCATTCAAACCAAACGAACAACTCTTAGATGTTTAGTGTTGCAAGTACACTACGATAGGCAAACACTAAAAATCTAAGCACACAATGAAAGTAAACATATCCAAATTCAAATTCAAATTCAAATTACAAAGCAAAGCAAAGTAAATACTACACACACCAAGCATAATTAAGCAAAGAAAACTAAACACACAACAAACATAAGTAGAATCCAATAATTACTCCACATCAGTTTCAGAACCATCCTCTCCTCTAATGTCTCCAATTGATTGCTGATGCAGGAACAAATTATAAAATGGACGAAATGGAAATTCGTCAGTTGATTCCTCAGTAATCACCGTGTTCTTCTTCATCAGGTTAATCAAGCCCTTCTCAATTTGACCAGTGTGATCGAATTGTTCCTTCATTCTCCAATCTATATGGTCAAATAAATCAAAGATATTATGGATTTCACTCATAATGTTTTGTACCTCCTTCTCCATCTGTTTGATCCACTTCAATATCATTCTAAAACTTTTAGGAAAATAAGGTTGAATTGGTTGCGAAGTCTATGTTTGTTGATCAGCAAGCAAATTCATGTCATCTTCATCTCCACTGTTTGGTAGTTGTAAGGGTTAGTTGGATCAATAGGACTCCATAGAAGAAGAACCTTTTCCCAACTCTCATATGGAACTTGCGATTGACTACATAACAGAAATATGGTGGATGGGTGTCCAAGCTCATATTTAGATCCATGAACAATTAATCCCAAAACTGATTTCACAATGATATTACCAGTGTCAATCAGCCTCCTAGTTTGAATACAGAAATTCAAAATGGCACTTTCTTTCGTTACCTTGCTAATCTTCAATGTTGGAAATAAGTTTGCTGAAATAAAGTAGTGCCACTGCCTTGACACTAGATTTAGAGATGCAGATGGGAAACTAATGTATCCATTTTCTTTAATTTCCCAATCCTCATTCTCATCCATCAAATATCGATACACATCATTCAAATTATCTCGTGTGGCATTGAAATTAGAATAATGGAAAATAGGTACATTCTCAATCAGGAAAAGGTCGTTAATTCTTGCAGGAGTGAATTGCACAAACCTACCTCGCACAAATATGAACCCTTGGTTGATCCCATGAAGGTTTGCATAGAATTCTTTCACGGCAGGAACAACTACGGCAGCGGTAATGTAGCAAAGCACTTCCCAACGTCTCTCTTTAATTATTTCTTCAATTCTAGTGTAGGATTATCCATACCTTGATTTATGAAGCCTCTTTCCTTGATAATCCTTCTCTTCATCATCACTTTGTTGAACAATCGCTGCGCCTCGAAACTTACGAACTTCCTTCGGTTAAAAATGCTAGATTGAGGGGTTTCTATAGAGTAGGAATCCATGGGATGTGAATTGGGAATGATAGTTTTCATTTTTCTGGAGTTACGAAGTCTAAAATGGAGTTTAAGGATGAAGATCCCAACCAAAACCACCAAAACTCGCATTTTAAAACTTCAAAAACCATCAATAGGATTTGGGCGCCGGTGGGGCTCGATAGGGCGTGGGGGGCGCTCAAACCTGTAAGTTTAGTTTAAATTTTATGCCCAATCACAATTCCTCTTGCAACCATAAATTAACATTTCTCCCAATTCAGAACTAGATTTTTTTTCTCACAGAGCTCCAAAACTTTTGCTAAGTTCTCCAGGAAAATTTCAAATGAGGTCTCGAATACAGAGAAATCATCCATAAAAACTTATATTCCATTATCTATCATACTACTAAAGATGGACATCATACATCTATGAAATGTTGCATGTGCATTACACAATCTAAAAGGCATTCTGCGAAAAGCAAAGGTTTCATAAGAGCTAGTAAATGTTATCTTTTCTTGATCCTCGGGTGCAATAGGTATTTGATGGTAACCAGTATATCCATTCAGAAAGCAGATGTACTTGTGTCCAGCAAGTCTATCTAGTTTTTGATCGAGAAAAGGAAGTGGAAAGTGATCTTTTCTGGTGGCAGCATTTAATTTCATATAGTCAATACAAATTCGCCATCCATTAATCTGACTGGTGGGTATAATTCATTACATTCATTCACTTCAACAGTCACTCCTCCCTTTTTTGGTACACAATGTATTGGACTCACCCAAGCACTATCCGAAATAGGATAAATAATTTCAGCATCCAACCATTTTAAAATATCTTTGTTAACTACTTCATTCATTATAGGATTCAATCTCCTTTGCGGATCAACTCTCAGTTTATGTTTTTCATCTAATAAAATTTTTTGCATACAAATCAAAGAACTAACTCCCTTAATATCTGCCAAAGTCCATCCAAAAGCTTTCTTATGTCTTTTTAAATTTTCCAACAACTTCTGTTCTTGATATTCGTTTAACTCCGAAGATGCAATGACTGGTAGAGTAGATGATTCTCCTAAAAACATATACTTTAAATGATTAGGGAGAATTTTCATCTCAAGTCCAGGAGGTATTATTATAGATGGAATTTAGTATTCCACCTTCTATAGTGTCTAATACTTCGAATCTCTCCTAAACATACTCCAAATCTTCATTCTTCTTACTATATGAATTTTCTTCATCTTCAATTTCTCCTTCAAACATATTTTCATAATCCACTTCTTTTTCAAATATATTCTCAAAATGCTCGTTTCTCAAATATTCATAGACCTCCATCCTAAAACATTCGTTATCTTTTTCCATTAAGGGATACTTCATAGATTTCAAAATATTAAAGGTCACCTCTTAATCATTAACTCTCATAGTTAATTCTCCCTTTTGAACATCAATTACTGCTCTTCCAGTAGCAAGGAATGGTCTTCCAAAAATGATTTGAATTTCTTTATCTTCCTCCATATCAAGTACAATAAAATCCACAGGAAAGATAAATTTATCCACTTTCAATAACAGATCTTCCACCACTCCTTTAGGGTAAGTAATGGAACGATCGGCCAACTGAAAAGTCACAGACGTAGGAGAAATTGCTCCTATTCCTAACCTTATGAAAGTTGATAAAGGCATAAGAATAATACTAGCTCCCAGATCACATAAGGCTTTTCAGAAAAAATTTTCACCTATAGCACACTGATACACCTAAAATATATAGTATTTTTATGCACATTTTTATATCTATTTTTAATGATATTGCACTTTAATGGAATGTATTTTGTGTTTTTCCTACAGGTATGATGAAAATGGATAGTCATGATAAAAGGAGCAAAATTGGATCAAATTTAGAGCAAAAAAAATGAAAATTCAAAATTTTGGCACTGGCAGCTAAGCGCCGCTGGGCCGGCTCTTAGCCGCCACAGCTAAAAATCAAAATTCAAATGAATTTGGCACAAATTTCAAAGGGGATGGGATGCAACTCTTGGTGTTAACTACCATAACTTCCTTTGGGCGGCAAGTTTGAATGAAGGGGTGCGTTCCTTGGTAGATATATTGAATTTGGACACATTTTGAAGAGACACCAAGACACCTTTTGGTTTACTATTTAAAGAGAGTATTAGAAAAGATTAGGACACTCTTCCTTTGCATTTTGAATGGTTCTTTATTTCTTTCTTTTGTTCTTCCACTGCATTTTAGGAGTTTTTATTTTAGAGTAGGAGTAGAGATTAGAAAGGAGAAAAGGGTCAGAGTGAAGTCTTCTTCTTCCCACTTCTTTTCTTTCTTTTAGTTTAGTTTTTATTAAAGTTTAAAGTCTGCATTCTGAGTCATCGGAGTTAGGAGACTTTCTCTGAGGAGTAGTTTAGCGAAGAGTCAAAATTTCAGAGGAACTTCCTTAGTCTTGTGGAGAGGATTTTCAGATAAGTGTTTACTTTTAATCTTTATATTAATACTTTCTTTCGTTTATTATTTTTCTTATTGTTTTTAATTTCGAATCAATGTGTTTTTGTATTTTCTCAATGCATTCTGAGTAGTTTACTTTATCTTTTTCTTTCTTAAATGGAGAAGTAATTAATTTACAATGAATTGTTGTGGAAAGTATAAGTGTTTAAAAGTTGGAAGATGCTGTGAAGATTGATTCTAAAACATTATTTAATTTTTAATTTGGTCTGTTAAGTTGTAGAATTTCTTGAGATTATGTAAGATCCAATGTGGTATTGTCTCATAAAATTTAGTAAGAATCACATGCAATTATATGGGTGAGAATTGTAGTCCATATAATTGAATGTAATATTAGAAGATATTTTTATGAAAGGGAGTAAAATTAGAGGATTTTAGAGTGACAGGCTAAAACCCCCTAATTTGGTTTGAAGTTTTGAGTTTTATTATGAGAAGTTAGCCCCCAGGTCAAAGGAATCGAGGGAACTCTAGAGTGAGAGACTGGTATCTTCCTCACCTAATCATGTTCAAAATAATAAAAATTTTAAATTAATATATGTTCTTTATAGAACCAAGTAAGGGTAAAGAATACATTTGCTTCTATCTGTCACAACAAATTTAAATACTTCCACAATGATACTTTATGAATTATTATTACTTCATAAAAGGAAAGAGAAAGATATTCTAGTTAATAGTATTTCACATCTAGTTTTTTTTAGTTATTATAATTTTAATTTCTTGCTTAACATTTTATTAAGTAAATTTTTAAAGACAAATAAACATTCAAAACCTTTCAAAATCAACACATACTTTCAAAAACCATAACAAAAAGTAAAAAGATAATTTTTCTGATTTCTTTAAAAATTTTACATTTTCCCTATGGGTTCGATATTGCGGGGCTTAATCAGAAAGTCCTATATTACTTGATAAATGATAAGTATACTTGCGTAGTATCCCATATTATAAAATCATAATTTTCATATCTAAAATCATCAGCGCATTTATCCAGCGGAACCAAGTTTTTGGTGCCGTTGCATTTATCGGGGATCACACACAGAATAGTGAAACTACTAGGATCTTTAAGTTGTTCTGGAAGCTTCTTCTGAATAATTGCACTACACTTTCCACTAACTGCAAAATTTTCATGATCTGTAAACTTTTTTTTCTTTCTCAGGATATCCTTCATAAACTTTGCATAGTCAGGCATTTGTTCTAATGCTTCAATAAAAGGAATATTTATCATTAATTTCTTAAGGATCTCCAAAAAGTTTCCAAATCTTTTATCCCTGTTTTGTTTCTTCAATCTTTGAGGAAATAGAGGTTGTGGTTTTTCAACAGTTATCTTCATTGGCTTAAGAGGATATTCCAGGTCTGGATAAATCTTGTTTGAACCATTTTCAATTTTTACCTTCTCCTTTTCTATTTCAACTTTTTTTTGCACTCTAGTTTCCAATTCTTTTCCACTACTTAATTGAATAGCCTCAAGTTGTTCCTTGTTTTGATATTTTGGATTGATCTCAACATTACTTGGAAGTGTTCCAGAAGGAATATTATTAAGTACAGTGAAAATATGTCCCAATTGATTTTCAATATTTTTCATAGCAACACCTTGAGCTTGTAATTGATTTCCCATATTCAGAATCATATCTTCAGTAGACAACTTCTTATTCTTAAATTGCGAGTTACTATTGAATCCAGGAGGATAAGATGATCTAAAATTGGTATTTCCTTGACTATTCAAATTTTCAATTGGATTTATAGAACTGTTACCCCAATGCGGGTTAACGTTGGCGTTGTTATTATTCCAATTAAAATTTGGGTGATTCTTCCAACCAGGATTATAATAATTTGAATAAGGATTGTTAGGTCTATTTATAACATTCAAAGTCTCATAAGGTGTTTGAGATTTTGTTATCTGTCCAAATGAATTTTCCTCTAACACTTGAGGTTGTTGAGAATAATTCATTCCATATTAATCTATTTTCTTAGAAAGGGCTGCAATTTGAGAAACTACCATATTCATCATATCTGAATCATAACACTAGCTACTCTCTTAGGATTTACCCGTTCAGAGGGCCATTAAAGATTATTAGTAGCCATTTCTTCAATTAATGTGTATGCTTCATCAAAAGATTTTGATATTAACGATCCTTCAGCAGCAGCATCTATAATAAATCTCAATGATCCCACTAATCCATTATAAAATGTTTGAATTATTAACCAATCTGGTAAAGCATGACGTGGGCACTTCCTAAGAATATCTTTAAATATCTCCTAATCTTCATATATTGACTCTCCTTCAAACTGACAAAAAGATGTAATATCATTTCTTAGTTTAGCAGTCTTTGATGGAGGGAAATATTTTGATAGAATCTTCTGAGATAATTCTCCCCAAGTTCTAATAGATCAGGTGGTAACGAGTTTAACCACGCCTTAGCTTTATCCCTTAATAAAAAAGGTACAAGTCTAAGTATGACAGCGTCACTAGACACTCCGTCATATTTAAAAGTATCACACAGTTCTAAAAAACTAGCGAGATGTATATTTGGATCCTCATTAGGTGTTCCTCCGAATTGATTATTTTGTACAATTTGGATAATAAGAGGTTTAAGTTCAAATAAATTAGTAGCAACATCAGGATTTTGAATAGTTATATGAATTTCATCTGCTATTGGGTTAGCATAATCTCTTAAAGGTCTTGGCAATTTTCCAATATCATTTCTCTGATTATCTTGATTATTCGTCATTTCGTAAGTATTTTCAATTTATTTTTGTTGTTTTCTAATTTTTCTGACAGTACGCTCTAACTCCGAATCGTAAGGCACTAAACATATAGATCCACTATAACTCATATACAAGCACACAAATACTTTTAAAAAGTAAACAAACACACAATTACACACTACAAAGTAATGGTTTTCTGTTACTATATTATCAATAAATATCGTTTATACTTCCTTCCTTACTTAATTACTTCGTTAGCTTCCCCAGCAACGACGTCAAAAACTTGACCGCGGACTTATATATGCAAGAATTTTTTAACTCAAATTTATACTTGTTTATAATGTTTTTGTAAAGTCCAGGCACTCAACGCAAGTATACGTATCATATAAAGTAATATAGGGCTCTAATGGAGTAGAAGAAATTGTTTCACAATAGATAATGTAGCACTGAAATCTGATACTCAAATTACACTTAAAGTTTATTACTTACTTCTACTACCACTATGCAGAAAATAGTAACAATTAATCAGACTATAATTACTTCTAATAACTTTAAAAACAGAATTAACTAACATACACACTAAACTATGTATTTGAAAGGTTTTTTATATATGAGAAAAGTATCTTTCCTCTTGCAATGAGAATATGATGTGTGGATTGCTATGGAAAAAATATCTATGTTATTGTGCCAAATAGGAGCATAAATGTTTCTTTACCCTTAGAAGAGTACCCTCTCTTCTAAGCATGAAAAGGGCATTGACATATCCTAAGTTCAGTCACTAAATCTAAGGCTAGGCTGGGAGGATATCGGCTCTCACTACGGAGCTCCCACTCACCCTTCACTTGAAGGCTAACCTTCGAGTTTAGTCACTAATCTTAGAACCAATTTGGGGATCTCAGCCTATCACCCTGAATCCTCCAAATTGAAGTACATCAAAACACATTTCCCTATTTATTTGCACTCAATTTCCATGAACTATTCAATTTATCCATAGAAATTGAATGGATTCTTCATTATTGTTGTAGGACACTAAATCCTTTCATAATTAATGTTCAATAACATATTTTAACATTTTAATTGGCCAAATCAAAAAGTAAATTAAGTTCGAAATGAAAAACCAGCACAATTTCTTCAATACATTAAAAGCACGTCAAATCCACATCAATCCAATATTACATCTCTATACAAGAAGAAAGACAAATGAGACTACTCAGAACTTTAGAGTGAGAGTTATTATCTTCCCTGCATAACCCGTCTTCAAAACTATTTAAACATTAAACTAGCCAATTTCTTTATAGAATCTCTAGTAAGAGTAAAGAATAATATTGCTCCTATTTGGCATAACAAAACTTACATACTTCCACAACAGAACTCCTATACTTATTACTTATTCATTATAAGGAAACAAATGCTTTTATTTATACTTCTTTTATCTTATAAAAATCTTGTTATAGTCAGTTAATTGTTTAATTTCAAAATATTAAAAATGACAGAAAATAGTCATATTTTTAGGGTTTATAGCTGCGGAATTTTATTTCAGGACTTGAAATAGTCGACAGTATTACCAAGCATCTGGAAATTTATTGTGATGACTCCACAACAGTTTTCTTTTTTAAAAATGACAAGTGTTCCAAAAGTGCTGAATAAATGGAATTAAAATACCTTGCTGTTAAGGAAGTAGTTCAGAAACAAAGGGTGTTAATTGGGCATATTAGCTCCAATCTCATGATTGCTGACCTTTTAACGAAAGCGTTGCAACCGAAGACATTTAACGAACATGTCGTATGAATAGGCATTACCAAAACCCTTTATTAGTTTTATGCTCTTTGTATTTTGACACTTTGGGCTCAATTTTTCTTGTTTATGAAATTTATAAATATTATTTTTATCGTTATTGTATACTTTATGTTGCATGATGTTCAATAAGATTTGTCTTTTAATAGACATTACAGGACCATAATGTTAATTCTCATTATGCTTAGTATGTAATTAATATTGTGATAGATGGAAGAGACTGTGTCGATAAATTAATGCACAACCACCATGATTCATATAAATTTCATACTTATTAAATAATTTATACAAAGAATGATTTATCTTACATTTTGTGTAGTATGTTATGCACAATTAAAATTAAATGAGCCAAGTGGAAGAATGTTAAATTTTTATTTGTGGCTCACATTTATTTTAATAACTTATCTGGTTTATTTTTAATAATTTATGTCATTTATTTTATAACTCATGATAACATAAGTTATTTATTTTCTTTACTCACAACTTATATCATAATAAATGATAACTTAAGCTATTTGTCTTTATAACTTATGATAACTTAAGTTATTTATTTTCTTAATTCATAACTTATGTCATAATAAATGATAACATAAGTTATTCATTTTTATAACTCATGAAAACTTATGTTATTTATTTAATAACTTATGTTATAACTTATGATAACTTATGATATTTAATTTTATAACTCATGTAACCTCTAAAATGAATTGAGGTTACTTACTTATGTCTTTGATTTTAATAATAAAATTACTTAATTCATTAAATTATCGTAAATCCTATTGGTTAGTAACCCATGATGGATGGTGATTAAATAGAGCATAATTCAAAGAATGAGTCATCTCTCTTCTTTCAACACCTCGTACATTTCCCTTCATCAGAAAGTACAGAAAGTTTCAAGAGATTAAAGAGAGAACTCCATCTCTTCATGATCAAATTTCTTCAAGATCAAATTTTATCATCATGATAATAGACGTGAATATGTAATTATTTTTTTTTATTTTTTTGCTCTTATTGTGGTCTGTCTAAAACAGTACGGTATGCAAAACTTTCTGTTTAAATAGTTCGGGAAAGATCGCCACGTGGCATGATAATTTTTTCACTTGGTGTAACGCACATTTACGTGTGGCGATTCCTTTCCAACATGGCCAAATTGCCATGCCAAATGGCGAATTTGTCTAAATTAAAAATTAATTTGTTTTTGATTTTATTTAAGAGGAAAGTTATTAAGTAAATGCAATTTCTAAAATTTAGCCAATAAAAAGACGTTCAATTGGAAATATTAAACGTTTGTATAATGAAATTCAAACTCATATTTTGTCTCCTATATAAGCCAAATGTGTTATGTATTCGGATCAAATATCATCCTATTTAGATAACTCATCTTACCATTCATATAAACGTCCCTAAGTAAAATCCTACTGCACATTCATTATCTCCAAAGGACAAAAAAACCATCAGATAATCATTATATGCTCTTACACCATAATTGCAGTCATAAAACATCAATTGAAACCATAAATTCAAATCCATCTTTCATTTCTCAAGTTTTGAAGAAATGAATAATTCTAATATAAACCCCTAAAGCTGTTAAACCTCCAACGTTCTCAAAAATTGAAACTCTTCTCCTGTCCATCAATTAAATCCATATCAGAGGTGTTTAACAGAGGAAGCAATGGAAGGTCAGTAACGAGCCCATCCAGGAAGCCATCCTCATCTTCCAAGCAGCTCATCAACATCTCTCTCTTCTTCTCTTCCTCTCTTCCCTCATTCCTTATCAGCTCAGTAGTCATCGTCTTCTTCATCATCTTCTTCTTCCTCTTCTTTTGGCCTGGCATTCCGGTGAGCTTCTGAACAATCTCTCGGAAGTTGGCTGAGTCAGTCTTGATTATCTCAGCGGGAAAAACATGTACTATTCTGATCATTCGCTTTGATATTTTATGCGATTCCCTTTCCAAGGTGATAAGTTGATCCATAACGAAACCTGCGAGAGACAGAGACAGAAAGAAGAAGAAGGAGAAGGATGAGTTGGTGGATGAGAGGATTAATTTAAATAAAAGTGACGACAAAGGAAATGGCTTGATGAAGCCAAATATTGGATGAGGACAGGCTTGACGGGGGAGGAAAGACAAGAAAGTCAAGATAGAGAAGTTAGCAGGGTAGCCGCCACTTTGCATATTAAATGCTACTGCAGAATTGCCAATCAATATTATTATATTTCATTTGTCTTATTCATTTTATATAATTCAGATTTTATTTATATAAAATTGAAGTGATTTGATAAAATCAGACTGATTAAATTCTAGCCGTTCGATATAAATACGTAGAGTGCATTAATTATTTAAAGTATAAAAGTTTGCTTCCTCTTGCTTTCTAACTTTCTTCGCAGATATTCTTTTTTTGAGAGAAATTTCTGGAAGGGGTTATTTCTGTCTCAGATTATATAAAGTTGGCAATTTTTTTTTATCTCGGGAAAAAAATATTACATGTGGATTGAAATTGTCACCTGGTAAGCGAGTCTCACTGGATAAGTTTTTTAGAGGGGTGAGACTCACTTTTCATGTGACACACTCTCGCTGGACTCTAGACGAAATTTTATGTCCGGAATCCAGATGTAATATTTATTTTTATGAAGGGCTAATATAATCATTATTGTGACCCATATAAAAATAATTCTGAGAAACACTTTAATGAAATCTAGAATTAAAATGATCTCGTGTAAATCATCAGGTGATTTTTCCGACGCCTTATCCTATTTTTTTATTTGGCGAATAAAGTATTATTGTTAACTTGAGGTTTACGGAAATATCGCCAAATCTTCTTTCTTTCGTTAGATCTATATTGATATTATTATTCACCCATGTGTTTTAATCTTGTAATCTAGGTATGAAATTAAGCATCATTGCATTGACTTTCAAATGGGTGAATTAACTTAATTGGAGCTTGTTTGATAATGTTTCTTAGCATTTTTTTATTAAAATTGGCGTGGACTACAATATTAATTTATATTAAAATATGCTATATATAAATTTTATATTATGTGTACTATTCTTACGAAATTTAGCAACGCGTTCATCTCTGTAAGAAATCTTTTTCTTTCCTTTGGCTCAAGTCAATACAGCGCCACTGCGAAGAACGATATTTAAATGAGTAGATCAATATAAAATTTTAAAATAATTACAAATTTTGTTCGTAATATTAAATAATTATATATGTTTTCATGAGAATTCTAACGAGCATAATAAAATTATCAGTTTATTCTCAGTATATCTTGTTAAATTCTGAAAATATTGATAATTTGTGTTAAATGAAAATATATAAAAAATTATAAGTTATAATTTAATAAATAAAGTAATTTTTAATGACATTTTGTATGGACCAACTCTATCAACACGAATCTCAATGCGATCAAACAACCAAGGATGACGGTCGGACAATAGAAGCGTCCGACTAAATGAGCATGATCTGAACCAGCCATCCAATGACCGACCACTTGATAAAATCGTACTACTGCATTTGTCGGTGGATCCAATCGGCGGACCACATTTAATTGTTGACCTCATTTTTGGTGAGGTCTTTTCTCTCCTTTGTGCTTCTTAGGATCTAGCCATAGGTTTTCTCCTTGACTATCCTAGAGGACTAGAATTGGCACCCACCCTTTAGCAATTCAGCTACTTCTTGACTCCTCTTGGGATCCCACTTGGATGGTTGCAAACCTCTAAATCACCTTAGAAGGTTAAGGCCACCATGTGGAAAACTAATAGTGAGCTCCTATAAGGTTGTTCAAGCCTTAGGACTCCCCTAAGTGGCCTGGTCCTGGTGAGGTCTGGCTTACACACACTGCACTCTCACACACACCATCCTTACCCATTTCTCCCCCCTGGTTCATTGGAACACTCATGTGGCTAAGTCCAAACCCCTAGCTCTTTGGCTAAGAGGGTTGGAAACAACCCATGAGGTGTTTAGGGTGGACATTTCTTGGCCCATGGCTCACTTTAAGCTTCATCATAATCAAAATTCAACTTTTGTCAAATGCCTGGTTGTGACATTAGGTCCTTCAAACCTACCTAAAATCACCTAATTGCCCCAAATTTTTCAAAAATTCCAAAAATTACCCAAAATTCCCAAAAATCCTAAAAATCATTTTGAAATAACCCCCACCTTTTAAATTTACCAAAATACCCCAATACCTTCCAAATAACCTCTTTATACCTTAAAATACCCTTTTGGCACAAAATTTCAAAAATTCCCAAAAAATTCCAGAAAATCCCAAATATTCCCAATTTGATTTTGTTCAACTACACCATAGCCCAATTTTGTCAAAATAACCCACATTTATCAAAATCCTCAAATTGACCCATTTTTAACCTAAATGGACCCAATGTAACAGTAAACCAACCCATTTGACCTCAATTTTGCCCAATTTCAATTCTAAACTTTAATTCAACATCATTAATATCAATATAAACCAAATCAAAGTCCAAATTGATTCACATTAGAGCTCAATTCCATTTGAAATCCAATACCCCCATTTTAGCCCAAAGTGAACCCATGCCCTAAACCAACCAAATTGATTATCCAAACCCTAAAATTTCGTCCCAATTGATGTTGTGAACTCTTCAATACATTCCCCTAGACCATTTGAAATTTTCAATTGGGTCTAAACCCCACTTTAACCCAACTTGGACCCAAGTTGATTCAACCCACCCAAAATTAACCAAAATACCATAATCCACCAAATTGACTTTCCAATTGAACTCAAAACATCCTCATGTCTTCATGAAATTTCTTCAGGGCAATCACCTCTTCAAATTTACTCAAGTCATTTGGACCCAAATCAAGACCTATCTCAAGTTAGCCCAACCCAAACCCAAATGAGCCAAGTTGAACCCATGACCAATCCAAACCAAATTGAACCAAATGTGGCTAAACCAACCTATCCACAACCACTAAGTGAGCCCTAGGAACCACCCTAGATCCACCTAGCCCAAGCTAAGTGAGCCATGGACCAAGGGGTCCCCATTTTAAGGGATCTCTTCCCTTAAGTGGATAGATCCACCTTTTGCCTCACCCCAAATTCCCTTGCACGGTTTATCACCATTAAACCCTACTCCTTGGTTGACCCGACCCATGGCCGGCTCCTTGTCCTTGTCGGGCTGGCCTAGCCGCAGGAGGGAGTCAAAGCCGAGAGCCACCACCAAGTGAAACAAACCCAAACTCACCCGATTGGCCACCTCGACCAAATCGAACATTGGAGCTCCTCCGCCCTCCACCTGGCAGTGCAATCCACCCACCAATCGAGCCCCAGCTCGGCCAATTGCCACGGCCATTTAAACACCTCTTCTTAGCCATGAGAAAGGTGCTGAAGGGTGTTGAAATTTTTCTCAACAAAACCTCACCAAATCACTCCCAGAGCTTCTCCCAGCCTAGAGAAGAAGAACCCCACTGTTCTCCTGCGCTGAATCCCCCCAGCTGAGCTTAATTTCTCTGCTAAAAATCAAGCCAGAAACAGGACACTCTCTGAAACTTCACCAAATCTAAATTAACTCTTCCCACACTTTCACCGGAGGTAGAGAAGGAGTTCCCCAGAGTGAAAGCCCCTCTCCGGACCACCCGGATTGTTCCAGCATCCAAGCTTTGTGATCGGGCCTGGTGGAAGTCAAACCTAGACATTTCACCACAGCTCCAGGCTTCATCCCTAGCCTTCTTAGACTCCAACGAATGTGTCGAGCCTCTCTGATAATAGCTTCACTTCTCAGAGCCAAGGTATTGCCTTCTTCTTCTTCTCGAGCTTCCAACGATTCTCCATTTTATTTAAGTCAATTTCAATGCCTGTTTACCGTATGGATGTGTTCGTCTTCTCAAGACGAATCCATAGAGCATAAGAACTCAAAAATCCATTGAGAATTGAAGGAGATATTAGGGTTAGAAGGTCGACGGCTCACGGGACGCACCAGTCGTAGACGATGACCAGGAGCCGTCCGATCGATTGTGTATCGGTTGAACGACGGAGATCAAGTCGGACCAGAACACAGAGCTGGACCGCGGGACGCGTGGCAGCTGACTCAGGTGGTGGCATCGAATGGGAGCGCGACACGTAGAGCTTCGGAGCTGCCAAGGTTGACGCGGCGATGACTGGTTTAAGTAGGAAGATCTGATTTTTCTTATTTATTTAAATATGTGAAATTTCAAAAATTCATATCTTTGCATAGAAAAATAATAAAAATAAAATAAAAATACCCTCTTGCTTAGTGAACAGAAGAGAATAATGTGGAAAAGAAATCAAGTTATTTTGACGAATATTTTATTTTAAATTAATTATTTACTATTTTGAGCACTTTAATTCTCCATGCATGTATACATTTCGCCATGGCATGAGACCATAGGGCTTTTAAATCTTCTGATCTTAGGAACATTCTCTGAATTTTTCAAGATCAGAGGCCATCCCTGTGGTAAGTTAAGTATTTTTCAAGTTTATGTCACTATTTTTGACATTTTAATTCCAAAAATTAGCATGTTGTTCAGAAAATTCCAAAAAAATTTGGTGAAGTCTCTCAGGACCAAAGAACCCTAGGATAATTATGGTTTGAGTCAATTCATTAAAAACAACTCTAATTGGCCTAATCACTCAAAATAGAACTTTAATTAATTAGAGTTAATCACACATTAAAATAACATAAAATAAATTCTCCACTGATCTCTAGGGTCAGAGGAACCTCACATAAAAATTTGAAGTTAATTGGAAATGTTTAACCCCACTAAATGGATTAATTAAGCCATATAATCAAAATTAAACTTTAAAAATTCATAACTCCAAAAATACATTTCAAAAATTCACCAAATTGATTTTCGGACTTCCCTGATATCAGAGGCTAGGAAAAATAAAATTGGAATTTTCTAAAAACTTTCATTTTTAAGCATGTTTTGATATTTTTAATAATTAAAAAATAATAAAAATCATAAAAATAATAAAAATCATAAAAATGTCATATTTTGACTCCTAATCACTTAGAAACAAACCAAATATTTTTCCCAAGTCTCAAAATGAAGATATTGAATTTTAAATGTTTAAAACAATTTTTAATATTAAAAAATGTATTTTCCAACCTTTTCACTATATTAATTCCAATAAATCAAAGAAAAATTAGAAAATTGTAAAATTTGTTTCTTTAACTTTCTTAAGATCAGAGAGATTTAGAAAAAAATATAAAATCCATTTTTCAACCTTTATTTTATTTTATAATTAATTAACACTCCAAAACTTAAAATAATTATAATAAATAAAATATAATTCAGAAAATCACCAAAATTCGTCCAAGTGGTCCTATGGTCACTAGGAATGTGCCATAATTTTCTAAATTATAGAAACTTTACTTTGGTCATGTTGATGAATTTTCTTTGAAAATCTCTATTTTCCATTAAAAATAATTATATAAATAAATTAAATTCAGAAAAATCACATTTTCTCCTCTAATGTCTTAATTGACATGTGAGTGAAGTGGTATAAAAATTTTGAGTTCATTTAAGCTTAATTTAATGAGTTATAAAATAAATAAGCTTAAAGGGGCATAAAGGTAATAAAAGATTTTAACCCCCTAATTAAAATTTTAGGTTTAATCAACATGGGGGTAAAAATATCTGATTTTAATCTTCTATTAGATGATTGAAACTTTGGGAAATTGAAGGGTAGGAACCCATTAATCACTTTAATAAAAAAAATGAAACCTTAATTAATTAAATAATTCAAATTTTGGAAGATTAATTAAAATTGGATTATTAAAATAGGGATATAACTTGAGAGGATATTAATTCCTTAATTTAAAAATCCCTAAATAAATCACTTAATAATATTTAACTCTTAAAATTAAGAGGATAAGTGGAATTAATAATTAAATGATTAAAAGTAAATAATTCTTAATTTGATTAAAACCTACATCATTAAATAATCTAACAATTGATTAAAACCTAAAATGTTAAATAATTAAAAGGTAAATTAAAAATATTTGAAACTAATTAAAAAATCATTTGATAACAAACTTAAATTAAATTTGAAAATTTTAAATAATTCTAAGATAACTTACCTTAAAACATAATGCAAAAAATTAAATTAATTAATATAATTAATCTAAATTAAATCATCAAAATTTAATAAATAATTTAAACACCATTCTGAACTTAAAATCATTGATTAAAATTTCATAATTAAATCACATTAAAATAAATCATCAACTTCAACTTCAAATCACTAAAAATGTTTAACAAATTAACTTGCCCCCCAAAAGCTTTAAATTATTATAACTAATAAATGAAGCGTAAGTGAAATGTCACCTCACTCATAGGATAATCAAACATCCTAGTTCACTGAGCAAAGGAACAAAGCTTAACCAAACCCTTGGATGATCAATTCACCAGTACAATGAAATTCATTTGGAGTCAAAATAATCTCAGAAGTATTGAAAAGATGTATAGGATTCGTCCTAAGCCGTCCTCAATATGATGAGATGTTTTAGAAGAACAATTGAATTTAATTATTCTTTGATGAAGAAAATCATCCTTAACAAAATATAAGAACCTAGACGTCATAGGAAATGACTAGCTATAGGATTAGGATTCTGGTAGACAACCAAAACCCTTCCTTTAGTCTTTACTTAGGTACTTGTTGAAATATTTAAATGCTTTAACATGTGTTTTAAAGTGTAGCTTGGAATGACGAGAAGATTCTCCAGTTACGCTTTTATGTTATTGCAATTTACTTTATCTGACTCGCGCTTTACTTTTATCGCATGTTAAACAAGACTGTTGCATGAAAACCAAAACCTTTAGGTTAGCCACAAAATCGAAACCAAAACTAAATTAAAAGTCACTACAAGATAAAATCCACCGCCACAACATTTAAAAATAAAAAATAACTCAAAATTTAATCACAAACAGAACAACAAAACCACAACCTTAACTAAATTAAAACGTCTCGTTGAATGATCGGGAATACCTCGGATGATGTAACCCACGTGTTGCTAACGGGATTTCCCACGGTCTAAATGAAAGTGTGGAACTCACTCAGTTAAGTTTAGAAAATTCATCTGGACTAAGTGAATTCGATGAAAATAACGGTGCCGGGATGACAGAACCGTGGGATCTTAATTGGTTCGGTTTAATCAAATTTAAGATTTATTTTAATTAAAACACTAAAGACATTTAGATTTTAAGACTTTTCTAAACCAAAACACTTCTCTCATCTCCTGATTTTCACCTTCTAAAACTAAACCTCTGCAACAACAAGGAGCTTGGAGCACGGTGGGCAGCACAGCTATCTTCTTCAAGAAACTCTGGTCTACATCAGCTAAACCTTTCCTAGAATTAAATAACCAAGCCATATGATTTCGAGGTAGTTTGCCTAGTGCAACATAAATCCTCAACTTTCTGTTAGGCACTTGCATAATCATATTATGTAAATTAAGCCTTAACCGGTCATAGGATTCCGAGGTAGTTATTTGGTACAACATAAACCCTCACATCTTCGAGGCTATTTGTATGATCATATCATACAAATATAAGTTCTAATTAATTAAAATTGGCAGGATTGCAACATTAAATAAAATCTCAAATTGAAGCCAAATAATAGGATAGTTTGAGAAGTTGCCAAGATCCTTCTTGGATCCTTAAACTTCTCCTACTTCTCTTCCTTTGGACTCCTGAAAATAACTGTTCCAAATTTGAGCTAAGCCCTTTTGAAATTCCAAAATTCAATCATTTGAAAACATTAAGCTTTGAAAGTCTTGAGAGCAAAACCGCTGATCATTATCGAGAGTTTTCTTAAGTGATTCCCGTCACTTAGGATGTAATTAACTATAGAGGCTTGCCCTTATATGGAACTTTAAGAACCCAGGTAATATAAACCCTGCTTAATTCCTTTATATTAAGCAGGGGAATTTGTCGGCTTATAAAATTGGTTTGCATACCAAATGAATGTCACAAATCTTCTAGTTTATTTAACTGAGCCCCATCATCAAGTTGTGTGTCTATTCTTCGGGATAGATACACGGTTTGTGGTGTGGTGCTTGTTTATATAAACTATTTGGGACGTGAGATCGGTTTGATTTCATATCTTAAAATTTTCAAATTCAAAATTATTTTCAAAATCAAATGCTACTTTCTAAATTATATATATATATATATATATATATATATATATATATATATATATATATGTATATGTGTGTGTGTGTATATATATATATATATATTAAAATTAAAACTTAAAATTCGCCGACAACTTCTGTAGGCAACCCCTTTTTAAAATTAAACTTACAATCTAAAAATATGCCGACATTAATGTCCTAGCTACCTAAACTCTTTACAAGGACATTCGGTCACAACCAGTCGATCGACCGGCTTTATCTCAGCAGGAGAGATCGTCACGTAATCGATTGCCTCAGTCAGCCGAACTCAAACATGTCGAACAACTAATAGTCATTCTATTACACTTAAATTGTAACACAAATCTGATATTAAAATAGCTCATTAATTGTATTAAGGGAGGTTTCTATAACTGTTTCCTTCTTTCTGTAATTGTACAAATTGGTCCCTATAAAAAGGGGGCCAGAAAATGAATAAAAGTATCTTTTTCTCAACTTCTCTATCGAAAATTCTCTAACTGCTCTATTTTTTCTCTCTCTCTCTCTCTCTCCCTTTTTTTCTCTCGCTCCAACTCTCGAGGCATGTAATTCTGAGAGACAATTTATGATTCAACATCCTAAAAAGTGGTGCGGTGGGAGTGGACATGCCACAAACGATAAGTGAAGCAAATTACGAAGGATAAAACTCTCAGAGAGATGTAGCATCTATGGATTCAACAGAGAGATGGTGCGTCGAGACATACATGAGGAGGTCCAGGCATTGATGGGCCAGTATGAGGCCCTGCAGGAGCCCATGCTTTAGAGAAACATTCAACCGCCCCTCTTTAAGGGAGAGTCTCAGGGAACTCACTCCCTGAGAGCTCCTCTCGAAAATCCACTAGTGCCCAGCGGTCCAGTCAGCAATCTACTTACCGAAGGGTAGGGGGACTCTCAGCTCGTAGACAGTGTAGCATATATGCCGATAGTCGATCACCTGGCAGATCAAGTAGGTCATCCTTCAGATCAATCATTGGCAGTGCTTTTTACCGATGGATCCTGGAAACTATACCCATAGCGAAGCTAAGGATTCCCCATTTGGATCATTACAAGGGGATGAGTGGCCTTGCTGACCAAGTGGCTTCCTTGGAATCATCGGTTGGAATTCTGCATATCAATGTACTATGAAGTTTCGACTTTTCCTGACCACACGCTAAAGGAGGTCGCACTTCGGTGGTTCAACAGCCAGTAGGATGGAATCGTCTCATCCTTCTAAATGCTTATAAAGCTTTTTTAGGCGCACTCCAATAACATGCAGAAACTAAGGAAAGATATTGAGACTCTTCTCTAGATCAAGCAAGGAGAGAATGAAAGCCTGTAAACTTGCACCACTCACTTCTGACATGAGTCATTCTTACATGATCTAACTTGCCATGTTTCCTACATTTTACACGATATTCTTATGTATTTATCATATATTTACACTTTATGAAGGAAATTTGACAGCCCAAGCTAAGATTCTTGCTATTAAATTGATTCTTAGGGCTTCTTGTAGAGAGTTATGCACCAGAGAAGGATTAGAGGCACCTAGAGGCGGATTTGGGAGAGAATTTTAGTGCTCTCAGTAGATTTGAGATTTTTTCCTTACTTTGGAAGTTATGAGAGCTTTGTAGAGAGGGAGAGTTGTTTTCATGAAGGAGAGAACAAGAGTCTTGTAAGTCATTCATGTATTTATTCTTTACAATGTATTCGTGCATAATTTTTCTTGCTATGGTACTCTCTGTGATACGTGGCTAAATTCTATTTTATGTCTTTGTGATGAAGGGAGTAGTGGATTTATCGCTATTTTTCCATAATATTTTTCTGTTTAGCATTTTCTTCAAGCATTTGATGTCCTTATTGTTGGTTAACCTCTGAATTTAGTTTACTCACAACCTGGCCAACTAGGATGTTAAAATATTACGTTAAACTATGTGTAAAAATGAAGTACACAAATATGTGGCAGAGAAAGATCACTTTTATAATTTACTACACATTCTACAAAAATATCAATAAATAGCACATAATAGAGGCTATCAATAAAAAGTAAATCTAGCCTAAACATGCTTGACATAACACTATAAGGGAATTTTAAATAGTAGAACATGTACAAACTGAAGATTAAACAAGAACACATTTTAAATTTTATAATGGAATTGTTTAATGCTAATAATTTTAAAATATTAAGATAAGTTTTGTTGTCTCCAATGACTCATTCAACTTGACTCACAAACATACACACACAAACTCCAATACGTAGACTCACAGATTTCGTAAACAAAAAATAATCGAGGTTAATTTGATCTCCACTTTACTCACATTTCCCCTCCTTAATTTTAATTTCTAACGAAAGAAACTACACTAATAACATGGGTGTATTAAAAATTTTTTATATGGTTATCTCACTTGGACCAGAATTCCCCTATTATAAAACTCATTTGTTTCCAATTTCAGGTTTACTCTAAGTCTAATGTATACACAATCTGGTTAATAAAAGTAGTGCAGTTTATCCAGATGTTGTTCGCTAAGTAAGTTCATGACCTTCCTTAGTAAAGACAAAGTCAGATAAAGGAAATAATAGAGTTGACATGGAGTGGTCCAGGTCTAAACTCTACATGATTTAAGGTAATGCTCAGCTCTGGTTGAGAACTAAGTCGTAATAGACTTATTAGCCTACTTCTACCAGAAGTCATAAACAAATTTTAGTCAAGACTAAGGCATAACCTCACAACATTAACCCAAACTACTCTTACGCATCAAACATCAATCAATCTGATCAATCCACACAAACACAATACAATACTAACAATCATAAATCTCAAGCAAACTAAATCAAACCACACTGATATCTATGGGTTGCCTTCCATAAAGCACTAGGTTTAACGTCGCCAGCTTGACAAATGATTCCTCCTAGATCAAAATTCCATTTAAGTAATCCTTGATCAATCGCCCAATCTTTTTCAGATCCAGGGATTCCTACAACATCCTCAAATTGTAATTTTTCTTTCAACTCTTCCTTTTCGGATTGATTCATATCTTTGTTCCACATATTTCCTTCTAGATCCAATATTCTTCTAATGATTTTCTCAATTTGAGTATTAATATCTTCCTTAAAACTTATAAGAAATGGATCTCTATAAGATACTTCAAGATCTCTCAAATTCTATATCAGATTCTCTCTAGATAATTTAGATTCTGGATCAAATTCTTTTGGGATATTTTCCTGTCTCATGTTATTTTCTAATTCTTCCCCTTGGTACTGAGTAAATGGTAGGGGTGCTCTTTCTATAATTAACTTCATCGAGGAAATAGGTTTTTCAGATTCATTATGAATTTCTTCTATTGGTCTTTCAATATCCTTATCCTCTTTTCTCAACTCAAAGTTCTTTTGAAATATATCCTCAAATTTTCTTCCAAGTCTTAATTCGATAACTTTATCATGTTCATCATTCAATTCAAGTTCTTCTTGTGGTTGAGTCAAATCTGAAGATATAAAGACTGGTGGTGTAGATGAATTCCCTAAATATGCAGGCTTTAAAATTGCGTGGGGGTACATTCATCTTAAGTTCATGAGATTTTTGAACAGATGGAAGTAAAAGTTTACTATTTTCGATAACGTCCATCATTTTACACCTCTCCTGAACATACATACATTCTTCTTTAAATAACGTTTTCAACTCATCGTGAAAGTCCATTTCGATCTCATCTGTTAACTTACTCTCAAAACTTTCTTGGAAATGGTCTTTACTTAGATAATCATTTTCATCCATCCAAAAATAATCATAATCTTCTCTCTCAATTAGATATTTCATAGTTTTTAATACATCAAAAGTTACTTCTTGGTCATGAATATTCAAAGTCAACTCTCCTTTTTGCACATCTATCATAGCTTGTCTAGTAATAAGGAAGGGCCTCCCCAAACTAATTAGATTATCTTTATCTTCCTCCATATCTAATGCAATAAAGTCTAAAGGAAAGATGAATTTATCCAATATAACAAGCACATCTTCTATAACCCCTTTTGGATAAATGATAGATCGATCAGTGACACGCCTAAAATATATACATATTTTGCTATATCATTTTACTTATTTTTGATGATATTACACTATAAAGGAAGGTGTGTTTATGTTTTTTGGTTTTGGGTACAAGAAATGGTGATTAGAGCAAAAGAAAGCAAAAACGGTGCAATTTGGAGCAAAAACGAGCAAGAAATAAAACGAGCAAAAACCCTGACACCTTTCGATAAGTCTTTTGATGCTTAATCTCTTTTAGCATATTTTTTAATGAGAATGCACTTTAAAGAAAGGTTGTTTTTATGCTTATTTATAGGGCTATCTGTTACGAACACAACGCAACTAAAACGGGGTGAATCAAAGCTAAAAGGGAGCCAAACGGAGCGAAACAGTGGAGCTGCACAGAGCCTGCTTGCCGATGGCGGCCATGATCTTGCCGACAGAGAGATTTTCTGGAAAACACCGAAAAGTGCCTGAAAAGCTCGCCAACAGCGAGCTCGAACCCTCTGATGGCGCCCGAAAGGTTCTGGACCGACTTTTGGCGGTTTTTGGCCTAAATTCGATGTATTTGGATGCTTTTTCGAAGGGGTGCTTATGGAAACTCTTCAAACTTTGTCCATAATCTTTAAAATGGTGAATATATGTTAGAAAAGAGAAGAGAAATAGAGGAGATAAGTGGAGAAAAACTTGGAGAATGTTTAGGGATTTTAGAATAGGAGTAGAAATGTAGATTTCTACACTTTTGGAGAGATTGGAGAGGAGATTTTGAGAGAATTTGAAAGGGATTTCACTAGCATTGCATGGATCGATGGGAGACATTATTGGAGAGATCTTCATCTTTCTTTCAAAGGGAAAATGCTATGTATTATTATTTATTATCTTATAATTGTGTAAACGTTTGTGTAGTGGATTTGATTTGGTTAAATGAAGTTTCTGTTGTGTTTTTTTCACGCTTTGTGACATATCTCTCTTACTTTTTCTTCTTCTTTGAAAATAGCAGCATGAGAAGATTATGCCATTATTTTTCTTTTACTTTTCTTTTGTAATGAGTAGGATTCATGATTAGGATTTTGTGATGCATGATAGAAGTGAATTTAATTATAAATGTGATGATTTTACTTGCACTTCATTTACATTGCAATAAGGGCCCATTGTATTGTTAAAATTTTGTTGTAACTGCATTAACTCGAAAGGGCTGTGTAATTCTCAACAAAGTGAAACCACATTCAAATTCAATGGATGGTGAAGTTCATGGGGATTGAATGCAAATAAATAGGGAAATATAATTATCGGGCGTAGAATTGGAGATTTTAGAGTGACATGCTAAATCCTCAATTCGGTCCTATCATTTGGGAGCTAAAGTGTAGATGTTAGCCCTCAGGAAAGGGGAACGTGGGAGCTCCGAAGTGAGAGCCGGTATCCTCCCAGCCTAGCCGCAGATTCAGTAACCAAGCATAGGACTAGTCAATGTTCTTTATGCCTGGACCAAAGGGTAAAGAATAGGATTGCTCCTATTTGGCACAAACAATATTAAATGCATCTCATTCCTATACATTATCTATTTCATTACATAAGAATAGTAGTTTTTAATATCTTAAAATTCTCCAAACCAACTCATCCAAAAAGGGTTATCTTTAGAGTTACTATTTGCATTTAGTTATAGTTACTATTACATTTAACTCTTATATTTAGGAGTAGTTGCTAGATAAAACACAATTTTAATTGACATTCCAAACTAAGGACTATTAGTAGTAGACTAGAATTTGACTAAAGACCTCTTACTTCACTTCCTCGTGGGATCGATACTGGGGTTTTTAAAGAAAACTCTATATTACTTGAAACGATACATATACTTGCGTAGTACCCCTAGTGTGTAAAAAATTTTCTAATTTTTATATCATTTAAGATTTTGCACGCTAGCCGCTATTTATAAATTGGGTCAATTTTTTGTCCATCTTTTGGAAGTTAATTTACTGCGTAATTGCGGGTAGGGTCAATCAGCTAGCAGAAGGGTTACAGTATTGGGAGAAATATTGGTTAAACCTAACCTTCTAAATATAATAAAGGCATCACATTAATGCTCACTCCTATATCACATAAAGCTTTTCCACATAATTTTTCTCTAATTACACAAGGAATTGTAAAACTACAAGGATCTTTAAGTTTCTAAGGAAACTTATTCTGAAGTATAGCACTACACTCCTTACTTAATGCAACTATCTCGTAATCCCCAAGTTTCCTTTTCTTTTTTAATATCTCCTTCATAAACTTTGCCTAACTCGGCATCTATTTCAAAGCTTTAGCAAAAGGAATATTTATCATTAACTTCTTAAGTACTTTTAGGAATTTTGAAAATTGTTTATCCAATTCATGATGTCTAAATCTTTGAGGAAATAGAGGTGGTGGTCTTTCAAAATTGATTTTAGTTGGAGATATCAATTTTACCAGATCCCTAGAAACATGTTCTTCAGGTCTTTTAATTTCCTTTGTTTCTCTCACAACTTCTTTCTCTTTTCAAACCACATCCTCTATCTCTCTTCCACTTTTTAATCAAATAGCTTCTACTTATTCTAAATTGTTGTATTTAGGATTGATCTCAATGTTGCTAGGAAGTGTTCCTTGGGGTCTATTGTTATGTGATTTAGCAATTTATCACAGTTGATTCTCTATGTTTATGATTGTAGCATTTTGACTTTACGTCTGGTTTCTCGTTTGCAATACCACTTCTTCTATAGAAATCTACTTATCCTCAAATTGTTGATTATTGTTACAGTCCAGTGGATTTGAAGGTTTATAGTTTGGATTCCCCTGATTATTCCAACTTCAATTAGTATTTGCATGATTATTTTCCCATTGTTGTTTTCCATCCTCAGTAGTATGATTCCTGTTAAAATTATGATGGTTCTTCCAACCTGGGTTGTAAAAGTTAGAATACAGTTTTTTATGGTATTTAAAGTCTCATATGATAAGTTAGAATCAGTCATATGCCCTAATGAACTTTCCTCACTTACTGGAGTAAATTGAGGTTGGTTCATTCCAAGTTGGTCCAACTTCCTTGATATTGCAACAACCTAGATGCAAGAATTGCAATCACATTTGTATCATGAACATTGGCTACCTTTTTAAGATTTACCCTTGCAGAGGGCCATTGAAATTCCTTTCTATCTATTTCTTCAATTAAAGCTTATGCTTCATCAAATGGTTTTGACATTAACGATCCACTAACAGCAGCGTCAATTATGAACCTATGGGATCCTACTAACCCATTGTAAAAAGTTTGAAGGATTAACCAATTAGGCAGAGCATGGTGTGGACACTTTCTTAAGAGCTCCGTAAATCTTTCCCAAGTTTTGTATATTGATTCCCCTTCATACTGACAAAATGAGATAATATCGTTTCTAAGTTTATTAGTCCTTGAAGGTGGAAAATACTTTGCTAGGAATTTTTGAGTTAAGTCCTACCAATTTTTAATAGAGCCAGGTGTTAATGAGTATAATCATATTTTAGCCTTATCCCTTAGTGAGAAAGGAAAAAGCCTTAGCCTAACAACATCATCTGACATGCTGTTATAACGAAAAGTAGCACAAAGTTCTACAAAAATTGATAACTGTAAATAGGGATCCTCCCAAAAAGTTCCTCGAAACTGATTGTTCAGCTTTAGTTAGATAATATCTGGATTTAGTTTGAACGAGTTAGCTTCTACGATAGTGTTTTTTATACTTAAGTGAATTTCACCTATCGTAGGATTTACATAATCCCTCAATGTTTTATGAAGATTTTCTAAGTTATTATTTTGAATGTTCTCCATTTTTGTTTCTAGTTTTTCAAGTCCTTTTTGTTTTTTGATTTTTTTCATTTTTTCTAACTCAGGATCAGAAGGCACAAGACCTGTAGATCCTTTAGTTCGCATACATAACACAGCATATAGTACATTAACAGTTAAACAAAAAGTATTTTCAATACAAGAAAACATTTTCACAAACACCTTGTTTTTCACACAAACAGTTTCTTCACAACACTTTTTCATACAAAAAACACTTATTAAAAAAAATAGCTTTTACGACACTACAATTTTCCAAGTCTAAGACTAAATACTTCAACCAAAATCCTCCTAAAACTCAAGCTCAACTGTTGCGATCCCCGAAAACGATGCCAAAAACTAGATCCCAAATATTTATGCTTACGTTTTTTATACTTTATATTTCCTTTCAATTATATCTCTTTCTTTACAACGATGCTAAAAACTTGATCCCGATGCAAATGAGAGTTTAATTGATATTTTTAAAGGGATTTTACGCAAGTATATGTATCTTTATCAAGTAATATAAAGCTTTTTGATTAAGCCCCGAATATCAATCCCGTGGAGGATCGCTATTAATCACAACGGATTTCAAGAGAAGTTCTAGTCTATGATAACACGCCCAAGCTTGGAGGTTCGATAAAAGTTTGGTTTTGATTATATATTATAATTATAACTTTAATATTACTTCTAATGATATACTACTTAATGAAAATCAAAAAGTGGGTTTAATTATATTAAAAGTATTCTTCCACATACAATGAAATTAGTGACATGTGTAAAAGTAAAATAAGTAGCGAGAGAGATTGTGACAAAAAGGAGCAATTTTATTCTTTACTCTTACTTGGTTCTATAAAGAACATAGGTTAATTTAATGATTTAAAATCTTGTAGATGGGTTAGGCAAGGAAGATACTAGCTCTCACTCTACAGTTCCCTCTTCTCCCTCCACTTGGGGGCTAACATCTCATAACAAAACTTTTCACAACAAACCAAATTACGGACTTTAGTCTGTCACCCTAAAGTCCTCAAATTATACACCTCTTAAACTTGCATATCTCCCTATTTATTTGCACTTAACCATATGGACTACATTCTCACCCATAAAATCTCATGTGATTTTTACCAATAGTTGATTGAGACAATACCGCATTGGTACTTATATGTTATCACAACAGATTTTAACATGCAAGTTGATCAGTTTACATGTACATGAAGATCAAATTAAAATCCTTGCAATATATTTTCACTCTACTCAATTCTATATCCTACAGATGCATACTAATTCGTTGTAAGAGGAAAGAGTAAAGAAAACTACACACTACACATGGAGAAACAACAAGAACTTTTCATTGAACAAGTCTTTGAAACCACACATACAAAGAACTAGATTCAAATCAAAATATAATGAAAATACTTATCTTTGATGCAAATCAAACTCTCCTTGTATAGAAAAAGCAATCTCCTTACAATCTTCTCCAAGAACAAAGTGAAAAGAAAAGAAGAAATTCTCACACTCTCTCTTTCTCTCTCACCTCATTGCCCCACTTGGGGATCACGCCTAAGTCTTCTTCTTCTCGGCCTTCTTCTCCTCTTCTAATAGTTTCTCTCCCTTCTCTAAATCTTCTTCTTCAAGAGTTTTCAAGCCTTAATTATAATTTTCCAAGAGATGCTTAAGTGTCTATTCAAAAAGAGTCCACATTCAATGAATCATCTAAAGGGTGCCTTAAGTGCCTTTTCACTCCAAGAGACACATACCTTCCATAATATCTCCCTATAACCGACCAAAAAAACTTCTATAAAGTTTATTTTACCATTACCAATGAATTACCCATGAAATAAGCTTCACAACGCTTCAAAAATCATCCAAATCCAATGTTTCTACAAAAAGTTATGCCCACAACCGTCACCAACCGTCACTGGCGGCTATGCGCCAACTGTTTCGCGCATAGGCGCCATAGCTCGCGGCTAAGTGCCAACTGGGTGGTGCTTAGGCTCCAAACACAGGTACAAATGTGTCTAGTTTGACCCATTTTGCTTCGGCATGCTCCGGTTCGACCACTTTTGCTCCGATATGCTCCATTTTGGTTCATTTTTGTTCTGTTTGCTAAAATCACTCCAAATTCTTCAATTTGATGTACCTACAACCAAAAACACAAGAATACATACCTTTAAAGTTGAATATCATTATAAAATATGACATAAAAATAGTATATTTTTAGGTTGATCAATATCTATGCATAAGTAGAATGTAAATACATAACACAGTATTTAATTAATTAAAAATAAAACATGCATCAAACAAACATGAAACCATTAGAACATTATTCTCCTCTTTTCACTGAGCAAGAGGGTATTTTTCTTTTATTTTATGGATTTTTCTAAACCAAGTCAAGAATTTTCTAAGGCGGACTGATTTAATTAAATCACTTAAATGCCTAATTTCCTACTTATCTGTATCAGACTCGTACACGTCGAAAGCACACATGTTTCCACACTATTAGACACCGTCGTCTAACTCAGTGTTGATTGGTCTCCGCGCTTCTACTCCATCTTACCATGAGGAGTGATCAGGGCCATTCGTCCGATACACGCGTGATCGGACGGCCTCATCATCCCCAAATGCCCACACTTGTGACACGTCCAACTTCTAACAGTAATATCTCAAGATAGACTCAACAAAATCAACTGCGTTTTGTTCCTAGAGCTTCATCTAAATGAGACAAACCTATCTATATGATTTATACATTATGAAATACAATATACATGCATGGGGAATCAAAATAGAGTCAGGCTAGGGGAAGGGCTCAATCCCTTGGTCTGAGCATGGTGACCTCGCAAAGATCCAACAAATAGGAATTCAACCTCTCCTTGGGCCTATGTATGAACTTAATCAGACCTGATTTGGGAGGTTGATCAAAGTCAAGGCTAGGGGATCTCTTTTATGGGGCTTTTGTGGGAGATATTCCTCTCTTGGTCTGGGGATGGTGAGGATCAAGTCAATTTTGAGTTTGATGGACTGTGGTGAAGTGTTCTGTATTGGGATGATTTTTGAGTGGAGAAATTGGCTATGGACAGTGGGAGAGAGGGTTGGAAAATGGCTAGGTCGGGCTCAGACGGTTATGGAGAAGCTCCGGAAACAATTTGACAGAGTCTCCCTAAGTAATTTTGAACTACTCCTCCTTGGCTATGGAGGAGGGGAGTTCCATGGAGGTTGTCATGGCCAGCTGAGGTGATTGGGAAGCTGCTTAGGTGGAGGGAAGAAGAGGGCAAGTGTCCAACCAGGATGAGCCAGCTTGGATGAGTGGAATTGTGAATTTTCCCCATGATTGTGCTCTTGGGTTTGGGTTTTACGGTAGCCAAGGAGGTTGGCCAGCCAGGCTCAGGTCCCCATCCCACTAAGGATGATTAGTGGTGGACAAATGTGAAGCCAATTGGGTTTGTGCATTGGTAGGGGTGATTAATTGAAATGGAAAGGGGTTTGGGTCAAATTGGGTTTAGTTTGGGTCAAGGTTCACCAAAATGGCTTGGGTCACTCCCAAGGTGGTCAAGGTGGATGAGGAGGTCAGCTTGGTCAGTCAATCAAGACTATTTAGATTAAATTTGCATTTAGGTGAAGCATAGGAAGGGTTAATAACTTTTTAAGGGATCATTAAAGGACTCCATCCTTTTTTCACTTTAGGCATGGTGAGGTGGCAAAGGATCTTATGGCTTACTGATGCACGAGACTTATATTTTGCAAGAATTTATGAATTCAAATTTATATATTTATAATGATTTTGTTAAGTCCAAGCATTCAACGCAAGTATACGTATCGTATCAAGTAATATAGGGCTTTAATGGAGTCTTGGTTATTGATCCCACAGGGAAAGTTCAGAGTATAAGAATGTGTTCACAATATAAATAATATATCACAAAAATCTGATATTTAAATAGCACTTAAGGATTAACACATACACCTACTAACACTACGCAGAAAATAGTAACAATTAACTAAATCACAATTACTTCTAACAACTTTAAAAATAGAATTAACTAACAAACACACTATACTAAGTATTTGAAAGGTTTTCGATATATGAAAAGTATCTTTCCTCTTGCAATGAGAATATGATGTGTGGATTGATATGGAACAATTATCTATATTATTGTGCCAAATAGGAGCATAGATGATTCTTTACCATTAAAAGAGTACCCCCTCTTCTAAGCAAGAAAAGAACATTGACATATCCTAAGTTTAGTCACTAAATCTAAGCCTAGGCTGGGAGGATACCGGTTCTCACTTCGGAGCTCCCACTCACCCTTCACCCGAATGCTAACCTTTGATATTAGTTACTAATCTCAGAAGCAATTTGGGGATTTCAGCCTGTCACCTTGAAACTCCACATTGAAGTCCATCAAAACATATTTCCCTATTTATTTGCACTCAATTCTTATAAACTATGTAATTCATCCATAGAAATTAAATGGGTCTTTCATTATTGTTGTAGGACATTAAATCCTTTCAAACTTAATGTTCAACAATATATTTTAACATTTCAATTGGTCAAATCAAAAAGTAAATTAAGTTCAGAATGAAAAACCATCACAATTTCTTCATTACATTAAAAGCACATTAAATCCACATCAATCCATCATCAGATCTCTATGCAAGAAGAAAGATAAGGAAAATACTCAGAATTCATGGAGAATATACAATAAAACATGGATTTTATATATAAAAGAAAAGTCATACAAACCAAGAAAGAAAATAGAACTTATCTCTTTTCTCTTCCCCAATGCAATTCCCTTGAAGTTCCTTTGAATCCTCTTTTCTCTTTTCTACAACACTTAATTCTCTTTTTAGAATGGAAAGGAAGAAGCAATCTCTCACTTTACTCCTTCTCCTTCACTCCTTAGAGAAGAATTACTCTCAAATCCTCACTCTACACACACTTCTCCTAAACCCTAACACTTAACACTCACTAAAACTACACTAGAAGACATAAGACACACACCATTTTTGTCCAAAAATGGTTACTTTTAAGATAGGGATGAAATCCTAAGAGTTTCCATATGCAACACTTCAAAAAGTAGCCAAAACTCTTCAAATTTGAATTCCACCGACTTCAGGTGCCGGCGGCACCAGATAGGGCACCAGTGGCACTCTATCGTGCCATTAAGTGCTGAAGTGTCTAAATCCTGGCGCGAGCGTCGCCAGAACACCTTTTCCACCATTTAGCTCCTTTTTGCTCCTTTTTGCTCTGAATTCATTCCTTTTTGTTTCTTTTCACTCCAATCACCTAAAATCATCATACCTGCAATAAATCATGAAAAATACCCTTCTTTAAAGTGCAATATCACCAAAAATGGGTAAAATTATATAGCAAAAACTGTATATATTTTTGGTGCATCAGAATCCCCCAAACTTTAACTATTACTTGTCCTCAAGTAATCTTTTTACTACATAAAATATAACTCTAGGCAATGTACTTTTTAATTGTAAGACACTGAAAATTCAAAAGAATTATTGGTTAGATTTTCAGAAAAAAAATCAGTAACTCAGGTCAACACTACAGGTGTAAGAATATTCACAATAAAGTGTAAGAGTTCTAGTTTTCTATTTATTTCAAGATGAACCATAATTTGTCAAATTAAGAGTGCCTAAAAAAAACTATGTGAAAAAGGAGTTCATGCAAACTTCATTAGAATATAGGCCAGTACTTAAAACATAAATTCAGAAATGAAATCAAGCTCCCCCTTTAGGGTGATTCAAGTGAAGCCAATTTTTAATTAGGCATCTTCTCAAGTTTCTCCTCATAAATATTTTTTTTTCTTTTTTTTTCTTTTCTTTTCTTTTCTCTTTTCTTTTAGGGATTGTTTTTCAATTCTCATTTTCTTTTCTTTTTCCATTTTTAATGAGGATTGCTATATCTGGATAGCCTTTAATGATTTTGAACTTCGCTCTCCTCTTTCTAAAGTTCAAACCTGAAACACCTCTTTACTTTATATATAAGTATAAGCTTTATTATTCATCATAAAGTCAAAATCTCTTCTTAACACACAATACTTTAAGTCCCTTAAAATTTCAAAAATATAGTATTCTTTACTTTAAATAGTTAACTATAATCAAATCCTTTCATACCAAATATCTTACTTCTATAAAATTGACCTTTATTACTAAAAATTTTCATCCTATCCTTCCTTAATATTCAATTGAAATAAAAAGTTTTAGTTATCTTACAATGAGGTTCAACTACTAGAAGTTATGCTAATAATTTTTGAAAATGTAATAATTGAGAAAAAATAAAAGTTAGTATTTCTCTACCCTCCCCCAAACTTAATTTTTTTAGTAAATTTGAAACAGTTGAGAGTAGAAGAAAACTAACCTTTCTGTGTTGGGATCCTGAAATCTTCATCAGCTATCTGGTATTAATCAAAATTTATAACTAGCAGGCATGAAACAATTAGTAGCAGTGATATAAAAATTTTAAATATTTTCATGGGTAAAGAAAAATTAACGTTAAACATCTAAACTTTCAATAGAACACTAAAACATGAAATAAACTATCACAATACTACACAGTCCAACTAACAATTTTAATGTTTCAGTACAACATAACAGTACACCAACAAGGTTACACATAACATGAAAAATAAATAACTACTACATCATATCAGTACAACACAACACAACAAGATTAACAAAAATAAAAAAACAAACAATCTACCAGTCTCCATCACCAGGATCAGTAGGGTCATCAATAGGGTCATCAGCAGGGTCATCAACATGGCCAGGTCTATATGGTGTATAGTTGGGGCAAGTAGGAAATATCACATCGGACTCCTCCTCATAAATCTAACCTGAGCATCACATCACTCCTCGCCTTAAATACATCCATCCGACCATGGAGTCTATTCACACTAGAACTCTGTAGTCTCAGCTACTCCAAAATATCAGATAAGGTAGGCAGCTTAGATGTTTATGGAACATCATAACTTGTAGTAGGAATATCAATACTCCTATGCTCATCTCTGGCTCCCACATGAGGCTCATAAGTAAGGAAAATATTCTTTGTAATTGGTCTCAATGGTATAGCCACTTCTTCAGAACTATTAAACTCCACTCCAGACTGAACACACAGGGCATGAACTAAAGCAGGATGTCCTAATCCTCCAGTGGTCTCACCTCTAGTAATAGTCTGAATATTCTCGTAGATAATAACCCCAATATCATTCTTCTTCATCTTCTGAATACAGTAGTTCAGAATCGCTCTATCCCTTGTAACTTCGCTGTGGTGATAAGATGGTAATAGTCTCGCAGAAATGAAATAATGCCAAACTTTTGAAGCAACTGTCGGCATATTTTTAGGTTGTATTGTATTTTAAAAGGGGGGTCGCCTAACAGAAGTTGTCGGCGAATTTGAATTTTAAATTTGATTTAAATATATATATAATTTAGAAAGTAGTATTTGGCTTTGAAAATAATTTTTAAATTTGAAAGTTTTAAGATATGAGATTAAACCGATCTCACATCCCAAATAGTTTATATAAACGAGCACCGCACCACAAATCGTGTATCTATCCCTAAGGATAGACACACCGCTTGATGGTGGGGCTCGATCAAATAAACTAGAAGTTTTGTGACATCCGTTTGGTCCGCGAACCAATTTTATAAGCCGACAAATTCCCTCGCTTAATATGAAAGTATCAAACGGGGTTTATATTACTCGGGTTCTTTAAATTCCCTATAAGGGCAAGCCCCTATAGTTAATTACATCTTAAGTGACGGGAATCACCTAAGAAAACTCTCGATAATAATCAATAATTCCGCTCTCAAGAATTTCAAAGTTTAAGGTTTTCAAAGATCGAATTTTGGAATTTCAATAGGGAATGGATCAAATTTTGGAACATTTTGTTTTGTGAATCCAAAGGAAGAAAGGTAGGAGAAATCACTGATTCGAAGTGAACTTCGGTAATTTCCCGACTATCCTATCGTTTGGCTTAAGTTTAGGAAAGTCCTAATACTTATTTAAATGTTTTGATCTTGCCAATTTTAATTAATTAGGACTTATATTTGTATGATAAAATCAAACAAATAGCCTAGAAGATGTGAGGGTTTATTGTCGTATCGGACGACTACCTCGGAATCCTAAGACCGGTTAGGGCTTAATTTGCAATGCAAATGCCTAACGAAGAGTTGAGGATTTATGTTGCACTAGTGCAAGCTACCTCGAAGTCCTATGGCTTGGTTATTTTAATTCTAGAAAAGTTTTGCTGAAGTAGGTTCGAGTTTCTGTCGACGACGATGGTCGTGCTTGCCCACCATGCTCCAAGTTCCTTGTTGTTGCAGAGGTTTAGTTTTAGAAATCATAAATCAGGGGATGAGGGAAGTGTTTTGGTTTAGAGAAGTCTTAATTTCCAAGTGTTTTTTTTTATTTTGATTAAAACAAATCTTAAAGTTGATTATAACGACACCGATTAAGATCCCACGGTTCCATCCTTCCGGCATCATTATTTTTATCGGATTCACTTAGTCCAGATGAATTTGCTAAACTCAACTGAATGAGTTCCACACTTTCATTTAGACCGTGGGAAATCCCGTTAGCAACACGTAGGTTACATCATCCGAGGTATTCCCGATCATCCAACAGGACGTTTTAATTTAGTTGTAATTGTAGTTTTGTGTTCTGTTTGTGATTAAATTTTGAGTTGTTTTATATTTTGAAATGTTGTGGCGGTGAATTTTATCTTGCAATGACTTTTAACTTAATTTGGTTTCGGTTTTAGGGACTATCCTAAAGGTGTGGGTTTTCATGCAACAGATTGTTTTATTATGCAAGAAAAATAAACGCAGTTGCAATAAAGTAAATTGCAATAATGTAAATTCTTTGGAAAATAAATTGCAGGAAAGTAAATTGCAATAATACAAATGCGTACCCGGAGGGTCTTCCCGTCATCCCAAGCTGCACTTAAAACACAATTAGCATACTTAAGCAAGTTCCTAGGTAAGGCTAAGGGAAAGGTTATGGTTTTCTACCAAATTCCTAATCCTATAACTAGTCATTTCTATGACGTCTAGGTTCTTTGTGTTTTGGTTTAAGGACGATTTTCTTCATCAAAGAATAATCAAATTCAATTGTTCTTATAAATGTCCTATCATATTGAGAAAGTGCTTAAGAAGGATCTTAAACATCTTTTCAATATTTCTGGGATTGTTTTAAGTCCAAATGAATTTAATTATATAAATGAATCGATCGTCCGAGGTTTTCAAGTTTTGTTAATTTGCTCAGTGAACTAGGACATTTGAATATCCTATGAGTGAAGTGACACTTCATTTAATGTTTCATTTAGGAGTTGTAATAACTAAAGCTTTCGAGGTAGATTAGTATTCAAATGATTTGGTTTAAGTTAAAGAGTTTAAATTTGGAATAGTGTTCAAGTTGCTTTTAAATTTATTTTCTTTCGTTTTAGGTGATGTTATATTTAATTCAATTTAATTTAATTTTAATTGAGTTTTAATTTAATTTAATTTGATTGAGTTTGATTTAATTTGATTTGATGTTTAATTAATTTAATTTGATTTAATTTTAATTTGATTATTTAATTTAATTTAATTCAATTATTTAATTTAATTTATTTAATTTAATTTAACTTGATTTAATTCAATTTTATTTAATTAATTTAATTTATTTAATTTAATTTAATTTAATTTAATTTAATTTAATTGTTTAATTTAATTTAATTTAATTATTTAATTTAATTTAATTTAATTATTAAATTTAATTTAATTTAATTTAATTGTTAAATTTAATTTAATTTTAATTTAATTTATCTTTAATTTACTTTATTTTTAATTTTAATTAAAATTTTAAAAGAGTTTAATAATTTAATTAAGTCTTTTAATGTTTCAAATTTGAGTTATCATTTTAATTAAGAGTTGAATATTAATGAGATAATTAATTTAGGGACTTTTTAAATTAAAGAATAAATCTCTTCCTAATAAATATCCCTTATTTTAATAATTCCAATTTATTATTCCTCCAAATTTAATCTATTATTTAATTAAAGTTTAATCATTTTAAAATTGTTTAATGGGTTTCTACCCTTTAATTATTTAAATTTCAATCATCCAAATCAGATTAAGATCAAATATTTTACTTGTTGATTTTTTTATTAAACCTAAAGTTTTAATTAAGGGTTAAAAGTTTAATTACCATTTTACCCTTTAAGCTTAATAATTTCATAATTCACTAAATTGAACCCAAATGAACTTGAAATTTTTATGTGACTTCACTCATATGTCAATAAAGACATGAGAGGAGAAAATGTGATTTTTCTGTATTTAATTTATTTATATAATTATTTTTGGTGGAAAATAGAGATTTTCAAGGAAAATTTAATAATATGACCAAGGGAAAGTTTCTGTCCTTAAGAAAATTAGGGGACATTCCTAATGACCAGAGAAGCACTTGGACCAATTTTGGTGATTTTTTGAATTATATTATTTTTATTATAATTATTTTGAGTTTTGGAGTATTAATTAATTTAAAAATAAAATAAATATTGAAAAATGGATTTTATATTTTTCAAAAATCTCTCTGATATCAAGGAAAAAAGAGAAGCAAATTTTGTAATTTTCTGATTTTTCTATGATTTATTGTAATTATTTTAGTGAAAATGCTAGAAAATACATTTTTTTTAATTTTAAAATTACCCTAGGGCTTTAAAATTTAATATCTCACTAAATAGACTTAGGAAAAATATGGGGTTTGTTCCTAAGTGATTAAAATTCAAAATGTGACATTTTGGTGAATTTTATTATTTTTGTGATTTTTATTATTTTTTAATTATTAAAATATTAAAATATTATTAAAAATCAACTTTTTTAGAAAATTGAAATTTTAATTTTCCTAGGTTTCCCTAATATCAGAGAGGCTCCAAAACCAATTTAGTGAATTTTTGAAAAGTATTTTAAAAGTTATGAATTTTTAAAGTTTAAAATGGCTAAGTGGCTTAATTAACCCAATTAGTGGGGCTAACCAAGTCCAATCGACCTCAAATTTTTATGATGGATTCCTCTGATCCTAAAGGTCAGTGGAGAATTGATTTCAAGTCAATTTGATGCCTGGTTAATTCTAATTAATTAAAGACCTATTTTGGGTGTTTAAGCCAATTAGGGTTGTTTTACATGAACTAAGTCAAAACCTATTTTTCCTAGGGTTCTCTCGGTTATAAGGAACATCACCAAATTTTCCTAGAATTTATTTCACAACATGCTATTTTTTGGAATTAAAATACTCAAAACAGACAACATGCATTTGAAAAATAAATAACTTTTCACGAGAGATGGCCTACGACCTTGGAAAATTCGGGGAATGTTCCCAAGTTCGAAGGCTTCAAAAGCCCTATGGTCTCATGCCATGGTGAATTGTATACATGCATGGAGAATTAAATGTATGCAGAGAGTAAATAAATTATAAAAAATAAAATACTTGATGAAATTAAATGATTTCTTTTCCACATTATTCTCCTCTGTTCACTGAGCAAGAGGGTATTTTTATTTTATTTTTGTGATTTTTCTACACAAAGATATGGATTTTTAAAGTTTCGATATTTAATAAATACATTAAATACCCTATTTATCTACTTATCCACGCGGCGCCAGCGAAACATCGGCAGCTCCGAAGGGGTACGTGTCGCGCTGTGATTGGGCGCCGCCATCTGAGTCATCCGTCCGGGCCCCGCGGTTCTCGCACCGTTTCCTGGTCCGACGCCATCTGAGCCGTTCGTCCGCGCGTGTATCGAATGGACGGCATCCGTTCATCGTCCCCAAGTGTCCTCACCCGAGAGCCGTCCACACTAAATCCCTAAGATCTCACTCGATTCTCAATGGATTTTTACGTTCTTATACTCTATGGATTCGTCTCTGAAGAGACGAACACATCTATACTGGCTAACATGCATTGAAACTAAGGCATTTGAAATGGAGAATCTCCGGAAGCTCGGGATGGAGAGTTAGCTCATACCTTAGCTCGCAGAAGTGTGGCTTCAATCCGAGAGTTGTTGCACCTTCGATTGGGTCCCAGCAAGCTCCGGATGAAGTCTCTTGGTCCGGGAATTGTCCGGATATGATTTCGACCAAGCCCGATCACAAAGCTTGGAGGCTGGAGCAACTGGGTGGCCTGGAGATGGGGCTTTTGCTGGTGGACACCTTCCCTTGGTCTGGTGAAGGTGTAGAGCCAATCAATTTGAGAATTGGCTCACTGTAGAGAAGTGTCCTGGTTTTGGGTGGAATTTCAACTCTGAAATTGAGCTTACAGAGGAGAAATGGCAGGGGGATCTCACTGGGGATCAAGTGTTCTAAGAGTGGAGAAGGGTCTGGAACAATTTTGGCAGAGTTTTGGCAAGGTTTGTGCTTAGCTCTTTTCATGGCCGAGAGAGGTGGAGTTTAAATAGGAGAGGGTGGAGGGCCTCCCAGGGGGAGTTGAGGCATGGGATCAAGCCGCTTCGGTGAGGAGAAGAACGACCATGGTGGCCATCGGGCATGGGGCAACTCGGCAGGTGAGAATTCCAAGCTTGGGCTCACATGATGCTCTCGGGTGTGGTGTTTTCCGGCGATCCGGGCGGCTGGCCGGCAGGCATGGGTCACCATCTTGACCGGGGAGGTCGTGGCTTGGCAATGGTGAAGTCAATTGGGCTTGGACATGTGTAAAGTGTTTGGATTAGAATGGAATGGGGGAGAGGCCATTTTGGCTTGAAATTGGTCAACCCATTGGTTTGGGTTGGGTTCACCTCCCCATGGCCGGTCTTGGGCTGAGAAGATCGGTTAGGCTAGCTGGGTCAAGAGGTGGTGATGTCCTTATCCAAGAATATTTGGATTAAATCTTGGTTAAGGGGAGACATGCTTAAGGCTAATGACTTTTAGGAGATGGTTAAAGGACCTCCTCCTTTTGCCATTAATGGCATGGTCACATGCCAAACTTTCATGGCTTCATATGGCTTGTGAATGGCTCATCCTTGGCTTCCTTTGGCTTGGGAAAAGGTTTATTTGTTTCATGAAAAGGGTTTTAGAAATTTTTGACATTTAGGGGGTAATTTGACATGTGGCTTGATTTGGAATGGTTTAATTGATGATTTTGAAACTTAGGGGTGATTTTGATCAAATGGATGATGAGGGGAAGTGTCATGTGGGCTTTAGGATGATTTGGGCTTTTAAAATTTAATGAAGATGGGTTTTTAAGAAGGTTTAAGGGAAGTGGGCTTTTAAGTTTAAGGATGTGTTCATGGATGGGAATTTTTGTAGAAGTTTGGGCCAAATAGTTGTTAGTTTTGGTTTAGGGATGTTTCATGAATAATTTGAAATAGATTTAAGGTGGTTTGGGTTTGAATTGGGTTGAATTTGGGTTTATTTGGTAAATGGGCCAATGTAGGTCAAATTGGGCTAACTTGGGCCAATGTTGGGCTAGGGTTGAAATTGATGTAAAATAAATGTTGAGAAATGTTTATGGGAGTGTTTCAAAGAGGTTTTGGCTTTGGTTGGGTTTTGATTTTGAGGTTTGGGCCTATTTGGGTTAGGTTTGGGTTTAGGTCAAAATTGGGCTTTTTGATTTTGGGTTGAATTTGAGTGGGGTTTGGGTCAAAATCTTGGGCAAATCATGTTAGTGTTTTGTTTATGGGGATGTTAAGGAAGATTTAGAAAAGATTTGGGGTTAATTGGAGTTGAATTGGGTTAGTTTGGGCTAAGTTTGGGTCATGGGTCCAAATTTGGGCTTTAAGGCCCAAAGTGAAATTGGATCCAAATGTCAATTAAATTGGACTTGGATTTGGTCTAAATTGGTATTGGGAATGTTGAATTGAAGTTTAGAATTGAATTGGACCAGAATTTGGGTCAATTGGATAGGTTTGGTTTAACATTGGGTTCACTTTGGGTTAAAATGGGTCAATTTGGGGGTTTTGACAAAAGTAGGGTAAATTGACAAAATTGGCCCATGGTGTAGTTGGACAAAATGAAATTGGGAATATTTAGGATTTTCTGGAATTTTCTGGGAATTTTTTGAATTTTTGGATTTTTAGGCCAAGAAGGGTATTTTGGGTATTTGGAGGGTATTGGGGGGTATTTTTGGAATCTTTGGTATTTTTGGGTATGGATGATCAATTTGAGTGATGTGGAGATTTTTGGAATTGATTTTGGAAAATTTTGGGTAATTTGGAAATTTTGCAAAAATTTGGGTAATTTCAAGAGTTTTGGGTAGGTTTAGTAGGTGTAGGGTCCCGGGGGTCAAAAAATTGAAAATTTGGGAAATTGAAGATTGGGTAAACCTAGGTGGAAAGAAATCATTTTGGTTGAGCCATGAAGCCATTTCAAGCCCATATGAGCCATGAGAGGACTCATTTGAGGCATTCACTATGTTGTTCCTAACCCTTGCACCGAGGGCTTGGGGTTAAGGACCATCCATGTGAATCACCTACATGAGTCGGGAGGTTAAGTTGGGTATGGGTGTGGTTTTAGGAAGTGTGTGGAAATGTAGTGTGTAAGTGTAGTGTAAGTCAGCCCCTTCACCGGACCGGGCCACCTGGAAGCGATCCTAAGGCCAAAGAGTCCTATAGGAACTCATCCTTTAAACTTCCACATTTGATTTCAACCCTCTAGGTGATTAGGGGTCTATGGTCGAGTTTGTGGAGTTTGCGGGGAGTTTAGAAGTGGTTTGAATTTCTAAAAGGCGGGTCCCAATTCTAGTCCTCTAAGACAGTCAAAGGAAAAGCCTAAGGCTAGATCCTAACTACTAAAGAGAGAAGAGAAGACCTCATCAAAAATGAGGTCAACAGCAACATTCAATGTGGAGGCGGGGAAGTTAATCAACTATTTTTGACTTGCATTCCATTCTCCTCATCCATCAGTCAAAAAAGCAATCACTTCTCTCATATTCTCCCCTCAATTGTCAAAGTTTTTTGTATTCACAAACGAATGGTTCCCGAGTCTGATAGAAAGCATTGATACGTTGAGGAGCAAACTCAACCATTTTTCCTCTAATAAGCACACACTCAGTCTCAGTCCATGGTACATTCAAATAGAACTCTCTAACAATTCCCATAACAGCATTCACAGTGAAATAAAAAAATCGCTCCTAGTTCCGCTCTGCAATTAATTATTCAACAGATCCTCCAAGACTATTAAAATCTCGATCTTGGATATACTTCTTGTTGTAAAGGTAAGAGTTAAAGAGATATTGGGCTTTGACATTAACAAACTTCTCCTCATCAAAATCCAATTTCATCTTCCCTTTACTCAACCTTGGAGCCATGTAAATTTCTAAAATTTGCAAGAAAATTCCATTAAATCCCAAATTCACAATGTAACAAACTCCAAACACTATTCTAAACAAGCAAGAGCAAATTTCATCATGTAAATCTCAAAATCTCTTTAAAACTTCAAAAATTCCATCATAAGAAATGTGAGAGATTTCCATGGTAAAAATCCAAAAATTTTAACTTAATGTGAAGCTCTTACCAAGAGATGTGTAGATCCGACCTTGAAAAGCTTTGAAATCACCTTGAATCCAAATTCTAGCAAGTCCTAGATCTTAAAAATCGTGAAAATGGAGGAATAAAATAAAGAAAATGGAAGAATTTGCAGGTCCCAGAGTAAAAATCATGAAAACGAGGGTTTTTGGCCTTTTACTAGGTTTGGACGCCAGCGGCGCTTTATTTAAAATAATTAGCCAAACTCTCTGGATTTGGGCACCGCCGGCGCCAGTCCAAAATATTTTCTGGGTCTGAAAGTTTTTCCGTAATTTCAATCGTTTTGACATCCACAATGATGTTTAACACTTCAATAGGCTTTTACATCATCCCATAAGCAATAATTAACTCAATTCTTCACACAAACAATACACAACAATCTTATATATATAAAATCCAAGTTACATCATAGACATCAAATATGTTCATTCAAACCAACTACGCTTAGATAATTAGTGCAACAGGTACTCTATGATAGGCAAACACTAAGATCTAAGTACACAATGAAACTAAGCACATCTAAATCCAAATTCAAATTTCAAAGCAAATACTACACAAACCAAACATAAATAAGCAAAGCAAACTAAACACACAACAAACATAAGTAGAATCCATCAATTACTCCACATCAGTTTCAGAACTATCCTCTCCTCTAATGTCTCCAATACATTTACTGATGTACAAACAAATTATAGAATGGAAAACTTGGAAATTCGTCAGATGATTCCTCAACAATCACCGTGTTCTTCTTCATCAGATTGATCAAGCCCATCTCAATTCGACCAGTGTGATCAAATTGCTCTTTTATTCTCTAATCTATATGGTCGAATAAATCATAAATGTTATTGATTGCATTCATAACGTTCCGTACCTCTTTCTCGAACTATTTGATCCTCTTTAATATCATTCTGGAACCTTCAAGAAATAGGGTTGAATCGGTTGTGAAGTCTGTGTTGGTTGATCAACAAGAAAATTCATGTCATCTTCATCTCCAACTGTCTGGTAGTCATAGGGATTAGTTGGATCAATAGGCCTCCATGGAAGAAGAACCTTTTCCCAACTTTCATAAGGAACCTGTGACTGACTACATAACAGAAATATGGTGGATGGGTGTCCAAGCCCATATTTAGATCCATGCACAATTAATCCCAGAACTGATTTCACAATGATATTACCAATGTCAACCGGCCTCCCAGTTTGAATACAAAAATTCAAAATGGCACTTTCCTTGGTTACCTTGCTAATCTTCAATGTCTGAAATAACTTTGCTGAAATAAAGTAGTTCCACTGCTTCAATACTGGATTGAGAGATGTAGATGGAAAACTAATGTATCCACTCTGTCTAATTCCTCACTCCTCATTATCATCTATCAAATATCGATACACATCATTCATATTATCCCTCGTGGCGTTGAAATTAGAATAATGGAAAATATGTACGTTCTCGATCATAAAGAGATCGTTAATTCATGCATGAGTAAATTGAACAAATCTACCATGCACAAATACAAACCCTTGGTTGTTCTCGTGAAGATTTGTATAGAACTCTTTAACAATAGGAATAATAATGGCAGCGGTAGTGTAGCAAAGCACTTCCCAATATCTCTCTTTAATAATTTCTTAAATTCTAATAGTAGGATTATCCATACCTCGATTTATGAAGCCTCTTTCCTTGATAATCCTTCTTTTCATCATCACTTTGTTGAACAAACGCTGCTCCTCGAAACTTATGAACTTCCTTCGGTTGAAAACACGAAATTGAGGGGTTTCAATGGGGTAGGAATCCATAGGATACGAATTGGGATTGGTGGTTTTCATTTTTCTGGAGTTAAGAAGTTAAAAATGGAGTTTAGGGAGTTATAAGGATGAAGATCCCACCAAAAACCTCCAATACTCGCATTTTGAAACTTGAAAACCGTCAACAGGTTTTGGGTGCCGGCGGCGCTCGATAGGGCGCCGTGGCGCTCAAGCAGGCAAGTTCAGTGTATGGTCTGTGATAAGGTGCCGGCGATGCCATTGGTAAATAATTCTCACCGAACTTCGTTTGGCCTAAAATATTCCAATATCTCGATTTGATCCATCATTTATCAAATTTTAAAGTATTTAGGAGTAATTAGGATTAAAAAAACTATCTAAAAAGCATAACTATATCGAACAAGCAAACACACCACAAAGATACATAGGGGTTGCCACCCAAAAAGCGCTTGGTTTAACATCGTCAGCCCGAAAAAACATTCAGTTAATCGAGATAACTCAGCATTAAAACCTCTTTGAAGTCAGGTTGAAACCTGTCAAAGTAAGGCTTTAATCGATGCCCATTAACCTTGAAAATCTTTCCAGTATCAGGATCTTTAATATCAACAGCTCCAAAAGAATAAACTTTTACAACTGCAAAAGATCCTAACCATCTAGACTTGAGCTTTCCAGGAATTAACTTAAATCTTGTGTTGTATAATAACACTTTCTGTCCAAATTCCAAGTTCTTTTTCAATATCTTCTGATCATGACATAGTTTTCTTTTCTCTTTATAAATCCTATCATTATGATAAGATGCATTTCTAATCTCTTCCAATTCATTCAATTGCGTAAATCGTTTCTCTCCAACATTTCTTAAATTAAAATTTAACTCTTTTATTGCCCAATATGCTTTATTCTCCAATTCAACTGGTAAATGGCTAGTCTTACCAAACACTAGTCTATAAGGAGACTTTCCTATAGGGGTTTTAAAAGCAGTCCTATAAGCCCATAAAGAAGTATCTAATCGAGCAGACCAATCTGATTTATGATTATCCACAGTTTTTTCCAAATTTCTTTTAATTTCATGATTAGACACTTCTACTAAACCACTAGTCTAGGGATGATAAGTAGTAGAGATTCTATGAATAATATTATATTTCTCAATTAATCTCTTAATTTGATTATTCCTGAAATGGGATCCACCATAAGTAATGATCACTCTCGGCATTCCATATCTTGTAAATATACTTTTCTTTAAAACTTTTGAAACACTCCGAGCATGACATCTAGGTAAAGCAACAGCTTTAATCCATTTCAAGACATAATCTATAGCAACCAATATATATAAATTTCCAAATGAAGGAGTAAATGGTCCCATAAAATCTAATCCCCATAGATCAAAAACTTCAACTTCCAAATTATAATTTAGAGGCATTTCATTTCTTCTAAAGATATTACCTACTCTCTGACATCGATCAAATGATTTAATATATCTATAAACATCTCTAAAAAGAGTAGGCCAATAAAATCTTGTTTGTAAAATCTTAAAAGCAGTTTTATTAACACTAAAATGACCTCCAAATTCAGAATCAAGACATATTTGAATAATCAAATTTGTTTCTTCTTGCGACACACATTTCCTAATAATTAGATCCTTACACTGTTTATATTGATAGGGCTCATCCCAAAAATAAAATTTTGCATCATATTTGAACTTCTTTTATTGTTGTCTTATTAAATCAGGTGGTACAATATCACTTACAATATAATTCACATTATCAACATGTCAAGGCAAATTACTTCCCTTAATAGTATAGAGTTGGTCATCAAGGAAAATTTCAGTAATTTCCTTTTCAAATTCAGATAATTTATCATATTCTATTCTTGATAGATGATCAACTATTTGATTATCAGCTCCCTTCCTATCAACTATCATAAAATCAAATTCTTGTAGAAGAAGTATCCATCTAATGAGTCTAGGTTTTGCATCCTTCTTTTGCATTAAATATTTGATAGCCGAATGGTCTGTATGCACAATACTTTTAGCTCCAATTAAATAAGGTCTAAATTTTTCAAAAGCAAATACTATAGCTAATAACTTCAGTTGTGGTAATTTGAGCCTCATTAAGAGTTTTACTAGCATAGTAGATGACTTTGAAAACTTTATCATGCCTTTGTCCCAATGCTACTCCGATCACATAATCACTAGCATCACACATAACTTCAAATGGTTTCTCCCAATCAGGTGAAACAATTATAGGTGCAAAGATTACTTTTTTTAATAATTCAAAAGCACTCAAGCATCCATCATTAAAATCAAATTTTTTATCATTTTCTAACAGTCGGCACAAAGGTTTAGTAATTTTAGAAAAATCTTTAATATATCGCTTGTAAAATCTAGCGTGTCCTAATAAATCCTCAACCATCTCATAGTAATGGGTGGCGGCAATCTCTTAATCACTCTAATTTTAGCAGGGTCAACCTCCATACCTTGCTAAAAAATTTTATGCCCAAGCAAAATTCCTCCTGCAACTATAAATTGACATTTCTCCCAATTTAGAACTAGATTTATTTTCTCACAGAGCTCCAAAACTTTTGCTAAGTTTTCCAGACAAATTTCAAATGAAGTCCCGAACACAGAGAAATTATCCATTAAAACTTCTATTACATTATCTATCATACTACTGAAGATAGACATCATACATCTCTGAAATTTTGCAAGTGCATTACTCAGTCCAAAAGACATTCTTTGAAAAGCAAAGGTTCCATAAGGGCTAGTAAATGTTTTCTTTTCTTGATCCTCAGGAGCGATAGGTATTTGATGGTAACCAGTATATTCATCCAGAAAATAGTAGTACTTGTGTCCAGCAAGTCTATCTAGCATTTGATCGAGAAAAGGAAGAGGAAAGTGATCTTTTCTGGTGGTGGTATTTAATTTCCTATAATCAATACAAATTCACCATCCATTAATTTATCTTGTGGGTATAATTTCATTACATTCATTCACTTCAACAGTCACTCCTCCTTTTTTCGGTACACAATGTATTGGACTCAGCCAAGCACTATCCGAAATAGGATGAAAAATTCCAGCATCCAGCCATTTTAAAATCTCTTTCTTAACTACATCTTTCATTATAGGATTCAATCTCCTTTGCAGATTAATTCTTGGTTTATGTTCTTCATCTAATAAAAATCTAAGCATAAAAATTGAAGGACTAACTCCTTTAATATCTGCCAAACTCCATCCAATAGCTTTCTTGTATCATTTTAAAGTTTCCAACCACTTCTATTCTTGAAAATCTTTTAACTCTGAAGATACAATAACTGGCAAGGTAGATGATTCTCCTAAAAGCATATACTTCAAATGATTAGGGAGAATTTTCATCTCAAGTTCAGGAGGTTTTATTACAGATGGAATTAAGCTTTTATCTCCACCTTCCATTGTGTCTCATACTTCGAATCTCTCCTGAACATACTCCAAATCTTCATTCTTCTTACTATCTGAATTTTCTTCATCTTCAATTTCTTCTTCAAACATATTTTTATATTTTTCTTCTTTTCAAATATATTTTTAAAATGATCGTTTCTCAAGTAATCACAGACCTTGACCTAAGAAAAAAGTTCAAGATTTTCATGTTTATTTTACACTGATTTTAATGATATTGCACTTTAAAGAAAAGTATTTTTGGTGTTTTTATGCAGGTATGAAGAATTAAGGACAAGGGAACAAAAATATGCAAAAATGAGTGGATTTGGAGCAAAAAAGGACTAAATTATGCAAAATTGACCTAGGCCGCCGACAGCGAGGTCGAGGCCACCGATGGCGTGATTTTCCCGAGAGTGCAGAATTAATTATAAGGGAGGCCACTGACGGCGGGTAGTGTTTAAATGCATTGTTTTTAAAAGGCCGCTGATGGTGCCTCGAGGCCGCTGATGGCAGGGTCGACCGATCTTTCCAGAAATACATTAAATGTGGATGATTTTCGAAGGGGTGCCATCACAACCCTTAGAGACTCTTCTACAACTTTAAAAGGAACAAACTTAGGACAAAAATGTGGTCTTTTTCTGGTCTCTAAAGTGATTATTAGTGAGTCCATAGTGTAAAAGAGAGTCAATTAGTGAGTTTAATTTAGTGAGTAGTGTGTTCAAATAGAGAATTTTTAAGGAATTCTTCGAGGGATTGCAAGAGTGGAAGGGGCGTGAGAGAACTCTTCCACATTGACATTTAAAAGGAGAATTCTAAGGAAAAGATCCAGAGGAACTTCAAGGAGTTTGCTTGGGGAGGAATTTGAGATAAGTATTGTTTATTTATTTTTAGTGTGTAGAACTTTACTTTATTATATGAAATCAAGGTTTTATTGCATCCTCTTCATGAGTTCTGAGTAGTTGTTCTATCTTTCTCTCGATTTTGATGTTTTTGTGAAATGATTATATAATTAGTCCATTAAATAAATTATAAAAGAAGTTGTGATGGTACTATACCTAAACTTACTTTACTATATGAATTGGTCATTTATATTGTTAAAATCCGTGAAGAATTCTTAAGACCTAACCATCGGCTGAGGATTCTTAACTTGTATGTATCACATTTCCCTTTGCAAGGTAGACGGGTAAATTCTTGAAGGGAGAAGTGTAAATAAATATGGAAATAATATTAATCGGGCGTAGAATTTGAGATTTTAGAGTGATAGGCTAAAGTCCTCAATTCGGTTCTATCTTTTGGGTGCTGATGTGTAGATTGTTAGCCCTCAGGTGAGGGGAACGTGGGAGCTCTGAAGTGAGAGCCGGTATCCTCCCAGCCTAGCCGCAAAATCTGTAACCAAGCATAGGATTAGTCAATGTTCTTTATTCCTGGACCGAAAGGTAAAGAATAGGTATGCTCCTATTTGACACAACACATTAAAACTAATTATAATTATCATTTCTCTTAAATAGCTTAACTAAGGGGAAAGATTTTTACTATTATCTATATTTGAACTCAACTTTAGTATTAGTAAATTATTAGTTAAACTAGTTTTTAATATAAGTTTCATATCATTATCAATTACATATTAGTGACAGATAGGCTTTTAGATTTACTTGTAATTCTGACTTAATTTTTATAATCCTAGTCCGTAAGCTTTAATATATCTCTCCCAGTGGGATCGATAGCTAGGACTCCATTAGAGCCCTGTATTACTTAAAATATATGTATACTTGCGTTTGAAAGTAACTCTACGATTAAAAGATTAAAATATTTAATGGTTACTAAAGTACATTCGAATTGGATAAAAGCGTAGGGTGATTCAAGTTTTTGGCGCCGTTTTCAGGGAAAGATTTTATATGTTATAGGAATATAACATAAATGAGTAACAAACAATAATTTAGGACTGTTAGAAAACCTTTTTAGAATTGCAACTTATTTAGTTCACTGTTTTTGCTGTGTACTGATTTTGAGTGTATACACAAATTTGGTTCTGAAAATCTTATACCTTACAATTCGGAATTAGAACGCACAGTTAGGAGAATTAGAAGACTTAGAAAAGAACCTATAAATTCTTAAACAATGGAAATCAACGTAAACAACCAAAGAATAGAAAATGAACAACACTCTAGACCATTAAGTGATTATGCTAACCCTACATTTGTTGAAATTCACTTAACTATTCAAAACCCTGATGTAGCTTCTAATTTATTTGAGCTTAAACCTGCTATTATCCAAATGGTACAAAATAATCAATTTGGTGGAACTTCAAATGTAGATCCTAATTTACATCTTGCAAGTTTCTTAAAACTTCGTGCTATTTTAAAGTACGACAGAGTGTCTGATGATGCTGTCAGACTTAGACTTTTTCCTTTTTCATTAAGGGATAAGGCTAAGGCTTGGTTAAATTCATTAGCACCTGGATCTATAAGAACTTGGGGAGAACTTTCACATAAATTCTTATCGAAATATTTTCCACTATCTAAGACTGCTAAGCTTAGAAACGATATCACATCTTTCAGGCAGTATGAGGGAGAATCGATATATGAATCTTAGGAATGATTTAAAGAAATTCTTAGGAAATGTGCACATCATGCTTTACCAGATTAGTTAATTATTCAAACATTTTATAATGGATTATTAGGATCTCTTAGATCTATAATAGACGCTGCTGCTGGTGGATCACTAATGTCTAAACCTTTTGAAGAAGCCTATGTGTTTATAGAAGAAATGGTTACCAATAATTTTCAATGGCCTACTGAAAGGGTAAATCCTAAGAAAGTAGCCAGTATTCATGATTTTGATGCTTTAACCATGATAGTTTCTCAAATTGCTACTCTTTTAAAGAAAATAGATCAATATGGAATGAATCATTCTCAAACACCTCAAGTGTTAGAAGAAATTCATTAGGACAAATCATACATGCTCAATCTTCATATGAAACAATAAGTGCAATAAATAATAGACAAAATAATCCTTATTCAAACTATTATAATCCAGGTTGGAAGAATCATCCAAATTTTAATTGGAATAACCAAAATAATAATAATAATCCTCAATGGGAGAACAATAAATATAAATTATTGAGGTAATTTCAATTATAGACCTTCTAATCCACCAGGTTTTTACAATAATTCCCAATTTAAGGAGAAGATGTTGTCTATGGAAGAATTAGTTTTGAATATGGGTAACCAATTACAAAATCAATTAAATGCTATTAAAAACATAGAAAACCAATTATGGCAAATTGCTTCTACATTAAGCAATAGACCTATTGGAACTTTATCTAGCAATGTTGAAGTAAATCCTAAAGATCAAGGAAAAGAACAAATCAAAGCTATTCAATTAAGAACTGAAAAAGAGTTGGAAATAAGAGTTCAAAAAGAAATTGTAGTTGAAAAGGAAAAAGAAGAAACTGAAGGAGAAAACAAAAGTTTATATCCTGATTTTCCTGTAAAACCTATGAAAATTACTATTGAAAAACCACCTCCACCATTTCCTCAAAGACTAAAGCAACAAGATAAAGGAAAAAGTTTTGCTAAATTATTAGACATTTTGAAAAAAATGTTAATAAATGTTCCTTTTGTTGAAGCTTTTGAATAAATGCCTAATTATGTTAAATTTATGAAGGATATACTCAACAAAAAGAGGAAGTTATTAGATCATGAGACTGTTGCACTCAGTGAAGAGTGTAGTGCTATAATTCAAAGAAAACTTCCTAAAAAACTTAAAGATCCTAGTAGTTTCACTATTTCGTGTGCTATTGGTGAAAATTTTTATGGGCGAGCATTATGTGATTTGGGAGCTAGCATAAATTTGATGCCTCTAACAACTTTTAAAAGGTTAGAAATTGGAGATATTGCACACACTTCTGGTAGTTTCACTTCTATATATAAAATCTTACAAGTTGGATTTTATTGGCCTACTCTTTTTAGATATGTTTACAGATATATCAAAACCTATGATAGATGCCAACGAGTAGGTAATATATCTAGAAGAAATGAAATGTCTCTAAATTTCATATTAGAAGTTGAGATTTTTTATGTTTGGGGATTAGATTTCATGGGACCATTTATTTCTTCTTTTGGGAACTTATATATTTTAATTATTGCTGATTATGTATCAAAGTGGATAGAAGCACAAGATTTACCTCGGTGTGATGCTAAAAGTGTTTTAAGATTTTTAATGAAAAACATTTTCACAATATACGGTATACCGAGAGTGATTATCATTGACGAAGGATCCCATTTTAGGAATAAATATATTCATAGATTGGCAGAAAAGTTTAGTATTTTTCATAAATTCGCTACTGCTTATCATCCTCAAACTAGTGGTTTAGCTGAAGTTTCTAATAGAGAGATTAAACAAATTTTAGAAAAGACTGTAAATCTTAATAGAGTAGATTGGTCTACAAGACTAGATATTGCATTATGGACATACAGGACGGTTTATAAAACTCCTTTTAGTATGACTCCTTACAGGCTTATATATGGGAAAACTTGTCACTTACCAATAGAATTGGAGAATAAAGCTTTTCGGGTGATTAATGAATTCAATTATAATTTGAAAAAAACAGGTAAGAAGAGGAAGCTGCAATTGAATGAATTAGAAGAACTAAGAAATGAATCTTACAATAACTATAGAACTTATAAGGAAAACTAAAGTTAAGACATGATCGGAAGATTAATCAAAAGAACTTCGAACCAGGACAAGAAGTTTTGCTTTACAATATAAGGCTAAAATTATTTCCTGGGAAATTGAAGTCTTGTTGGTTAGGACCCTTTACTGTGATTCAGGATTATACTTATGGAACTATTGAAATTGAAGATCCGAAGACTAGGAATAGATTTAAAGTAAATGGAAATAGATTAAAAACTTATTTTGAGGGTGGGGTAAAAGACCAAATTTTAAACAGGTTTTAATGCTCAGTCAATCTGAATAACACCTGAATAGTTCGGGTTGATGACGTTAAACCAAGCGCTTTATGGGAGGCAACCTATAGTTATCTTTAATAGTTGTATGTTTGTTTAAAATTATTGTTAGTTTGTAGTAATATTAACTCCTACTACTTATATTTACCCTTTGATTATCATAGAATTTGATTCCATAGAGAAAATTTAAAACATATTGGATCACTGCATTTTTATGCAAATTTTTGCCTAGGGCGCCGACGGCGCGCTCGACGCCACCGACAGTGGGTTTTTCCTGAAAGCTCTAGTATTTAATTGCATAAGGCTCACCGACGGCACCTTCGAGGCCGCCGCCAACGGGATCAGCGAATGGGTAGTTTTTCGTGTTCAAAATGATGATTTTTGAAGGTTTTTAGCGAATTTGTCCTTTATAAACTCCTATGGACGGTTCCTAAACATTCTAAACTCCCAAAAATGAATGGATTCTCTCTTCAATTCTTCTCAAATGGCTTCGAATTTGATTGACAACCCATGATTTTGAGTTTACAACAGGAGAAAGTATGTTAGTGCGGAGGCGCAATGACTCTTCAACAAGGTAATCTCAAAGAAAAGATCGATTAAAGAAAGAGGATTTGTCAATAGAGGACAAAGTAATTCTTTGTCACCAATCGAAGAAATGATTGTGTGAAGAAGATGGGAAGTGTTCTGCTAAACTACTGCCATAGTAGTTGTTCCAGTGGTTAAAGAATTCTACGCAAATTTACATAGAATCAACCAAAGAAGCATTTATGTACGAGGTAGGTGGATTACATTTAATTCCAAGAGAATTAATGATTATATGTGCTTGAGAATGTTCCAGTCTGTTACTTTTCAAATTTTGTGCCGATGAAAGAAAAGATGAACGAGATATATTAATTTTTGATGGACAAAACTGATGAATGGGAAGTTAGAGAGAATGGGTATGTTAGTTTCTCTGTTACTCTCTTAAATCTTGTTTCGACTTTTTTATCTCTGCTAAATTGTTGACGACGATGAAAATTGGTAAGGTTAAGAAAGAAAGTGCAATCTTAAACTACTGCATTCAGAGGGGATGGCCCATTGATATTGGATCGATTATTGTGAAATCTGTTTATGGCCTAATCGTTTAGGGATCATCCCAAGGGCTTGGACATTCTTCACAATTTTTTCGATTTGCAGTTTGTTTAAAGTTTCGTACGAGTTTTGGGAGAAGATATTGCTACCTTGGAACTCTTAGATCCAACTCAGATGTTCCCAACCATTGATGGAGAGAGTGATGTAGGTTTGATCTTGGATCAAGCTTCGCATAATTTTGTTCCAATTCAACCTTTAGTAGCAGACAAGACACCAATACTCATGCATAGAATCAAAAATCTGGAGAATTAGGTACAGAACTTAACGAGCACAGTTAACAATATGTTTGATTTATTTGATCACATCGATTGGAGAATCAAAGAATATTTTGACCATACTAGACAATTCGAAGTAAGTTTGGTGCGATTGATGATAAAGATGGGATGGATCGATGAAGATTCTACTGAAGAATTCCCATTCCGACCTTTTTACAACTTCTTTGTCCATGTTCAAATGATGGGAGATATCAAGCGAGAGACCAGTACAAGTTCAGAAGAGTACTAGACTTAATTAGTTTATTTCAGTTTATTGTGTTTTATTTAAACAATGTTTGTTTGTGTGTTTGATTAATTTTATTTTAATCTTAGTATAGATGAAATTAAGTTTGAAATGTTTGTTTTCAATGTTTTGAGTGTTGTGGCCTGGATTGCGATGCTGATTGATGGATTTATGTTGAAAGAATACCTACTTATGTGTGTTGCAAAAACTTGGATTCAATATATAAAAGTGAAGTTTGTTGTGTGTACATTTATTTGTGTTAATACATCACTAAATTAAGTAAAATATATAATAAAAAGGATCGAACGGATTACAACGAGGCTTAAAATTGAGAAACATCGCAAAATGTTCAATTTTAGAGAATCTTGTCGACGGTGCCCTCGACGCCGCCGACAGCGCCCTCGACGCCGCCGACGGTGCGATTTTCTCAAAAAGAACAGGAAATTAACTTCATTGAGCCCGCCGACAGCGCGGTCACGAAAAATACCTATTTACCGCGATTTTGACTGGTCAAAAGCCACTATTCATCATCTTCTTCCCCTTTTTACCCAAAAAATTGACTTAAGGCTTGAGAGATCTTGGATTTGGAGCAATTTCAACAAAATCTAACACCAGATTTCATCTTCCCTTGGTAAGAGCTTCACTCCTATGTAAATTTTTTTGATTTTTGCCTTGAATTTCTTCCACATTGAGAAATTTTGAAAAATTTGAAAATTTGGAGAAAAGACTTGGAAGGAATTCATGGAAATTGATTTAGATTCTTTTAAACCCCATTTAGAAGCCATTGTGTTATTATTTTAGAGATTAGTTGGAATTTTTTGTGATTTGAAAAATCGAGCGATGTCTCCAAGATAAAAGAGAAGACTTGAATTTGACGAAACTAGATTCGTTAATGCGAAAGCCCAATCAAGGTACACTTCACTTTTCCAAAGTAAGAGTGTATTCAAGATAGAGTTTTTGAGAACCCTGGAGGAGAGGTGGAACGGATTATCAGGGAGAGAGGATGGGAGAATTTCTGTTATACAACAAACAAAGCTTTTGTTGAAGTTGTTAGAGAATTGTACTCAAATCTGACTCAAATTGAGGATGAGCCTGTCCAAGTAAGGGGTTTCTCTGTCAAATTTAATGCTAATAGAATTAACTCTTTTATACGAGCTTCAATACTATTATACTAGCGAGTTTGAAACTTTTGGAACAATGGAATGTCTGTTGGATGTTGTTATCAACTTTCTCACTTATGGGAAAGGAGTTTGGAAAATTAAAAATCAGGAATGGATTAACTTTCCACTGTCCATGATGAATACCAATGCTAAGGCATGGCATTATTTCATCTGTTCAACTCTGCTACCTACATACCATCATAGTGAAGTCTCGAGGGAGAGAGCTGCTCTGAATTTTGTATTCAGAACAATAGAAGAATTAATGTGGGGAAGATAATCTATAAAAATATTATGGCTACTATGAGGAGTGAGATAAGTGGATATTTAGGGCATCCAGGCTTCATTTATGCACTTTATCAACTGTCTGGAGTTGAAGCAAGAAATGATGAGGAATGTTTTTATCCTATGAAACCCATTACTAAAGGAAATATAAAGACTTATACATCCCATGAGGAATGGAGATCAGGGAGTAGGAGCAAAGAACCATCTACTAGTAGAGATATCCCTTCTACTAGTTATGATCCTCCTGCCTCCAATTCCCCTACCTTATATGGTCTGATGAATGCCATGACCCTACAGAGGAAAAGTTTTGAAAAATTAGATGAAAGATTTGAAAGGATTGGTCACAGGATTGAAGGGCTACAAAGAAGACATGATCATGATAGTGAGTATCTTCAGAGGCATTCAGATTTTGAAATGGCTTATTACGATGCTCAAGCTAGATATTACGGAGGAGAGCCAGCTGTGACTTTTCCAAAGTGCCCCAGATATACTCAGTATCAGCCCAATCCTCCTGCTGACTAGGGTAATGACAAAATTGTGTGGGATTTCTATGCTTAATCATTTGATAGTGATGTATTGTTTGTGTTTATGTTTGTTTTTGAACTTCTATTTTTATGGATTGTATTGTAGACTATGCTTTATTTTCTGCGATATGTGTTTAGTGTGGTAGATTATATTTTCATTTCTAGATGTTTGTGATATCTGTGATTGTAATTGTAATTGTAACTTGTTGAGTTTAACATAGTAAACTGTTTATTTTGTGTTCTGAAATGCATATGTCCTGTGTAGTTAGTTGTTTTTTGTTTAATGTTTAGTTTTAATACTTATTTTAGAATTTCATTACCCCAACAAAAATTTTCAAAACTGTTATGTGTGTAGAAAGGATTTTAATATTACAAGTCACTTGAAGATAAAATTTTGAAAAGAACTTGCAAAACTTTCAGAGAAAAAGAAATTGCCTAAAGTGCAAAGGTATGAATTTTATATTTAGAATTTTTCTTTTCACCCATGTACTATTTCTATTTATAGAAAAATTTAAGTTTGGGGGAGGGAAGAAAAATCTTAACTATTATATGTTCTCAAATAATATATTTTTTTTAAAAATTGTTACTATGATTTTTGTGATAAAATTTAATTCTAAATGCTATGTTTAGATTTTATCTAAATATTGTAAAATATTCAAAGAAATATTTTTGATAATGAAAATTTATTTTGTAGATTAAGATATTTAGTATAAGAGGATAAGACTATAGTTAAATATTTAAAGTAAAGAAAACTATAGTTTGAAATATTAAGAATCTTAGGAATTTAGTTGAGAAAGAAATGATTGAGATTCAATAAATTAAAGACTATGAAGTATATATAAAGTAAAGAATGTTGAAAGTTTCAAATTTAGGAAAAGAAGAGTGAAGTTCAAAATTATTAACAGGCTATCCAAAAATAGTAATCCTCACTTGAAAAAGAAAAGAAAAAGAAAAAGAAAAAAAAAGGATTGAGAAACAATCCCTGAAAAAAAAAAGAAAATAAGTGAGGAGAAGCTTGAGGATATGCCTTATCAAAAATTGGCTTCACTTGGATTAACCTAAAAGGAAAACTGAAAACATTTCTGAACTTATATTTATGATTAGTTTCTTACTTATAGTTTCTTCATGAATTTCCTATCTTTTGAATACTCTAAGTGAATTAATATTACAACATATAGTTATTCTTGAAATGATAAGAAAACTAGAACTCTTAAACTTGATGACTAGAGAGCCTTATACCTGCAAAATTAATCTAATTATTTGAAAATCTTTCTCAGAATTCTTATTATAATATTTATTTAAATCAAAATTATAGTATTTCTGAATAAAAATTTTACCACAATAAATCATAATTTTTATGTAGTATTAAAGATTACTTGAGGGTAAGTAATAGTTAAGTTTGGGGGATTTTGATAAAAAAAAAAGGTCAAGATTTTCATGCTTAGTTTACACAGATTTTGATGATATTGCACTTTAAAGAAAGGTATTTTTGGTGTTTTTTGCAGGTATGAAGAATTAAGGACAAGGGAACGAAAATATGCAAAAATGAGCGAATTTGGATAAAAAAAGGACTAAATTATGCAAATTTGACATAGGCCACTGACGGCGAGGTTGAGGCCGCTGACAGCGTGATTTTCTTGTGAGTTCAGAATTAATTATAAGGGATGCCGCCGACGGCGAGGTTCGAGGCCACCGACTGTAGGGACTGTTTAAATGCATTGTTTCTAGATGGCCGCTGATGATTCCTCATGGCTACCGACGGAGGGGTCGATGGATCTTTCCAGAAATATGTCGAATGTGGACGATTTTTAAAGGGGTGCCTTCACAACCCTTAGAGACTCTTCTACAACTTTAAAAGGAACAAATTTAGGATGAAAAAGTGCTCTTCTACTGGTCTCTAAAGTGATTATTAGTGAGTCCATAGTGTAAAAGAGAGTCAATTAGTGAGTTTAATTTAGTGAGTAGTGAGTTTAATAGAGAATTTGTAAGGAATTCTTCGAGGGATTGCAAGAGTGGAAGGGGAGTGAGAGAACTCTTCCACATTGACATTTCAAAGGAGAATTCCAAGGAAAAGATCCAGAGGAACTTCAAGGAGTTTGCTTGGGGAGGATTTTGAGATAAGTATTTTTTATTTATTTTTAGTGTGTAGAACTTTACTTTATTATATGAAATCAAGGTTTTATTGCATCCTCTTCATGAGTTCTGAGTAGTTGTTCTATCTTTCTCCCGATTTTGATGTTTTTGTGAAATGATTATATAATTAGTCCATTAAATAAATTATAAAAGAAGCTGTGATGGTACTATACCTAAACTTACTTTACTATACGAATTGGCCATTTTATTGTTAAAATTCGTGAAGAATTCTTAAGACCTGACCGTGGGCTGAGGATTCTTAACTTATATGTATCAAATTTCTCTTTGCAAGGTAGACGGGTAAATCCTGAAAGGGAGAAGTGCAAATAAATAGGGAAATAATTTTAATTAGGCGTAGAATTGGAGATTTTAGAGTGACAGGCTAAAATTCTCAATTCGGTCCTATCGTTTGGGTGCTGATGTGTAGATTGTTAGCCCTCAACTGAGGGGAACATGGGAGCTCCGAAGTGAGCCAGTATCCTCCCAGCCTAGCCACAAAATCAGTAACCAAGCATAGGATTAGTCAATGTTATTTATTCTTGGACCGAAGGGTAAACAATAGGTATGCTCCTATCTGGCACAACACATTAAAACTAATTATAATTGTCATTTCACTTAAATATCTTAACTAAGGAGAAAGCTTCTTGCTATTATCTATTATTGAACTTAAGTTTAGTAATAGTAAATTGTTAGTTAAACTAGTTTTTAATATAAGTTTTATATTATTATCGATTGCATATTAGTGACAGACAGGCATTTTGATTTAGCTATAGTTCTGACTTGATTTTTATAATCCTAATCCGTAAGCTTTAATATATCTCTCCATGTGGGATCAATATTCAGGACTCCATTAGAGCCCTGTATTACTTGAACGATACGTATACTTGCGTTTGAAAGTAACTCTGTGATTAAAATTTTAAAATATTTAATTGTTACTAAAGTACATTCAAATTGGATAAAAGTGCAGGGTGGTTCAGACCTCCATCCTAGAACATTCATTATTTTTCTCCATTGAGGGATACTTCATAGATTTTAAATTATTTAAGGTCACCTCTTGATCATTAACTCTCATAGTTAATTCTTCTTTTTAAACATCAATTACTGCTCTTCCAGTAGCAAGGAATGGTCTTCCAAAAATGATTGGAATTTCTTTATCTTCCTCCATATCAAGTACAATAAAATCCACAAGAAAGATAAGTTTATCCACTTTCACTAACACATCTTCCACCACTCCTTTAGGGTAAGTAATGGAACGATCGGCCAACTACAGAGTCACAAATGTAGGAGAAATTTCTTCTATTCCCAACCTTTTGAAAGTTGATAAAGGCATAAGATTAAAATTAGCTCCCATATCACATTAAGCTTTTCCGAAAAAAATTTTCACCTATAGCTCATGGAATAGTGAAACTATAAGGATCTTTAAGTTTTATGATCTGTAATGAGTTTTATGATCTTTAAGTTTTATGATCTGAAACTACAAGGATCTTTGAATAATTGCACTACACTCTCCACTAAGTGTAACAGTTTCATGATCTGTAAACTTTCTTTTCTTTCTCAAGATATTCTTCATAAACTTGAAATAGTCAGGAATCTATTCTAATGCTTCAACGAAAGGAATATTTATTGTTACGTTCTTAAGGATCTCCAAAAATTTTCCAAATCTATTATTCCTATTTTGTTTCTTCAACCTTTGAGGAAATGGAGGTGGTGATTTTTCGACAGTTATCTTCATTGGATCAAGAGGATAATCCAAGTCTGGATAAATCTTGTTTGAACCTTTTTCGATTTCCTCCTTCTCCTTTTTTATTTCAACTTCTTTTTGCACTCTAGTTTCCAATTCTTTTCCACTCCTTATTTGAATAGCCTTAAGTTGTTCCTTGTTTTGATCTTTTGGATTGATCTCAACATTAGTTGGAAGTGTTCCAGAAGGTCTATTATTAAGTGCAGTGAAAATATGTCTCAATTAATTTTCAATATTTTTCATAGCAACACCTTGAGCTTGTAATTGATTTCCCATATTCAGAATCATTTCTTCAGTAGACAACTTCTTAACCTTAAATTGTGGATTACTATTAAATCCAGGAGGATAAGATGGTCTAAAATTAGTATTTCCTTGATTGTTTGAAGTTCCAATTGGATTTATAGAACTGTTAGCCCAATGTGGGTTAACATTAGCATTTCTATTATTCCAATTGAAGTTTGGGTGATTCTTCCAACCAAGATTATAATAATTCAAATAGGGATTGTTAGGTCTATTAATATCATTTAAAGTCTCATAACGTGTTTGAGATTCTGTTATCTGTCCAAATGAATTTTCCTCCAACACTTGAGGTGGTTGAGAATAATTCATTCCATATTAATCTATTTTCTTTGAAAGGGCTGCAATTGAGAAACTACCATAGTCATCATATCTGAATCATGAACATTAGCTACTCTCTTAGGATTTACCCGTTTAGAGGGCCATTGAAAATTATTAGTAGTCATTTCTTCAATTAATGTGTATGCTTCATCAAAAGGTTTTGACATTAATGATCCACCAGCAGCAACATCTATAATAGATCTCAATGATCCCACTAATTCATTATAAAATGTTTGAATTATTAACCAATCTGGTAAAGCATGATATGCGCACTTCCTAAGAAGATCTTTAAATCTCTCTCAAGCTTCATATATTGACTCTCCTTCAAACTAACAAAATGATGTAATATCATTTCTTAGTTTAGCAGTTTTTTATGGAGGAAAATATTTTGATAATAACTTTTGAGATAATTCTCCCCAAGTTCTAATAAATCCAGATGCTAATGAATTTAACCACACCTTAGCTTTATCCCTTAATGAAAAAGGAAAAACTATAAGTCTAACAGCGTCACTAAACACTCCATCATATTTAAAAGTAGCACACAGTTCTAAAAAACTAGAGAGATGTAAATTTGGATTCTCATTAGGTGTTCCTCCAAATTGATTATTTTCTACCATTATGATAATAGCAGGTTTAAGTTCAAATGAATTAGGAGCAACATCAGGATTTTGAATAGTTATGTGAATTTCATTTGCTGTTGAGTTAGCATAATCTCTTAAAGGTCTTGGCAAATTTCCAATATCATTTCTCTGATTATCTTGATTATTCACCATTTTGCAAGAATTTTCAATTTGTTTTTTTTGTTTTCTAATTTTTTTGACAGTACGCTCTAACTCCGAATTGTAAGGCACAAAACTTATAGATCCACAACAACACATATACAATAACAAAAATACTTTAATAAAGAAAACAAACACACAAATACACACTTCAAAATAAAAGTTTTCATTACTATATTATCAATAAATACTGTTTATACTTTCTTACTTACTACTTTGTTAGTTCCTTCGTTACCTTTCCCCGGCAACGACGCCAAAAACTTGATGCACGGGACTTATATTTTGTAAGAATTTATGAACTCAAATTTATATATTTATAATGATTTTGTTATGTCCAAGCATTCAACGTAAATAAACATATCGTATCAAGTAATATAGGGCTCTAATGGAATCCTGGTTATCGATCCCATAGGGAAAGTTTGGAGTATAAGAAATTGTTATTAATATAAATAATATAGCACTGAAATCCGATATTTAAATAGCACTTAAGGTTTAGCACATACTCCTACTAAAACTATGCAGAAAATAGTAACAATTAACTAAACTACAATTAGTTCTAAAAACTTTAAAAACAGAATTAACTAACAGACACACTAAAATGACTATTTGAAATGTTTTTGATATCTGAGAAAAGTATCTTTCCTCTTGCAATGATAATATGATGTGTTGATTGATATGGAACAATTATCTATATTATTGTGCCAAATAGGAGCATAGATGATTCTTTACCCTTAAAAGAGTACCCCCTCATCTAAGCAAGAAAAGAACATTGACATATCTTAAGTTTAGTTACTAAATCTAAGGCTAGGCTGGGAGGATACCGGCTCTCACTTCGGAGCTCCCACTCACCCTTCACCCGAAGGCTAACTTTTGATATTAGTTAGTAATCTTAGAACCAATTTGGTTAGTTCAGCCTATCACCCTGAAATCTCCACATTGAAGTCCATCAAAACATATTTCCCTATTTATTTGCACTCAATTCCCATGAACTACGTAATTCATCCATAGAAATTGAATGGATCTTTCATTATTGTTGCAGGACATTAAATCCCTTCAAACTTAATGTACAACAAAATATTTTAACATTTCAATTGGCCAAATCGAAAAGTAAATTAAGTTCGAAATGAAAAACGATCACAATTTCTTCATTACATTAAAAACACATCAAATCCACATCAATCCATCATCACATCTCTATGCAAGAAGAAAGACAAGGGAGACCACTCAGAATTCATGGAGAAGATACAATAAAACATGGATTTTATATATAAAAGAAAAGTCATACCTAAAGTTTAACATTTCAATTAGCCTAATCAAAAATTAGTTCCATACCTAAAGTTTAAAATATGAGTTTTGAGAAAATCAAAAGCTTAAGATTATAATATAGTGAGTAAAATTATTTTCAAATAAAAATTTTTAAGTGAGGAAAATAAAATGTTTAAATCCTATATTTTGAAGAATCCATAAGAATTTCTGAATTAGATAGAAACTTATATTTTCATGATCCTTTACTTAAGAACTTTCTAAAATTTAAGTTGGTCTGATTTACTATTTTTTTCTAAATTAGACTATTTTATTTCTAGAACAAAATTTTGAAAATTTCCTAATGAAACTCATTTACATAATTTGCATACTTGATTTTTATATGATTTTAGTGTCACTTGATGACAAGTAACATATTAAGTTTGGGGGATTATGATACACCTAAAATATATGGTATTTTTATGCACATTTTTATACCTATTTTTGATGATATTGCACTTTGTTAGAAGGTATTCTTATTTTTTTCTTGCAGGTATGATGAAATTGGGTGATTGTGATAAAAGGAGTAAAAAATGATCAAATTTTGAGTAAAAATTGGAAGGTGTGCAAATTTGGACTCTGTCGCCTATGCAATGGATGGCTGACACATAGGTGTCACAGTTAAAGTGTTGAATTTTACTTAATTTTGGCACAATTTTGAAGGTGTTTTCGAAGCATCCTTTGGTTTAAACTTCATTAAATTCCCATCAACACCAAAATTCATTTAAAATTTGAATGGATGGATGCATCTCTTGGTGGATTCATTAAATTTGGACATAATTTGAAGAGACACCAAAACACCTTTTGGAGAATTATTAAAAATGAAGACTTCAAGATTAGAAGGGGGCGCCAAACCCAAGAGAAGAGTTTGGAAGAAAATGTTTGGCGGGAGAAGTTGGAGAAAAGCTTGAAGTTGTTTCCAGAGAAAGAGGAAGAAAGAGAGTCTTCTTCTCGCCAAATTTTCTTTACTTTTCTACTTTACTTATCATAGTTTGTATTAGAATTTAGGAGAGGTAATCCTTAGAGTTGGGCACCAACCTCTAAGGAGTTATCTAGTGGAAAATAAATTTCTGAGGAACTTCCTGAGTCTTGTAGAGAAAATTTTCAGAAAAGTGTTTATCTTTGTTTTTACATTTGGTTTTTAAGTAAAACTTGTTGTGTTTTCAACATTATTTCTACTTTCAAATCAAGTTGTGTTTGTGCCTTCTCCATGATTTATGAGTTGTTTTCTTTATCTTTTTCCTTTTAAGTGATGAAGTAATCAAATTATGGAAGGAAGTTGTATAAAGTATATAAATTTAATGAAGGAAGAAGTTGTGATGGTTTATTTCCTTGCGCTTATTTTACTTTTGATTTGACCAATTAAGATGTTAAAACTTGTTCTTAGACTATGTAAGATCTAGTGCGCTATTTTCTCAACCAACAATTAGAAAGAATCACATGCAATTGTATGGATGAGAATTATAGTCCAAATAATTGAATGCAAATAAATAGGGAGATATGTTTTATTGGGGAGTAAAATTAAAGGACTTTAGAGTGACAAGCTAAAGCCCCCTAATTTAGTTTGAGGTGAAAAATTTTGTTCTGAGATGTTAGCCCTCAGGTGGAGGGAATAGAGGGAACTCTAGAGTGAGAGCTGGTATCTTCCTTGCCTAACCCATCTACAAAATTTCAAAGCTTCAAATTAACCAATATTCTTTATAGAACCAAGTAAGGGTAAAGAATATAATTGCTCCTATTTGGCACAACACATTTAGATACTTCCACAATGAAATTTCATAATTATTACTAATTCATTAAAAGAGGACAAATATATTTTATTCTCATTTCTTTCATATCGTTTTTAGAGTCTTGTTAATTTTAATTGCTTGCTTTACTTTTTCTTAAATAGAAAACATCCAAAAATTTTTTTAAATTATCTATTTTAAAACATACTTTACAAAATCAATTTAAAAAGTAAGAAGTTAATTTTCTTTTTTATTTATATTTTTAGACATTTCCCTGTGGGTTTGATATCTCGGGGCTTAATCAGAAAGTCCTTTATTACTTGATAAACGATTAGTATACTTGTTTAGAATCCCTCATTATAAATAATTAAATTATATCTCTTATTAGCTTCAGAATCAAGTTTTTGGCACTGTTGCAAGGGGAAGATATAATATCATTGAAAATAAATACAAGTAAAAAATGTAAGTATAAATATTCAAGGATCACCTACCTTTTTTAAGTCATGAATACAATACTTCATGTTTTTAATCAAGAGTTTTCTTAGGTGACTTCGGTTATTTAAGATATAATTAACTATAGGGGCTTGCCCTTATAGGAAACTTAATAACCCCTTATTAATATAAACCTTATCAAACTCTTTTATATTAGATTGGGGAAGTTGTCGGTCAACATAGATGGTTCATAGACTAAACAGATGTTATAAGTCTTTAGTTTATTTGATCAAGCCTCACTACCAATCAATGTATCCATTCTTCGGGATAGATACATGGCTTGAAATGAAGTGCTTGATTTCTTAAACTACTCTATATATGAGATCGGTTTGATTTCATATTTTAAAATTTAAAAAAGTTTTTTTTTCCAAAATATATACATATATATATTAAATTAAATTAAATTTATTTTAAAGCTAGCGTCGAGATACCCTTTCCTGTGACTGAAAATTTCCTATTTTTGTGCCGAGAATTTTCTGACAACTTTACTAGGGAAATAGTTTTTCTCTTCATTAAGAACAAAAAATGTTTTTTTCATATATCGGTAATGCGTTCATGTCCCTCATGAACCATATTACCATTCTTCCGTTGAAAAACTTTACCCATTTCTTTCTTGGGAAAGTACGCTCAACTCTCATCGATTTCAGCACCGTCTGTTTAACCATCCTTAAGCAGAGGGGTTCTAGAATCTTTTGGATTTTTCATGATATTTTGGGTCAGACCCCCAATAGGTGTGTTGTTGTTTCGCCTGAGCAGTGTATGTTGTGAAGTGGATCCCAAATGGGGTCCCATACTTCACTTTCTCTTTGTGCCTCCCGGGTTCAATTTTGATATCAGCAGATCAAACCATTCCTTCTTAAATCTTATCCACTTTTAACAAATATACATAAAATTAAGGATGAAATAAAGCGTTAAAAATAAATTGTACCCAGTTCACAGAACAACATTTTTCGTAGTTTTTACACTATGATCATAAAGGGTTTCGACCTTAACTAACTTTCAGAATGTTTCTTTCGATAGTCACATTATCGATCCCGACACTTACCTTCTCCTGCAACTTGACAACTCCCGTGAGGCTCGCCTTACCACTCCAATGATCCAGCTTGGGACCGACATTCATGAGTTTGAGGTTTTCTGGGAAAAGCCCCATTCATAGTTGTGAAAGTTGCTGCCCCTAACGTTCTAGAGCCTTATGCCGGGTTCGACCTGAACTCCCACCAGGACTTCCCTTCCACTAAGGAGGTGAAGGTTACTACCGCCCCAGTCAAATCAATTTTCTTTGTATCCAGGAGAGTTGTTACCCCTATTGCTACTGGTTTTGCCATCACTCCTCCTACCTTCCCTTCTTCCAAGGGGAAGGAAATTCTGCATTAAGAAGATTCTGATGATACTTTCCTAGCCCGACAATCACTTTTTGAGATTGGTTCCACATCTAAAATTCCCCCACTGACTAGGTCTTAAAGGAGGAACCATAGTCATAAGATTCTCAAAGCCACCAAGCACACACTACAAGTTTTCTAGTGATTGATGAGATTCCTCACCAGGAAGAACTTGGTTTACCAGAGACCACTCTGCTACTTCGAGGGAGTCGGTTCCACCCATTGATTGATGCCACTAGAGATGAGAGTCTCCACAACATTACTAATACTTTACCGTCACCATGTGGTCATGATTAGGTAAGGGAGAGGCCCACATCCATCACCCGAGTTCGCACAGTTTTTCAGAGATTAGTAGAAAAAAAGGGATGGTATGTTGTTAAGCTCCTCGAGAGGATGGGATGTGCCATATCCCTCAAAATGAAGAATGAGATTCTGATGAAGGAAATACCCGTCCGAGTTTCTGTTAGACACCGTTGTGGAGGTGTGCTGATGCCACCGCAACAGATGTTACTACTGCCATTCTGACACCTGCAGTGCACGGATCGGTCAAGTCTCAGCTGGGTTCGAGACTGACGATTATAAGGAATTCTAGAAGAAGAATAAGAGAGGATTGCTGGTCTCTGTACATGGCCTACACCCTAGGGAGCACACTTTCCCTCACCACTTCGATGTGCCCCGCCGAGACACCTCGTCCCAAGGCGTTAACTCTCAAGAGGAAAGTGTGGTTACCGAAGGTCGTTGCACCAATACACTATGAGAATCATGTGGATCACAAAATGGATCTTGAGTCTAATATTCCCATTGTCACCGCAGTCGTTGTCTCTGAGTCAGTTGCAGAGAGAAGTGACAGTCGAGGGGGACCTACAGATATGAAGGTAATTAGACAGAAAGTAGTCGATTATAAAGTTTGAAAGCCATGAGCTAAAATTTCAAAACTACCAAGAGAACAAGGACTAGATGTTGAAAATGAATACTACAACCTATTAGATTACATGAAAGAATAGTTTATGGAAATTAACGTCGTCGAGACTAGGTCAACTTTATCTGTGTGTGATGCTCCTAGTGAGGAGAATGCTACGGATGAGCTTCAGAGGGCCATTTTGATAACAGATGAACAGATTAGTCATCTAGAGAAGAAGATGGAGGAAATGCCTACCACCATGACCACCATGGCCACACTATATGGGCAATCGCAGTCACGACTAGTGGCATTTACAGAAGTTAACCTGCCCGAGGTTATACACATCATGAATGAAAGAAGATAAGTCTCTTCTGCTAATAAAGACGAACCTCCAAAGAAGGATTTAGCTCCTAGTCTACCAGAAAAGGATATCAAGCAGATGATTAAGGAACAAATTCAGGAGACCTTGGATCAATCCAAAGGCAAGGCATTAGCTTCAAAGGGTAGACCATACCTGGACGAATTTGATGTTGTACCTTACCCCAAACACTTTGTGCCCTCGACTTTCAAGACATTTGATGGGATGAGAAATTTTCATCAAAACATAGCACACTTCAGAGCCAATTGTTGCAACACAGGAGGGAGTGAAGCTCTATTTTTCTGAAAGTTCATCAGCAGCTTGTCAGGGATAGCTTTCGACTGGTACGCAAAAATACCTAATGGATCAGTGAAGACATTTGCAGAAATGGAGAACATGTTTTTTGAGAGATTCACCGGTGTGTAACACCATGTCACTATAGGAGATCTCATAGTGGAATGGTAGAAACCAAACGAGACTAGTTGATTACTTTATGAGATAGAGGAACCACAGCATGAAATGTGATCCTCAGCTACAGGAAAACACGCGATAGAGATACTGGTCAAGAGTATCCACGGTCTGGTGTCCTTCATGCTTAAGGGTCTCACTATTAAGTCTTTAAAGAAGTTACTCAGCAAGGCAAGCAGTTTACAACAGGAGGTTAAGCATATGGAGCCGACAGAGAAAGTAGAGAAAAAATGACCAATCAAATTGTATGAGAAGAGATCAATTGTAGTGGCAATGGTTGACAAATGGAAACAGCCAATAAGGATTCAGGCTGAGCAGTCACTGCAACAGCACAGTCAGGTTCCCCAGTATTGTCAGCATCCACAGTATAGTCAGTCTCAGTAAAATGGTCAGCCACGTTCACACCAGATTAGCCAGTCAAGTCAGTAGCAAAGACCATACAAGACAGATGGACGAGAGGTTCTGAATATTTTAGAAGGGCTACACATGAATTATTCCTTCAAAGATGATGCCATAGCAAAGATGTTCAAAAACTTGATGAAGAAGCCCGAGTTTAAATTTCTTAAGCCGAAGAAACCAGAAGAGATGAATATGAAGAACCATCCCAACATTTTCACATACCACAGGCTACTCGGACACACGATAGAAGAATTATAAATAGGGGAATATAAAAATTCTGAAAGGATATTTAAAAGAAACTAAAGAAGGTCTGTAAATGTGATTTTGGTCGAGCCAATCTCTCTGTTTGTCCCGCATGCTAGCAAAGGTGGATGGAGTACAATTTTGAACGAGCTCAAGAGGGCCCTGGATCAGATCCAGTCCGCTTTAAGACAAGCCACTGCCCCAGAGTCTACTACTGGCCCAGTCTAAGATGGATATTTCACCAAGGAGACAATCACAGCAGGAGATGAAGAAGAAGAGGATTGCAAAGGAAGTTAAGGATGATAGCTTGAAGGATAGGATAGGGGTTACCCCTATTAGATTAGTTGTCTCATATTCGGGGGTGAAATATCTCGAACCCAGACTTTGTACGATTATCTCTATGCCCCTCTAGTGTCTCATAATGATAAAAAAAATCGTTTTATCTATGTTCTTACTATCAATAGTGATGACGTAACTAATCACAACCAATCTAACCCCGATTTTGATTCCTAATATGATCCTCAAATCATACTAGTTCCCAATGGATATGTTGACGAAAATAAAGAATATATTAACAACACTAGTTACAACAGTGCAAGAAATGAGGAGACAATCCTCCAGTGCAAAGAAACTCCAATTACAATCAACTTGGACTTTTTGGATGCAAAAATGATACCAGAAGAGTCAGTTACAGCATTAGGAGAACATCTGGGTCCAGAGGAGGAAAATTTAACGAAAGTGAATCTCAGAAGTGGAGAGGTGCAACCTCCAAGAACAGCTCCAATAGAGAAAGGAAAGTAGATTTACTCAAGAAGAACTGCCTCCAGCAATGGAAGAAGTACAGATTTGAAATAAGATTAAAAATTCAAATAAAGTGGAGTACAATGTACTAGCTCATCTCAGGAAGTTTCCAACCAAACTAAGTATTTACGATGCTCTGATCCTGTCAAAGGAGATGAGGAAGATTTTGGTCAAGGCTATACTTGATCCAGACATTTGCTTAGTGATCCCCGAACATTTATGCTTATGATTTTCAATTTATATTATCTCTTTCTTTGCAACAGCACCAAAAACTTTACTCTGCCAAATTTTTATGCTTATTATTTAGATAGAAAATTATACTTTAATTATTTATAAAATGATATACTACGTAAGTATACGTATCTTTTATCAAGTAATACAGGACTTTTTAATTAAGCCCTGAGATATCAAACCCACAGGGAAATGTCTAAAAATTTAAAAAAATAAGAAAAATAACTTTTTACTTTTTAAAATGATTTTTTAAAGTATGTTTTAGGATATAAAGATTTTCAATTTTTTTTGTATTTTCTAAATAAAAAGTAAAGAAAACAACTAAAGTTAACACAACTTTAAAATAGTATGAAAGCAAATGAGAATTAAATATCTTTTTGCTCTTTCAATGAATTAGTAATAATTATAGAATTTCGTTATGGAAGTATCTAAATTATGTTGTGGCAAATAGAAGCAATTATACTTTTTACCCTTACTTGGTTCTATAAAGAACATTGGTTAATTTGATGATTCAAAATCTTGTAGAAGGGTTAGGCAAGAAAGATACTAGCTCTCACTCAAGATTTCCCTAAATTTCCTCCACCTGGGGGGCCAACATCTCATAAAAAATTTTTTCACATCAAACCAAATTAGGGGTCTTTAGCCTATCACTCTAAAGTCATGTAATTTCACTCCCCATTATAAGCATATCCTCCTACTTATTTTCACCCAGTCATATGGACTACAATTCTCATCCATATATTCGCATGTGGTTCTTTCCAATTGTTGATTGAGACAATACCGCAATGGATCTTACATAATCTCCCAACCAATTTTAACATCTTAATTTGCCCAATCAAGATGTAAATGAAGTTCAAGGTAGTGAATCATCACAACTTCTTCCAACATCAAAATCCTATACTTCTGTTGACCTCATTTTTAATGAGGTCTTCTTTTCTCTCTTTAGTACTTAGGATCTAGCCTTAGGCTTTTCCTTTGACTATCCTAGAGGATTAGAATTGGTACCCACCACCTAGAAATTCAAACCACTTCTTAACTCCCTGCGAACTCCACAAACTTGATTGTAGACCCCTAATCACCTAGAGGGTTGAAATCAAATGTGGAAGTTTAAAGGATGAGTTCCTATAAGACTCTTTGGCCTTAGGACTGCCTTGGGTGGCCTGGTCTGGTGAGGGCTGACTTACACACACCTTCCACTTGTACACTACACTTTCACACACCCCCTAAAACCACACCCATACCCAACTTGACCTCCTGACTCATGAAGGTGATTCACATGAATGGTCCTTAACCCCTAAGCCCTTGGCTAAGAGGGTTAGGAACAACATAGTGAATGCCTCAAATGAGTCCCTTCATGGCTCATGTGGGCTTGATATGGCTTCATGGCTCAACCAAAATGATTTCATTCCACTTACATTCACCCAATCTTCAATTTTCCAAATTTTTAATTTTTGCCCACGGACCTCGGACCCGCCTAGCCTACCAGAAACCCTTGAAATTACCCAAAATTTTCAAAATTTACAAATCACCCAAAATTCCCCAAAATTAACCTTGAGAATTTTCTCACCACTCAAATTGATTATCCATAGCCAAAAATACCAAAGATTCCAAAAGTACCCCCCAATACCCTCCAAATACCCAAAATGCCCCTCTTGACCCAAAAATCCAAAAATTCAGAAAATTCCTAGAAAATTCCAGAAAATCCCAAATATTCTCAATTTCATTTTGTTCAACTACATCATGGGCCAATTTTGTAAATTTACCCCACTTTTGTCAAAATCCCCAATTTGACCCATTTTAACCCAAAGTGAACCCAATGTCAAACCAAACCTACCCAATTGACCCAAATTCTGGTCCAATTCAATTCTAAACGTCACTTCAACATTTCCAACACAAATATATACCAAATCCAAGTCCAATTTGATTGACATTTGAATCCAATTTCACTTTTGGCCTTAAAGCCCAATTTGGACCCATGACCCAAACCTAGCCCAAACCAAACCAATTTAACTCCAATTAACCCCAAATCTTTTCTAAACCTTCCCTAACATCCCCACAAACAAAACACTAACATGATTTGTCCAAAATTTGGATCCAAACCCCACTCAAATTAAACCTAAAACCAAAAGGCCCAATTTTGACCTAAATCCAACCCCTAACCCAAATGAGCCCAAATCCCAAAATCAAAATCCAACCAAAGTTGGAACCTTTTTCAAACACTCCCATAAACATTTCCCAACATCAATTTTACATCAATTTCAACCCTAACCCAACATTGGTCCAAGTTAGCCCAATTTGACCTACATAGGCCCTTTTAACAAATGAACCCAAATTCAATTCCATTCAAACCTAAATCACTCCAAACTCATTTCAAATCATTCATGACATACCCCTAAACCAAACCCAACAATTATTTGGCCCAAGCCTTTACCAAACTTTCATCCTAAAGTCTATTTTAAAATCCAAAAGCCCACTTCCCTAAACCATTTTAAAAGCCCATCTTCACTAAATTTCAAAGGCCCAAAGTTCATCCAAAGTCCATATGACACTCTTCTTCATCATGCATTCAATTAAAATCATCCCTTAAGTCCTAAATCAATCATCAAATGGTTCCAAATCAAGCCATATGCCAAATCCCATCAAATCACCCCTAAATTACCAAAGTTTCTAAAATCCATTTTCATGAAATTGACCAAGCTTTTTCCCAAGCCAAAGGCAAGCCATGAAGCCACTCTTAAGCCACATGCAAGCCATGTGAGTTGCTCACATGTGACCTTACTACATTGGGCAAAAGGAGGAGATCCTTTCCACATTCCCTTAAGGTGATTAACCACTCCTATGATTCCCCTTAACCATGCTTATGCCTAATCGTGCTTGGATGGTGACTTGACCCTACTGATTATGCTGAACCAAATCACTTTCCCTTCAGCCTAAACCAAGCATTAGGTGGTGCACCTAGCCAAAAAGGATGGGTTGATCCATTTGGAGCCAAAATGGCCTCTCCCCCATACCATTTTAATCCAAGCCCTTTACACATGGCATTGGCCAATTGCCTACACTAAACCCCGACCTCGACCCACTCCGAACAAGATGGTGACCGAGTGCTCGGCCGGCCGACCACTGGAGCCGGCGGAAAACGCCATGGCCGAGACATGGGGAGAAGCCAAACTTTGGAATTCCACCTTGCCGAGTTGCCCCATGCCCAATGGCCACCATGGTCGTTCTTCTCCTCACCGTAGCAAGCAGCGATCCCAAGCCCTAACTCCCCCTGGGAGGCCCTCCAGCTTCTCCTATTTAAACCCCACCTCTCTCGGCAATGAAGGAGGTGCTGAATCAACCTTAAGGAAACTCTGCCAAAATCACTCCAGACTCTTCCCACACCTAGAGCACTTGATCCCCACTGTCCTCCTGCCCTAATCCCTACTAATTGAGCTCAATTTTGGAGCTCAATTCTCGAGCCGAACAGGGACATTCCCAAATCCTCCACCAAAGTCAAATTAAACTCACCTACACCCGCATAAGGTCAAGAGGAGAAGTTCCCGGTGAAAGCCCCCTCTCCGGGCCACCCATCTAATCCGGACTCCAAAGGTTGAAATCGGGCTTGGTCAAAATCATACCCGGACAATTCACCGGGCCGGGAGACTTCATCCGGAACTTGCTTGGACCCAATCGAAGGTGACACAACCCTCGGATCGAAGCCACACTTCTCCGAGCAAAGGTATGGTCTCACTCTTCTTCCCGAGCTTCGAACATTCTCCATTTTTATCGAATCAATTTCATGCTACATAAACCGTATGGATGTGTTCATCTCTTCAAGATGAATCCATAGAGCACAAGAACACGAAAATCCGTTGAGAAATGAGTGAGTTCTTAGGGTTTTAGTGTGGACGGTTCTCGGGCTAGGAGGCTTGGGGACGATGAACGGATGCCATTCATTCAATACACGCGCGGATGGACGGCTCAGATCAGGTCGGATTAGCAGATGATACGCGGAAGGCGGAACCCGGGCTTCTGACTCAGGTGGCGGCGTAGAATGGGAACGCGCCGCGTGGTCGTTTGGAGATGCCGAGGATGACAGGGCGTCGCCCTGGATAAGTAGGAAAATAGGCATTTTCTTATTTATTTAATTCCCTAAACTTCAAAAATACATAACTTTGTGTAGAAAAATCAGAAAAATAAAATAAAAATACCCTCTTGCTCAGTGAACAGAGGAGAATAATGTGGAAAAGAAATCATTTAATTTCATTGAGTATTTGATTTTTAATAATTTATTTACTCTCTGCACTATTTCAATTCTCCATCCATGTATACAATTCACCATGGCATGAGACCATAGGGCTTTTGAAGCCTCTGAAATTGGGAACATTTCCTGAATTTTCCAAAGTCAGAGGCCACCCCTATGAAGAGTTATTGATTTTTCAATTCTAGGTCACTATTCTGAATATTTTAATTCCAATAATTTGCATGTTGTGAAATAAATTCTAGGAAAATTTGATGATGTTTCTTATGACCAGAGGACCTTAGGAAAAATAGGTTTTGAATTAATCCACTTGGAATGACCCTAATTGTCTTAAAAACCCAAAATAGAACCTTAATTAATTAGAGCTAATCATACATCAAATTGACTTGAAATCAATTCTCCACTAACCTTTAGGATCAGAGGAACCCACCATAAAAATTTGAGAGTCAATTGGACTTGGTTAGCCACCGCCAAATGGGTTGATTAAGCCATTTAGCCAATTTAAACTTTAAAAATTCATAACTTTCAAAATACTTTTCAAAAATTCACTAAATTGGTTTTGGAGCCTCTCTGATATCAGGGGAATTTAAGAAAATTAAAATTGTAATTTTCTAAAAAAGTTGATTTTTTGCATTATTTTAATATTTTTAATAATTAAAAAATAATAAAAATCACAAAAATAATAAAATTCATCAAAATGTTATATTTTGAATTTTAATCACTTAGGAATAAACCCCATATTTTTCTTAGGTCTCTATGATGAGATATTAAATTTTAAAGCCCTAGGATAATTTTAAAAATTAAAAAAAATGTGTTTTCTAGCATTTCCACTAAAATAATTCTAATAAATCAAAGAAAAATCAGAAAATTACAAAAATTGGTTCTCTGGTTTTCTTTATATCAGGGAGATTTTTTAAAATATAAAATTCATTTTTCAATATTTATTTTATTTTTAAATTAATTAATACTCCAAAACTCAAAATAATTATAATAAAAATAATATAATTCAAAAAATCTCTAAAATTAGTCCACGTAGTCCTCTGGTCATTAGAAATATCCCATAATTTTCTTAAGGACAAAAACTTTCCCTTGGTCATGTAGTTGAATTTTCCTTTGAAAATTCTCATTTTCCACAAAAAATAATTATATAAATAAATTAAATACGTAAAAATCACATTTTCTCCTCTAATGTCTTGATTGACATATGAGTGAGGTCACATAAAAATTTCAAATTCATTTAAGCTCAATTTAGTGAGTTATGGAATTAGTAAGCATAAAGGGCAAAATGGTAATTAAAATTTTAACCTATAATTAAAAATTTTAGGTTTAATTAAAAGGATGGGTAAAATATTTGATATTAAGCTGATTTTGGATGTTTGAAACTTAGGTATTTAAAGGGTAGAAACCTACCAAATAATTTGAAAGTAATCAAAATAAACCTTAATTAAATAATTAATTAAATTTGGAAGAATAATAAAAAAAATTAGAATTATTAAAATAGGGATATTATTAGGAAGAAATTTATTCTTTAATCTAAGAATCCCTAAATTAATCAACTCAATAATATTCAATTCCTAATTAAAATGATAATCCAAATTCAAAACTTAAAATGCTTAATCATTAAATTAAATTAAAATTAAAACATTTAAATTAAATCCTTTTAAAATTTCAATTAAATTAATACTTTAACAATTAAAATTAAATCATCCCTAAAACATAAAAAAAATATATTAAATTAAAATTAAAAGAAAAATAATAAAATTAAATTAAAATTTAAATTAGATTAAAATTAAAATGAAATTGAATTAAATTAAATTAAATTAAATTAAATTAAATTAAATTAAATCACATTAAATTAAATTAAATTAAATTAAATTAAATAATAAAAATAGTAAATAAAATCAAGTTAAAATAAATTTAAAATTAAACTAAATAAATAAAATTAAATTAAAAATTAAAACTAAACCAAACCAAATTAAATTAAATTAAATTAAATTAAATTAAATTAAATATAACATCACTTAAGACATAAAGAATTCAAAAATAAATATAAAACAACTTGAACACTATTTCAAACTTAAACCCATTAATTGAAATTAAATTGAATTACAAATCACTTGAACATCGATTTGCCCTCAAAAGCTCTTGTTGTCATAACTCCTAAATGAAGTGTTAAGTGAAGTGTTACTTCACTCATGGATATTCAAATGTCCTAGTTCACTGAGCAAGATAACAAAACTTGAACTCCTGGATGATTGATTCATTGTATAATTAAATTCTCTTGGACTTAAAATAATCCTAAAAGTATTGAAAAGATGTTTAAGATTCGTCTTAAGCACTTCCTTAGTACGATATGATGTTTATAGGAACAATTGAACTTAATTGTTCTTTGATGAAGAAAATCATCCTCAAACCAAAACACTGTAACCTAGACGTCATAGGAGATGACTAGCCATAGGAGTAGGACCTTGGTAGAAAACCATAACCCTTCCCTTAGCTTTACCTAGGAACTTGTTTTAAATGCTTAAATATTCTAAATTGTGTTTAAGTGCAGCCTGGGATGACGCAAAGATCCTCCAGGTACGCTTTTATTTTATTGCAATTTACTTATTATAATTTACTTAATCGCATCACACTTACTTTTCTTGCATGATAAACAACTGTTGCATGAAAACCCACACCTTTAGGATAGTCCTTGAAACTGAAACCAAAACTAAATTAAAAGTCATTACAATATAAAATTCACCGCCACAACATTTCAAAATATAAAACAACTTAAAATTTAATCACAAACAGAACAACAAAACTACAATTATAACTAAATTAAAACGTCTTGTTGGATGATCGGGAATACCTCGGATGATGTAACCTACGTGTTGCTAACGGGATTTCCACGGTCTAAATGAAAGTGCGGAACTCATTTAGTTGAGTTTAGCAAATTCATCTGGACTAAGTGAATCCGATAAAAATAACGATGCCGGAAGGATGGAACCCTGGGATCTTAACCGGTGTTGTTTTAATCAACTTTAAGATTTGTTTTAATTAAAACATAAAAAACACTTGGACTTTAAGATTTCTAAAACCAAACTCTTTTCTTCTCTTTTGATTACAATCTTCTAAAACTAAACCCTCTTCAACAACAAGGAGCTCGGAGCATGGTGGGCGAGCACGACCATCGTCATCGAAGAAACACCGAGTCTACTTCACAGAAAATTTCTTAGAACTAAATAACCAAGCCATAGGATTTTGAGGTAGTTTGTCTAGTGCAACATAAATCCTCAACCTTTTGTTAGGCATTTGCATTGCAAATTAAGCCCTAACCGGTCTTAGGACTTCAAGTTAGTCATTTGATACGACATAAACCCTCACATCTTCGAGGCTATTTGTATGGTCATGTCATACGAATATAAGTCCTAATTAATTAAAATTGTCAAGATCAAAACATTAAATAAACATTAGGACTTTCCTAAATTCAAGCCAAACAATAGGATAGTCGAGAAATTACCGAAGTTCGCTTCAAATCTGTAACTTCTCCTACATTTCTTCCTTTGAATTCCCAAAACAAAATGTTCCAAACCCGATCCATTCCCTATTGAAATTCCAAAATTCAATCCCTTGAAAACTTAAACTTCGAGATTCTTGAGAGCAGAACTACTGATTATTATCGAGAGTTTTCTTAAGTGATTCCTGTAACTTAAGATGTAATTAACTATAGGGGCTTGCCCTTATAGGGAATTTTAAGAACCCATGTAATATAAAACCTGCTTAATTCATTTATATTAAGCAGGGGAATTTGTCAGCTTATAAAATTGGTTCGCAGACCAAACGGATGTCACAAATCTCCTAGTTTATTTAATCGAGCCCCATCATTAAGCAGTGTGTCTATTCTTCGGGATAAATACACAGTTTGTGATGCGGCGCTCGTTTATATAAACTATCTGGGATGTGAGGTCGGTTTGATTTCATATCTTAAAATTATTTTTAAAATTAAATATTACTTTCTAAATCATATATATATATTTAAATTAAAATTAAAATCTAAAAATATGCCGACAATTTCTGGCGACTCTGCTGGGGAAAATTCCTCTCTCCATTTTTAATCAGATAGTTCTGCTTTCAAAAATCGGTAGTGTATCCATGTCCCTAGTGGATCAAACTACCCTTCTTTCCGTTGGAATACTTTGTTCATTTCTACCTTGAACAAGTACATCCAACATTCTCTCGGATTTAGGAACCACTATTTTGACACCCCTAAATAGAGAGGTTCCGAGATCCTTTTACCTCTTTTATGAGGTGGGGTGGACCCCCAATAGGTATTAATTTAGGAGCGATCTTGCGGGTCGAGAAGTTTCTACAAAACCTTCTCTTCCTTTTCCAGTTCCTAATCAATTCCTTTTACCCTTCCTACAACTCTCCTTATTTTAATAACTCTCTGTCTTAACGAACAAATCTTTTTGAAAAAACAATTTTCTGTTAATACCACGAATGCACTAAGATAAACGGAAATGTGTTCGGACTCTTTCTTTTTCGTCATAAGTTTTACGAAAAGAAGAAGCATGATTCGGGGACTAACACTTGGAACCTGCCCTGCAGAAATGGAAGCCCCAAACTCGATCTTCTCCTTCGTCAACGGACTGGACTTCGTCGTGTTCAAGGACGAATCGCTCGATAATGGAATCATTCGATTCGAACAAGGATTCGGGGACACCGACATCAAAATCCCGATGTCACTCTCTTTTCACTCACAAGCAAAGTACCGGAAACTGAGAAGCCGTTGATTGAGTTTAACCTCAAGTCAACTCATGAATTCCCTCCTCTGCAAAAGATTCCAACTGAGAGGAGTACTGTTGTTCGTAGAAGGACTGTTGTTGCTACCCCCACTGGTCTAGTCGTCTCTGCACCTACCCCGACTTCTGCCAGACTAAAGGGGAAGGAAATTCAGAACTGTGATGAACCTGTTACTGTGGAGGGTACAGATCTTCCTGTGAGACCTTCCATTTTCGAGATCGGGTCCGGCTCGAGAATTCCATCACCGACACGGACTCGGAGAAGGAACGAAGTAGAAGGATTGCTGCAGAAGCCGGAGCTATCGAAGCCGCTTTCCTGAGGAAATCCCGGAACCGCCCGAATATACACCGCTGCTCGAATACATACCACTCTTGGGAGGAAGTAGGTTCCATCCCCTCTCCGCCGCAGAGGATGAGGAAAATGTCCGCAAGATTGCTGCTGCATTGCCTCAGCCCGCATATTACAACGATGGTCGTAAGAAAAGAGTTAGAATTACGCCATTTGCTCGACTGCAAACCTTGATAGAAAAGTTAGCAAAGAAGGAAAAATGTCTTGTGTCAGAGATTTTAAGAAGGATAGGGCGGGTGCCAGACAAGTCCCGTCTTGGGTCGCGAGTCGAACCTGCTATCGCTGACGAAAAGCCGAATAAGAGAATGAAAGCTAGTCCACTCGTCGTTGTTTCGATACTACAAATTAGAGAGGATACCACCTTCCGAAGCATTTGGTCGACGGACCATCCGGTCCTCGACCTTCTGCTGCTATAAGGATGATATGGCGTCCCACTACCGGACAATTAAGGTTAAAACAACAACCTGAGAAGGAAAGCTCGTCAGGAGACTTGAGTCAGAAGAAAGTGCTACCGCAGTGAAGAGGACTCATGAGAATGAAACCCGACAGTTATCCCATGACGACTGCAAAGATGTACAGAAAAGACCACTAGAAGATGCTATCGAAAAGCTAAGAACCGATATTCGGCGATTAGCAAGAGAAAGAGAAGAGAAATTTGGAGATGAAGTTGACTCGTCAGAGTTCATGGATGATGAATATGCAGAAATTAGCATGGTTGAAACACGAGCTTCGTCAACTTCACAAGGTACTCCTGCAGCCGTAGAAAGAGAGGAGCCGGAAGTAATGATGATGCAGCTTCAGGAGAAAGATGATACGATCGCCCAAATGGCAAAAAAGATGGAAGAGATGGCTGTAGCCCTAGCCACTCTCCAGAGTCAGGTTCAACCCCAAAGAGAAACACCCCCAAAAGTTATTCACATTGTAGACGGAGGAAAGGAGATTACATCCGTCAACGGGGATGATCAATTAAAAAAGGACACAACACAAAACATGATTCCGGAAAAGGATATTAAGAGTATGGTGGAACAGTAGGTGCGAGAAGCCTTGGCACAATCAAAGAGTGGGACATCCATTCGGACGGGTAGGACTTACCCCGAAGAATTCGACGTTGTCCAATACCCGAAAGGCTTCGTACCACCTCTGTTCAAGACCTTTGATGGAACTGGAAACCCCCGACAGCATGTTGCACAATTTCGTGCCAGTTGTTGCAATGCCGGCGGAAGTGATGCTTTACTCTTCCGACAATTTGTCGGCGCACTCGTCGGGGATCGCCTTTGATTGGTAAGAGGAATTACCGAACAGTTCGGTGAAGACATTTACAGAATTAGAGAACCTCTTCATCAAGCGATTTGTCGGAGCTCAACACCACATCACTATAGGTGATTTAGTGGTAGAGAAGCAGAAGCCGAATGAAACTTTGGTGGACTACATACTTCGATGGAGGAATCTAAGCATGAAGTGTGAGCCACAACTACAAGAACGAAGCATGCAATCAGCATTTTACTTAAGAGCATTCATGGCTCGATAAGCACTTCTCCTCAAGGGATTTACCATTAAGACTTTCGAGAAGTTGTTAAGCAAGGCCGGAAGCTTGCAAGAGGAGGCAAAGCAATTAAGTTTCACCGACAAAAGAGGCAAACAGAAGCCCGTGAAAACTTTTAAAAAGAAGTCAGGGATCGTCGCAGCTGTCGATAAAGGCAAGCAGCCAATACAAATACCGTCAGAACGGCCGCAGCAAATTCAACATAATCACCAGCAACCCCAACCTAGCTATCAGTCATCTCAACAGTATGAACAACCGCCTCGTCCACAACGTACGCTAAGGGAGCTTCTGAGTAGGGAGTATCCGTTCAAGAATGAGGCAGTGCTGAAAATGTTCCGCGATCCGATGAAGACTCCGGATTTCCAACTGCGGAACCTAAGAGACCAGAAGAAGTCGACAAGAAAGGTGATCCCAACTTTTACCCTTACCACCGGATGCTTGGACATAAGATAGAAGATTGCATTACCTTCAAAAGTTGGCTCAACGGCAATCTTCGAAAAGGTAATATAACGATCCCAAAGGAGTACATGAAGGAACCCCAGAAAGAAGGTTCCGTCAATGTTATCTCGACGGATCTCATTGTTCCGATAGATCCCTGTCGGCATATTTTTAGGTTGTGTGTTTTATTTTGAAAAGGGGGTCGCCTAACGAAGTTGTCGGCGAATTTTTAATTTAATTTAAATAAATAATTTTGAAAAGTAGTATTTGATTTTGAAAATAATTTTAAATTTGAAGGTTTTAAGATATGAGATTAAACCGATCTCACATCCCAAATAGTTTATATAAACGAGCACCACACCACAAACCGTGTGTCTATCCCTAAGGATAGACACACTGCTTGACGGTGGGGCTCGATTAAATAAACTAGAAGATTTGTGACATCCGTTTGGTCCGCGAACCAATTTTATAAGCCGACAAATTCCCCGCTTAATATGAAAGCATTAAACGAGGTTTATATTACTCGGGTTCTTTTAAAATTCCCTATAAGGGCAAGCCCCTATAGTTAATTACATCTTAAGTGATGGGAATCACCTAAGAAAACTCTCGATAATAATTAATAATTCGCTCTCAAGGATTTCAAAGTTTAAGTTTTCAAGGGATTGAATTTTTGAATTTCAATAGGGAATGGATCAAATTTGGAACATTTTGTTTTGGGAATCAAAGGAAGAAAAGTAGGAGAAATCACAGATTCGAAGCGAACTTCGGTAATTTCCCGACTATCCTATTGTTTGGCTTGAGTTTAGGAAAGTCCTAATATTTATTTAAATGTTTTTGATCTTGCCAATTTTAATTAATTAGGGCTTATATTTGTATGATAAAATCAAACAAATAGCCTCGAAGATGTGAGGGTTTATTGCCGTACGTGACGACTACCTCGGAATCCTAAGACCGGTTAGGGCTTAATTTGCAATGCAAGTGCCTAACGAAGAGTTGAGGATTTATGTTGCACTAGGCAAGCTACCTCGAAGTCCTATGGCTTTGTTATTTAATTCTAGGAAAGTTTTGTTGAAGTAGACTCAGGTTTTGCTGATGACGATGGCCGTGCTGCCCACCATGCTCCGAGCTCCTTGTTGTTGCAGAGGTTCAATTTTAGAAGTCATAAATCAGGGGATGAGAAAAGTGTTTTGGTTTAGAGAAAATCTTAATTTCCAAGTGTTTTTTACGTTTTAATTAAAACAAATCTTAAAGTTGATTATAACGACACCGGTTAAGATCCCACTGTTCCATCCTTCCGGCATCATTATTTTTATCGGATTCACTTAGTCCAGATAAATTTGCTAAACTCAACTCGAATGAGTTCCACACTTTCATTTAGACCGTGGAAATCCCGTTAGTAACACGTAGGTTACATCATCCGAGGTATTCCCGATCATCCAACATGACGTTTTAATTTAGTTGTAATTGTAGTTTTGTGTTCCGTTTGTGATTAAATTTTGAGTTGTTTTATATTTTGAAATGTTGTGGCGGTGAATTTTATCTTGCAATGACTTTTAACTTAGTTTTGGTTTTAGTTTTAGGGACTATCCTAAAGGTGTGGGTTTTCATGCAACAGTTGTTTATCATGCAAGAAAAGTAAGTGCAATGCAGTTAAATAAATTGCAATAATGTAAATTGCGAAAAAGTAAATTGCAATAAAATAAAAGCGTACCTGGAGGGTCTTCCCGTCATTCCAAGCTGCACTTAAAACACAATTAGAATATTTAAGCAAGTTCCTAGGTAAAGCTAAGGAAGGGTTATGGTTTTCTACCAAGTTCCTAATCCTATAGCTAGTCATTTCCTATGACGTCTAGGTCTTTGTGTTTTGGTTTGAGGACAATTTTCTTCATCAAAGAACAATTGAGTTCAATTGTTCTTATAAATATCCTATCATATTGAGGAAGTGCTTAAGAAGAATCTTAAACATCTTTTTAATATTTCTAGGATTGTTTGAAGTCCAAATGAATTCAATTACACAAATGAATTAATCATCCGAGGTTTAGTTAAGTTTTGTTATTGTCTTACTCAGTGAACTAGGATGTTTGAATGTCCTGTAAGTGAAGTAACATTTCATTTAATATTCTGTTTAGGAGTTATAATAACTAAAGCTTTCGAGGGTAAATTGGTATTCAAATGGTTTGTGATTTAGTTTAATTTCCATTAATGGGTTTAAATTTGGAATAATGTTCAAGTTATTTTAGATTTATTTTGAATTCTTTATGTCTTTGGTGATGTTATATTTAATTCAACTTAATTTAATTTAATTTAATTTAATTGAGTTTTAATTTAATTCAATTTAATTCAATTTAGTTTGATTTGATGTTACATTAAATTAATTTAATTTGATTTAGTTTTAATTTAATTTGATTTATTTTAATTTAATTTAATTTAATTTAATTTAATTTAATTTAATTTAATTTTTAATTTGGTTTAACTTAATTTAATTTAATTTAATTCATTTAATTTAATTTAATTTGTTTATTTAATTTAATTTAATTTAATTTAATTTAATTCAACTTTTAATTTTAATTTAATTTAATTTAATTTAATCCAATTTAATTTACTTAATTTAATTTAATTTTTTTTAATTTAATTTTATTTTTTTTAATTTTAATTAAAATTTTAAAAGAGTTTAATAATTTAATTTTTGTTTAATGATTAAGTCTTTTAATGTTTTGAATTTGAGTTATCATTTTAATTAAGAATTGAATATTAATGAGATGATTAATTTAGGGAATTTTAAATTAATAAATCTCTTCCTAATAATATCCCTATTTTAATAACTCCAATTTTATTTTTCTTCCAAATTCAATCAATTATTTAATTAAGGTTTAATTATTTTAAATTGTTTAATGGATTTCTACCCTTTAATTATTTAAATTTCAATCATCCAAATCAGATTAGGATCAAATATTTTACTTATTAATTTTTTATTAAACCTAAAGTTTTAATTAAGGGTTAAAATTTTAATTACCATTTTGCCCTTTAAGCTTAATAATTTCATAACTCACTAAATTGAACTCAAATAAACTTGAAATTTTTATGTGACTTCACTCATATGTCAATAAAGACATGAGAGGAGAAAATGTGATTTTTCTGTATTTAATTTATTTATATAATTATTTTTGGTGGAAAATAGAGATTTCCAAGGAAAATTTAATAACATGACCAAGGGAAAGTTTCTATCCTTAATAAAATTAAGGGATATTCCTAATGACCAGAGGACCACTTGGACCAATTTTGGTGATTTTTTGAATTATATTATTTTTATTATAATTATTTTAAGTTTTGGAGTGTTAATTAATTTAAAAAATAAAATAAATGTTGAAAAATGAATTTTATATTTTTCAAAAATCTCTCTGATATCAAGGAAATCAGAAAATCAAATTTTGCAATTTTCTGATTTTTCTATGATTTATTATAATTATTTTAGTGAAAATGCTAGAAAATACATTTTTTTTTAATTTTAAAATTACCCTAGGGCTTTAAAATTTAATATCTCATAAAATATACCTAAGAAAAATATGGGTTTTGTTCCTAAGTGATTAAAATTCAAAATGTGACATTTTGGTGAATTTTATTATTTTTGTGATTTTTATTATTTTTTAATTATTAAAATATTAAAATAATATTAAAAAATCAACTTTTTTAGAAAATTAAAATTTTAATTTTCTTAAATTCCCTAATATCGTAGAGGCTCCAAAACCAATTTGGTGAATTTTTTAAAAAGTATTTTGAAAGTTATGAATTTTTAAAGTTTAAAATGACTAAGTGGCTTAATCAACCCATTTAGTAGGGCTAACCAAGTCCAATTGACCTCAAATTTTTATAGTGTGTTCCTCTGATCCTAAAGGTCAGTGGAGAATTGATTTCAAGTCAATTTGATGTATGGTTAGCTCTAATTAATTAGAGATCCATTTTGGGTGTTTAAGCCAATTAGGGTTGTTTTAAATGAACTAACTCAAAACCTATTTTTCCTAGTGGTCCTCTCGGTCATAAGGAACATCACCAAATTTTCCTAGAATTTATTTCACAACATGCTATTTATTGGAATTAAAATACTCAAAACGAGTAACATGAATTTGAAAAATCAATAACTCTTCATAGGATGGCTTCTCGACTTTGGAAAATTCAGGGAATGTTCCCAAATTCGGAGGCTTCAAAAGCCCTATGGTCTCATGCCATGGTGAATTGTATACATGCATGGAGAATTAAAAATATGCAGAGAGTAAATAAATTATTAAAAATAAAATACTTGATGAAATTAAATAATTTCTTTTCCACATTATTCTCCTCTCGTTCACCGAGCAAGAGGGTATTTTTATTTTATTTTTCGATTTTTCTACACAAAGTTATGAATTTTCGAAGTTTAGGGAATTAAATAAATCGAAAAATCCCTAATTTTCTATTTATCCACGCGGCGCCGCGTCAACCTCGGCAGCTCCGAACGCACACGCGTCGCGCTCCAATTCGACGCCGCCATCTGAGTCGGCAGCCCGAGCCCCGCGGTTCTCGTACCGTCTCCTGATCCGACGCGATCCTGGCCATCCGTCCGCGCGTGTATCGAATGGACGACATCCGTTCATCGTCCCCGAGCGTCCTCACCCGAGAGCCGTCCACACTAAATCCCTAAGATCTCACTCGATACTCAATGGATTTTCATGTTCTTATGCTCTATGGATTTGTCTTGAAGAGACGAACACATCTATACGGTGATCATGCATTAAAATTAAAGCATTTGAAATGGAGAATCTCTAGAAGCTCGGGATGAAGAATTAGCTCATACCTTTTCTCAGAGAAGTGTGGCTTCGATCTGAGGGTTTTTGCACCTTCGATTGGATCCCAGCGAGCTCCAGATGAAGTCTCCTGGTCTGGTGAATTGTCTAGGTGGGATTTCGACCAAGCCCGATCACAAAGCTTGGAGGCCGGAGCAACCGGGTGGCCCGGAGATGGGGCTTTTGTCGGTCGACACCTTCCCTCGGTCCGGTGAAGGTGTTGAACCAATCAATTTGGGGATTGGCTCACTGTGGAGAAGTGTCCTGGTTTTGGGCCAAGATTTCAACTCTGAAATTGAGCTCACAGGGAAGAAATGGCAGGGGGATCTCATTGGGGATCAAGTGCTCTGTGTATGGGGAGGAGTCTGGAACAATTTTGGCAGAGTTTCCTTAAGCTTTGTTTCAGCACCTTCCATGGCCGAGAAGGGGTGGTGTTTAAATAGGAGAGGGTGGAAGGCCTCCCGTGGAGAGTTAGGGCTTGGGATCGAGCTGCTCTGGCAAGAGAAGAACGGCTCCAATGGCCACCGAGGATGGGGCGGCTCGACAGGTGAGAATTCCAAGTTGGGCTCACATGCGAGCTCTCGGCCATGGTGTTTTCCGGCGACCCAGTGCGGCCGGCCGCGAGCATGGGTCACCGTCAGGTCCAGGTGGGTCAGGATTAAAGGTTTGTGCAGTCAATTGGCCATGGACATGTGTAAAGGGTTTGAATCAAAATGGAATGGGAAAGGGCTAGTTTTGGGTCTAAATGGGTCAACCCTTGGTTTTTGGGTTAGGTTCACCCTCCAAGGTCAATTTGGGCTGAAGGGAAAGTCACTTGGACCAGCTTGATTAGTGGGGTCAAGTCACAATCCAAGTACAATTAAGTCTAAGCATGGTTTAGTGGAGTCATGGAAGTGGTTAATCACTCTTAAGAGAATATGGAAAGGGCCTCCTCCTCTTGCCATCTTGGGTATGGTGAGGTGGAAAGTAGATTCCATGGCTCTCATGGCTCCCATGTGGCTCATGCATGGCTTCATGGCTCACCTTTGGCTCGGGAAAAGTGAAGTCAATTTCATGGAAATGGATTTAAGGAAAATTTTGGTATTTAGGGGTGATTTGGCATGAGGCTTGATTTGGAATTATTTGATGATGAATTTAGGACTTAGGTAATGGCTTTAACTAAGTGGATGGCAAATGGAGATGTCATGTGGGCTTTTAGGGTGGATTTTGGGCTTTTTGAAATGGTTTTAGATGGGCTTTCAAGATGGTTTAGGAAAGTGGGCTTTTAAATTTTAAAATGGATTTTGGAATGAAATTTTGTAAAGAGATTGGGCCAAATAATTGTTGGGTTTAGCTCATGGATGTATCATGAGTGACTTGAAGCAAATTGGGGGTGATTTGGGTTTGAATTGGGTTTAATTTGGGCTCATTTAGTGAATGGGCCAATATAGGTCCAAGTGGGCCAAGTTGGGCCAATGTTGGGCTAGGGTTGAAATTGATGTAAAATTAATGTTGAGAAATGTTTATGGGAGTGTTTCAAAGAGGTTTTGACTTTGGTTGGGCTTTGATTTTGGGGTTTGGGCTCATTTGGGTTAGGTTTCGGCTTAGGTCAAAATTGGGCCTTAATGCTTTGGGTTGAATTTGAGTGGGGTTTAGGTCCAAATTTTTGGGCAAATCATGTTAGGGTTTTGCTTGTGGGGATGCTAAGGAAGATTTAGAAAAGATTTGGGGTTAATTGGAGTTGAATTGGGTGAGTTTGGGTTAAGTTTGGGTCATGGGTCCAAATTGAGCTTTAATGCCAAAAGTGAAATCGATTCAAATGTCAATCAAATTGGACTTGGATTTGGTCTAGATTGGTGTTGGGAATGTTGAATTGAAGTTTAGAATTGAGTTGGACCATAATTTGGGTCAATTGGATAGGTTTGGTTTGACATTGGGTTCACTTTGGGTTAAAATGGGTCAAATTGGGGGTTTTGACAAAAGTGGGGTAAATTGACCAAATTGGCCCATGGTGTAGTTGAACAAAATGAAATTAGGAATATTTGAGTTTTTCTGTAATTTTCTGGGAATTTTCTGAATTTTTGGATTTTTGGGTCAAGAGGGGTATTTTGGGTATTTGGGGGGTATTGGGAGGTATTTTTGGAATTTTTGATATTTTGGGTATGGATGATCAATTTGAGTGATGTGGAAATGTTTGGGATTGATTTTTGGGAATTTTGGGTTATTTGGAAATTTTTTAGAAATTTGGGCAATTTTAAGGGTTTTAGGTAGGCTAAGCGGGTGTAGGGTCCCGGGGGTCAAAAATTAAAAATTTGGAAAATTGAAGATTGGGTAAACTTGAGTGGAATGAAATCATTTTGGTTGAGCCATGAAGCCACATCAAGCCCATATGAGCCATGAAGAGACTCATTTGAGGTATCCACTATGTTGTTCCTAACCCTCTTAGCCAAGGGCTTAGGGGTTAAGGACCATCCATGTGAATCACCTACATGAGTCAGGAGGTCAAGTTAGGTATAGGTGTGTGAAAGTGCAGTGTATAGGTGTAGTGTGTGTGTAAGTCGCCCCTTCACTGCACCGAGGCCACCCGGGGTAATCCTAAGGCCAAAGAGTCCTATAGGAACTCATCCTTTAAACTTCCACATTTGATTTCAACCCTCTAGGTGATTAGGGGTCTGTTGACCTCATTTTTGATGAGGTCTTCCCTTCTTCTTTTTAGTGCTTAGGATCTAGCCTTAGGCTTTTCCTTTGACTATCTTAGAGGACTAGAAGTGAAACCCACCCTTTAGAAGTCCAAACACCTCTTGACTCCTCGCAAACCTCACAAGCTTGATTGTAGACCCCTAATCACCTAGAGGGTTAAAATCAAATGTGAAGGTTTAAAGGATGAGTTCCCCATAGGACTCTTTGGCTTTAGGACTACCCCGGTGGCCTCGGTCGCGGTGAGGGTCGACCCGCACACATCACACTCTCACACACATTCTGAACCCTAAACCCACCAAAATACCCCAATACCTTCCAAATAACCTCCAAATACCCAAAATACCCTTTTTAACCAAAAAATCTAAAAATTCTAAAAATTCCCAGAAAATTTCAGAAAATTCCAAATATTCCCAATTTCATTTTGTTCAACTACACCATGTGCCAATTTTGTCAATTTGACCCAATTTTATCAAAATTCCCATTTCACCCGTTTTGACGCGACCGTCGACGAGGATATCCAAACGACTCTCGGATGACGAAACGGATCTGCGCCGTTACGTCCGTAACGTCGATTTTAGCCAGTAGGATACCCATTTTACAAGTGTTCCGTGCACGAGCAAATTGCACGAAAATCGATGCATGCTATTTAAAATTAAAAAAAAAAGAGGAAATCTCCTATTTAAACCTCGCAACAACCTAACCCTAAACCCCGAATTCATTTTTCATTCGGCGCCCCCACTCCACTCACGGATAGAGAGCCGAAAATCCCTCACACGAGTTTCTTCTCCCTGGCATGCCCTAGCCGGAGTTCTCCATACCGCGAGCTCCCCTCTTGGCCCGACCTTCTTCTTCTTCTTGCTCGAGGCTCTAGCCCCTAGCCGCTGCTCTCCTCTTAGAGCTGAACTTATTCTTCCTCACTCCGACAAGCCGAATACCTCTTCCTCTTGGAGTTTTCTTCTCTCAAAACCGCAAAGGGCTTACGAAGAAGAGAGCTTAGGGCTGGCCGTTTTGCTCATTTTCTAATCTTTACTTCTATTTCTCCAGGATAATTGGTTGCTCGGTATTCTCTCTTGATTGCTTGATATTCCTGCTGAGTTGCGTGTTGGCTACAGAGGTATGGTCTTCTTGCTCCGATGTTCTGCGACATTGCAAAGTTTACAAAGTTAATTTATTGCTTGATTGAAATCCTTGCTGCATTCTGTTTATGGAGAATTTGGACTTATTTATTTATTTATTTATTTCTTCTGCTTCTTATTCCTCTCATGGGTGAAATGTGTAACCAGGGAAATAATAAGAAAAGTTTAGCTTTATCTTTTTTATATAGCAGTTCTTTTAAGAGTATTTTTTTTTATGCATGGTTTGTATGTAAATTTCCCTTAGTTTTGTTTCACTGGAGTTTGAATGCCAGATATTTCTTAAATACATGAAAGTGCAAGGATGCTTCCTTATTCAAGGATTGCAAACTTCTTTTAGTTTTTTTTTTTTTTTTTTTTATTTGCCATAAGTGTGGAAAGCTGCAGCAAGGGCATGTTAAGTGCTTAATCTCACTTAATCACCATATATTATACTCTCTTAAAGTTATCTTTGAAGCATGATGGAGTGGGGATCTTACCTTGATAATTTCTTGCCTGGCGATGTGATTAAGTCTTCTAATATGCGTCACTTTGAAATGCCCCTGAAAGCATTTTTCTGGAATGGAGAAATTAAGGTCACTTCAAGGACTGAATGAGTTTAATGTTAAGAATGGGAATGGTTATAACATTGGGGAGTTATGACATTTGAGTGAGTGGTGCAAATTAAAATATATTTTCTGGAAAACGTGAAGGGTGCTAGAGAGACTTCCAATGCAAAATTATTTGAGAAAGGAAAACTCACAGGTTTATTCTTGAATTGGGCCGAAACTGTTAATGAATGGAAATTATGTAAAGGGAGTTGGAAGCCTGCGACACATGGTTAATTCTGTCCCATATGTGAATGTGCTCGAGAATCTGAAACCATGCAAAAATCTAAAGAGTTTGTCCATATTATCATACAAGGGTGTAAGCTTTGTGAAACAAATATACAATGCAGATGTGATTCGACGCCTTCATAGATTTATGTGCTTAAAATATGAAGCTCTTAATTGTTTCGATGCATAATCTGAAAGTTCTATACATACACGTGTATATTCAAAAAAAAAAAATCTGAAACTTTATACAATCCGCATGCAATTGCACGCACACTATTTATAACCCGATTCTTATTCATTTACATACACATCACACGATTCTATGTATTTACACGACTCACACTTAAACTTTCATATTTACATACACGACACTTTAGAGCTTCGCTTTATTTGAAAATTTGAAAGGATTTGTTTGATATTTGCCATGGCTGGAAAGCGTTGAATTGCATACTAATGATCCTTGCATGCATGCCCACCTATACAAATTGTTCTTTTATAGGGTTAGCAACTTCCTATGCGCTTACATGTTGATCTTTAGTTTCTTTATCTTTATGGCATCTTACTCGTACACCAAAGGCTATATTGATAATCTGTTGATATGTTATGAGAGATTTGAGTGTTATAAATGTAAGTTTTGGTGTTTCATTTGTAATAAGCTTAAAGTTTTGGTGTTCTATTTGTAAAAAAAAAAAAAAAAAAAATGGAAGTTTTGGATGCATCTCATGCAAAGCTTGGTGATGATCTCTTTGATTTGAAATAACTGTATAGAGTATATCCATATGGTTATGTCCTTGATGGCTTAAATAGTTTGCTAAAATTTTTGTTTATTTTGTTATTTTGTTTATGTGTTGTCATGCACATTTACATATTTCCACAATTTTGTATTGAACTAAATTCTCATACCACCTTTTTGGTGTGCCTTTGCGAGGTAAACACGATTGTGGTGGAAATATTGGAGGATCGCAAGGATCACTTTGGAGCCGACCAAAGAAACAACATCAACCTCCACGACGGTAAAATCCGAGCACGCCGCCTACTTGTTCGACGAATGCTTGTAAAGGATGTGATAGTTCTCAATATTATTTGCATACAATTCCATAATTTGAGCCTTCATGTGAATTTCAGCTTCATATGTATTGATTCTCTCATACTAATATTTCATTTTAATCATCTCTCTTGCTTTGAAAGATACAAATAAAGCAGGGAATATTTACTTATTTACACATGGCTCCTATGTTTTTTGTGTGCTTGGTATCTAATCTTCATTCTTTTACATATATACACATTTTTCATGCATGATAAAATATATTTTACTTTTTACAGAGTTAAAATAGTGGCATTTTTATTATGACATTAAAAAATGATAATAATAAAGAAATAAAAGATCCACATACATATCACTCATTTTTTATTTTTTTTTGTGTAGCATCTGAATTTTACGTCTATACTACATAAGTCTTATGCTTTTATATACTTAAATTTTTCTTATTGCATTTATACCACTCCAAGTCTTTTAAATTTTGCAAATAATAACAAAAAAAAAAAAATCTCTTCGTGCATGGTTAAGGTGGTATGCATATATATGAAGTCTAAATTTCATGAGTTAGATATGTGAGTTCACTAAGATCGAACGATGTGCAAAGAAATTTTTATTGATGAAATCCTCGATTCAGTGTAAAATTCAAGTGATAAAAATATGAAAAGCAAAGTTTACATGATGTGTGGATATCTATGAATCAAGAAATTTGGTAGTTCTATTGAGTACAACTTTATGAGAATTTCTAATTTCCTAGACTCTTTTGATGATTCATATGTGGCGCTTAACTTGAGATGAGCATCATGTGTTTACATATCTAACTCCGAATTTTAATCTCTTTTATATGCACTGCTTAACTTACGCATGAAAGGTTATATCTGTAGTTCTTTTAATATGCTATGTGAAGTTTGGGTGCTAAATATGTAAATATGTGAGGAATCAGATGACATGTATACTGAATATATTGGGTCGTTTATGTACCTATCTGTTGCATATGTACATGAAAGATTATCTTGATGACATTTTCATAATAATTGAAAAGAAACTTGGGAAGTGGCAAAGTTGGGATGTTAGTATATGAGAGTCGGATGATATATTAGAATAATTTTGGAGCATCATTTCACTTATGCATAGTTTATCTTGGGCGAACTATGAATAAATTGTAATTCATTCTATCCATGCAATGCTATATGTGACAAGATTGATATTAATTTTGGAATAATTTTGGATTGATTGTTTTAGATCTTGTTATATGTTTGTTTTATGAGTTGATTTACATTTGTTTTACTCAATGGTCGTGTGTTTACTTATTTAGCACCTTAAACTTTAAACCCTTGCATGAACATCCTTGTATTTGTGGGTGAAAAACTATATTGGTGATATTTTGATATGTTGTAAAAAAGACTTGGGTGACAAATTCAAAAGAGTGGAATTTAAGAATGCGATATACAAAACACATAGGAGCTGGGTAAAGTCGAGCTTGAACAATCCTCTCCATTTCAAATCTTTTCTTATTATTATTATTATTTTTCTTTCTTTTTTCGTACTATTATAATTCCAATAATATATTTCATTTGTTTCAATTGAATGGATTATTTCTCATACGAATTTCTCTCGTGTGCCTTTTGCGAGGTACATCCAATCGTGGTCAAGACGTTGAAGGATTGTGAAACTACTCCAAGGCGGACAAAACGGACAACATCATACTTCATTTGGGTGAGATCCTTCCAATTTTTATTTCATGAGTAAGGCGACATAAAATTTCAAGTTCATTCGAGCTTAATTTGATGAGTTATGAGATGAATAAGCTTAAGAGGGCATTAAGATAATTAAAAGGCTTTAACCTTAATTAATGTTTAGGCTTAACCAGAAGAAAGGGTAAATATTTGATCCTGATTTTTCATTTGGATGATTGAAACTAAAAGAGTTAAGGGGTAGAAACCCATTAATCACCTTAAACATTTAAAAGAAGAAGCCTTAATTAATCTAATCATTAAATTTTGGAAGATAATCAAGAAATGGATCATTAAGGTTAAGGGATCTTGATATAAGAAGATTCTAATACTTTGAAATTGAATCCCTAATCAATGATTTAATTAAATATCATTAAGTTCTTATTAATTAATTAAGCTATACAATGATAATTGAAACTAACGAAAGGAAGATAATTTAAACAAGTTTTCATAATTAAACTAAAACTTAAAACATTAAAACCAATTTGAAGTAAAAAAATCGGATTAAAAGAAACTTAAAATATCAAAATTAACTTGAAATTGTTTAAGACTTAAATCAAAACAAATTTAAAATACCAAAGATTAACTTGGAACAATTCATGATTAAAACATCATAAATTAAAAATTAAATCAGTTTAAAACATTAAAATTAATCTAAAATATTAAGATCATTTCAAACATAAAGACTTAAATGAATTAAACAGCTTGAACGCTTTTCCAATTCAAAATGATTTAAAACACCTAAAAAGATCAACTAAAACTTTATAATTAAATCAAAAATCACTTTAAATCTCCAACTCAAAAGTTCGATTAAGAATGGTTAAAATCTTTAATGAATCAATTTGCCCCCTAAAGGCTTTCATCATCATAACTCTTGAATGAAGCATTAAATGAAATGTCACCTTACTCATAGGATGATCAAACATCCTAATTCACTAAGCAGAAATAACCTGGATGAGTGATTCATCACCACAATGAAACTAACTGAACTCAAAATGATCCCTGAAGTATTTAGGAAGATGTTCAGAATTCAGTTCTGAACACTTCTCTAACTTGATGGGATGTTTTAAAAGAACAGTGAGACTTCATTGTTCTTTCGTGAAGAAAATCATCCTTAATAAAATAGAGGAACCTAGACGTCATAGGAATTGACTAGTGATAGGATTAGGATTTTGGTAGATAACCAAAACTATCCCTTAGTTTTACCTAGGTATTTGCTCTGACGTGTGTTTCAAGTGCAGGTTAAAATGAAAGGAATGCTCACTAGGTACGCTTTTAAGTTTGTTGCAATTTACATTTAGCAATTTATTAAATGTCTTACTTTCCTATACTTGTAAATGCATGAAAATGATCGAACCCGACATGTTTAAACAACTCAAAATTTAATCACCAACAAAACGAACTACAACTACAACTAAATTAAAACGTCTCATTGAATGATCGAGAATACCTCGGATGATGTAACCCACGTGTTGCTAACGGGATTTCCCACGGTCTAAATGAAAGTGTGGAACTCATTCAGTTGAGTTTAGCAAATTCATCTAGACTAAGTGAATTCAATGAAAATAATGGTGCTGGGATGACGGGCCGGTTCTGTTTAAACAACTTTAAGATTTGTTTTAATTAAAATATTAAAAACACTTGGATTTTAAGATTTTCTCTAAACCAAAACACTTCTCTCATCCCCTGATTTATGATTTCTAAAACTAAACCTCTGCAACGACCAGGAGTTTGGAGCATGGTGGGCAGCACGGCCATCGTCGTCAGCAAAACTTGAACCTACTTCAGCAAAACTTTTCTAGAATTAAACAACCAAGCCATAGGACTTCGAGGTAGCTTGCCTAGTGCAACACAAATCCTCAACTCTTCGTTAGGCATTTGCATTGCAAATTAAGCCCTAACCGGTCTTAGGATTCCGAGGTAGTCGTCCGATACGACATAAACCCTCACATTTTTTAGGCTATTTGTTTGATTTTATCATACAAATATAAGCCCTAATTAATTAAAATTGGCAAGATCAAAACATTTAAATAAGTATTAGGACTTTCCTAAACTCAAGCCAAACGATAGGATAGTCGGGAAATTACCGAAGTTCACTTCGAATCGGTGATTTCTCCTACCTTTCTTCCTTTGGATTCACAAAACAAAATGTTCCAAAATTTGATCCATTCCCTATTGAAATTCCAAAATTCAATCTTTGAAAACCTTAAACTTTGAAATTCTTGAAAGCGGAATTATTGATTATTATCGAGAGTTTTCTTAGGTGATTCCCGTCACTTAAGATGTAATTAACTATGGGGCTTGCCCTTATAGGGAATTTTAAAGAACCTGAGTAATATAAACCCCGTTTGATACTTTCATATTAAGCAGGGAATTTGTCGGCTTATAAAATTGGTTCGCGGACCAAACGGATGTCACTAATCTTCTAGTTTATTTAATCAAGCTCCACCATCAAGCGGTGTGTCTATCCTTAGGGATAGATACACGGCTTATGGTGCGGTGCTCGTTTATATAAACTATTTGGGATGTGAGGTCGGTTTAATCTCATATCTTAAAACCTTCAAATTTAAAATTATTTCCAAAATCAAATACTACTTTTCAAATTATTTATTTTAATTAAATTAAAAATTCGCCGACAGATTTCTGTTAGGCGACCCCTTCTTCAAAATAAAACACGACCTAAAAATATGCCGACAGGGTCTACAGTCAAGTTTGTGGAGTTTGCAGGGAGTTAAGAAGTGGTTTGAATTTCTAAAAGGTGGGTCCCAATTCTAGTCCTTTAAGATAGTCAAAGGAAAAGCCTAAGGCTAGATCCTAAGTACTAAAGGGAAGAAGAGAAGACCTCATCAAAAATGAGGTCAACAATCCCTATGAGACTGATGATGGATGGACTACCGCTTGGACAAAGTCTTCGAAGAAGATTTTGGATCACATCCAAACCACTTCAGTGCGAGCCTCAATTCAGAGTTCTAAACCTGTTAAGTCGGCACTATCACTTGCGATAGAAGAACCACCTCAACAAGAGACGATTAAAGAAAAGAAGAAAATTGATGAAGAAGAGAAGACCGAGGCTCTTAAGGCTAGAGCTAGGGTCGCTTATCCTAGGATAGTTGTTTCAATTCGGGGGAGAAATCCCTCGAACCTCTGACTCTGTATGATTATTTGCTCGCTCCGGCGGGATCTTATAATGATAAGGGTTATGGTGTTGGCTACGTTTTGACTGTTTCTAACGATTACGTAACTAGCGACAACCAACCTAATCCGGACATCGATTCCAATACAAGTGACAATTCTCAAATCATACACAATCCCAACGATCACAATGACGAGGAAGACATCCACCAGGGAGGCTACGAGAGTTCAACAAGCAATGAATCTATTTGTGAATTTCGAGGAGCTCCAGTCACAATAGAGTTAGAGCCTTCAGACTCTGAAGCTAATCCAGAAGAATCTGTCATTCCGATTCAGGAGGAAACACCAGAAAACTCAATAGTGGGTTCAGGAGAAATTACAGAAGTCAACTTAAGAAGTGGAAGAGTTCTACCTCCAAGAATGGGTCCAAAGGACAAAGGAAAGCAGGTGGTTGTTCAGGAAGAACCAACCCCTGCAGAAGAAATACCCATTCAGGAAGAAATCGAGACACATGGAAATAAAGTGGACTACAACGTGCTAGCCCATCTTAGGAAACTATCAGCCAAACTAAGCATCTATGACACTCTCATTTTATCAAAGGAGATGAGAGAAGCTCGATCAAGGCCTTACTTGATCCAGAAATTTGCCTAGCTCAAATGACCGGAGATTCCTTAGATGAGGTTTGCTCGTTAAAGGAACAGCGAGGTGTTACCTTCACGGACAATGACCTACTTCTTGGGACGGCAGACCACAACCGACTGTTGTACATTTCAGTTATAATTGGGAAGTTTACACTCTCCAGAGTATTGGTGGATCTAGGAGCATCAATCAATATAATGAATCTTCGGACGCTAGCATACTTGGAAATTGATGCTCGCTAGCTCGAAGCGGACAAAATGTTATTAAGAGGATTCAACCAGAAAGGAGAAAGAGCCCTCGGATCAATAACACTGCTAATGAAGACCGGTGACTTGGCAAAGACAACCGCAAAATTTCACATAATTGATTCAGAAACGTCATTCAACGCTCTACTATGCCGACCATGGATACATGAAAACTGGATGGTACCATCATTCCTACATCAGTGCATCAAATACTACGATGGAGGGGAACAGTGCATCAAAGGTGACTTACAACCATTCTCCGTACATGAAATTTGAATCCATGAAGATGCAGCTTATTACGCACCCCCGAAGAAAACAATCTTCTCCAGAGATACTATAACGAATGAAGAAAAGGAAGTTCGGGATGACGAAGAACCTGAAGTTCTAGTCCAACAGTCACTCACCACTCCCTTACGGCGAGATGGTGAAGGTTCCTCCATAACTCGCATCCGAGGTCGAGGCCGGGGACGAGGTCGTGGCAGAGACGTTAAGACAATTGGACAGAGGAAACCAGCCATCAATGTTGATTGGGAAGACAGTTCTGAAGAAGAAAAAGAGATCAAACAAGAAGCAACGACAATAAGTCGGAAGAAGCCGCAATTCAGGATCCCTCTCGAAGATGAAAAGAACGAAGAATATAAATCGATGTACGAGAAGATTAACCACTATGTACATACTATGACCCTGACCCCGATCCATTCTAATAAGATCGAGGGTATGGTGGTCAAAGAGGTACGTAGCGGCAAGAAGCAAAGCCCATCAAATTCTACCGTGGTGATCCTTCCTCCAAAACTAAAAATAATGTACAATTTGAAGATGTCACTTCATCGAATTAATGGAATTACCTTTTGAGTGGTACTCTCCCTGTGTTCAAAATTTAATTCAACGTGGTTTCTTACCTCGACAATGGACAAAAGGCCAATCACAACATTTTGAAAATTTATGGAATAACTTGGGTCGTCCACCCAATTCAAAACATGGTCTCAGATTCGGCACGACAGGATCGCCGACGATACGGAATTTTGCTCGGTTGTCACTCGCGAGTCTAATGAAAACCGCATGGAAACTACAAAAGAATTTCAAGATTTACAAATTGGAAACGCTCCACCGTAGTTCGAAGAAGAGATCAAATCTACAATAGATGAGTTAACGGAAGTTAACTTAGGTACTAGCGAAGAGCCTAGACCTACCTTTGTTAGCTCCTTACTCAATAAAGAAGACTCCGAAGAAATAATCAAGTTATTAATGGAATTTAAAGACTGTTTTGCTTGGAGCTACGATGAGATGCCAGGATTAGCTCCAGAGGTCGCAGTCCATAAGCTAGGAGTGGATCCTACTTCTGTCCCAGTCATACAAGGTCCCAGAAGAATGCGTCTAGAAATCGAACAACAAGTCATAGCTGAAGTTAAAAAGCTAATAGACGCTAAATTTGTTCGTGAAGAATAATACCCGACTTGGTTAGCCAATGTGGTACCAGTTAGGAAGAAGAATGGTCAGATCAAAATTTGTGTGGATTTCAGCAGATTTAAACAAGGCATGTCCAAAAGATGAATTCCCTCTACCGATCCTGAATTAATGATCGACATTGCTTCAACACATGAAATATTCTCATTCATGGATGGATCTTCAGGATACAACCAAATAAAAATGGCTCCAGAAGATGAAAAACTTACAGCATTCAGAACGCCGATCGGAGTATATTGCTACACAGTGATGTCATTCGGACTAAAGAACGCAGGAGCGACATACCAGAGAGCGATGACAAGAATTTTTGATGATCTCATCCACAATCAAGTCGAGTGCTACGTGGATGATGTGGTCATCAAAAGTAAAGTAAAGGAAAACCACCGTATGATTCGAGAATTGTTTTCGAACGATTAAGACAATTTAACCTTAAGATGAATCCCTTAAAATGTGCCTTCGGCGTCACCTCCGGAAATTCTTAGGATTCGTTGTCCGACATCGTGGAATTGAAATCGATCCGGAAAAGATAAAAGCTATCTTAGAATTGCCGCCTCCCAAAACCTTAAAACAACTACGATCTTTTCAAGGGAAGCTGGCATATCTTCGACGCTTTATCTCAAACTTGTAAGGTAGGTGTCAGCCTTTCTCGGCATTAGTTAAAAAGGACGCCAAATTTATTTGGGAAGAGAAATGCCAGAAGACTTTCGAGGACATTAAACAATATTTAATGACACCTCCCGTCTTAAGCAGCCCCGAGCCTCAGTGTAGACCATCGATACTTTATACCACGGCTTTAGACGACTCTCTCGAGCCCCGTTAGCCTGTGTCAATGATGAGGGTAAAGAAAATGCTCTTTACTACCTAAGCCGTCGTTTACTTCCGACGGAAATAAAGTACCCCACAATCGAAAAGCCCCGTTCGGCCCCGATCTTCGCCGCTCAAAAGCTCGTGCACTACATGCTTTCTCATAAGGTCAACCCGATCTCGAAATTTAATCCATCGCAATACTCGATGACTCGTCCAACGCTTTCCGCAGACTTGCCGTGTGGTCAATGATATTATCGCAATTCGATATAACTTTCGTGCCTCTTCGTGCCGTAAAGGGACAAGTCCTAGCAGACTTCCTCGCAAAGACACCCTCTCGCCGGCAGAATCTCCTCTCAACGACGACTTGCCAGACGAACATATAATGAACTTAGAAGACCCTGATGATCGACGTTGGGAATTATATTTCGATGGAGCATCTTCAGCTCACAAAGACGAAGAATCACCTGTGATAGTGCCCGGTAAGGCAGGAATCAGACTAATCTTTATAAAACCGAAGCGGGGGATGTTAAGATACTCCTACCACTTAATAGAGACATGTACAAACAACGAAGCAGAATACGAAGCCCTCATAACAGGACTGGAATTAACTATTCAAATGGGGATAACAAACATCAACATCTACAGTGGATTCGCAAGCTAATCATTCAACGGATCGCCGTACAAGATGCAATTTTAAAGCCAAGACTCGGGCAATACTTCCGAGATGCCATACAGCTTGTTGGAACAAATTCCAAATGTGACGATCTACAAAATTCCTGAAAAGAAAACGCTTTAGCGGATGCGTTAGCCCGCCTCGCAAAAGAATTTGTCTCGCTTGCAAGATGAATCAGCAGAAGTGTCGCTCACGTGACGTCAGTCCTATCACAGCTCGACATGACACAATACACAAATCGAAAAAGAAAAAGAATCAGCTTGCAATAAAGGATGTAAAACACGTAAGATTAGCGATGACCATTAATAGACTACTTGCAAACAGGAAAACTACCAGACGATAGGTCATTAGCCCATCAGATCAAGAAAAGAACTTTGTCTTACGCATTAATAAACAACATGTTAAATAGATGGTCTTTCGATCAAATGTGGCTAAGGTGCCTAAGCAGGTCCGAGGCCCGTGAAATTGTTAAAGAGGTGCATTCAGGAATCTGTGGCCTCACCAGTCGGGTCCAAAGATGAAAATGAAAATTAAAAGACTAGGGTACTACTGGCCCCTCGATGATGACCGATCGCATGAAAATCGCCAAGAGCTGTCACCAATGCCAAGTGCACGGAGTGGTTCTACACCAACCTCCAAATGTGCTACATCCGACAATTGCGTCATGGCCATTTGAATGTTGGGGCACAGATATAGTGAGTCCAATAGAACCGCCATCTTTGAAAGGACATCGCTTCATTCTTGCAGCTACAGATTACTTTTCCAAGTGGGCAGAGGCAGTTCCACTCAGAGAAGTGAAAGCACACCACATGCTACAGTTTTTCAAGAACCGAGTTGTCTACCGTTTCGGAGTGCCGCGCAGGATCATCTTAGATAATGGATTAGCATTCAGAAGCACGCAAATCAACAATTTTGTCAGGAGACATGGAATCAACTGGCGGTATTCAACAATTTACTATCCAATAGCAAACGGCTTAGCTGAGGCTTTTAATAAAACTCTCGTTCAAATTTTAAAGAAAACTTTGGACGATAATAAGAGAAATTGGCACGAGAAGTTATTAGAAGCCTTATGGGCCTACCGGACAACCTTCAGAACTCCTACTCAAGCTACACCTTACGCTCTGGTGTATGGGTCCGAGGCAGTGTTACCCTTAGAGGTCCAACTTCCTTCACTCAAAATTGCAGTTGCAAACAAAATCACGACAGAAGAGAATGCCAAATTACGACTAGTGGAATTAGAAAGCCTAGAAGGGAAAAGACTTGCAGCGCAGTAGAATTTAGAACTATACCAAGCTAAGATGGTTCAAGCCCATGACAGACTGGTCCGCCCAAGAACCTTCAAAGTTGGTGACTTAGTTCTCATTCTCAAGAGACCTATTCTCGCACACCGCAAGATAGGAGGAAAATTTGAACCCACTGGGAAGGACCATTTGTGGTTGAAGCAAGATACTCGTGAGGCTCTTACCGACCAATGAATCGCCAAGGAGAGCGACATATGCTTCTGATCAAAGGACGATACTTGAAAAAGTATTACGCTACCTGATGTTTCGAAGGAATGAATTCTTCATCCCTAGAAGCACGGGTGAAGTAATTACTTATGACTGGGTCCGAACCCAAAAATAATAAAAAATGTGCTAAAATAAATAAAATCATGAATAATAAAGTTTTCCTTGTTCTCTCTTCCAAATCAAAATCTTTTTCCCGATCTTTTCCCACTTCATTCCTATTGAATTTAAAAATATAAAAGGAATAATAAAAAAAAGAAAAAAACTCTGTCTTTAATAAACATTTTCTTAATGTTCTTGTTCTTAGTACGCCCCTGATCCTTTTCCTTGTCTTTTCGTAGGGAAATGTCAAACGGGCGGTTGGTCCTGAACTTTAGAAATGGCGTAAGCCTTGCACTCGAAGAGAAGAGGGTGAAAGATGGAGCGATAATAGAGATTGACTCAGACTTCGCACCAGCGGACACCGCAATACGAGGAAAGTGACCGGGTCCCAGCTGACCGAGAGGAATTGCCCGCCGACAAGAATGAAAGTGGGTGGCCCAAGCCACCAACCCAGCAGCAAGAAAAGGAAAACAAACACTGAGGAGGACAAGAAAATCAAGTCTGTAGTCGCTACAGCAGAGGGCAGGCTTGTCAGCGCCGCACCCACAGAGATTCAAGAAGTACGAAGAGCTACTCTCACAGAAACTCAGCGAAGAAATAAAAATCGTCATATCTGCAAGATGTTAACTAAACTAGAAGAGAACCAGCGCGAAGAGGCAGTCGCTACTACCAGTGCATATACTTCAAGGATACCGGTTCGCCAGGAACTTGAAGAAAAAAGGCCAGCTCCGAGGATAACAAAAAAGACCAGGGAAAGTTCAAGAAGATCAGAAGAAGGAAGGCTACCATGCCACCAGATAAAGCCACCAGTAATGCATAACCTTGTTGCAGAAGCAACCCCGGAGGATGTCCCGACGGAGACCATCCCCGAGGAGCCGAGGTATGCAGGAGAACGCGAAGGGATTGAGCCATATATCCCACAGTACGTCACCAGGCCTCGCCATTTGCAGATTATTCCAGAATACGAGCTAGAGAGAATGCAAAATGTCGAGAAGCAAACTTTTGAATACTTCGAGAGAATTAGAGGCAGAAGGATCAATATATTAGAAGGCCTCGAGCTACATACAAACGTGTTCTCAGAATACGAACAACAACAAATTGTGGACCGCATCCGAGATTTGAAAAGAATGGATCGAGCGGACCGCCTAAGAGAAAACACTTACTCGTAACCCCGGAGATGGATGCCGTGGAAAGGGAGAATTACAATACAATGTGGATGCCGCTACAACTTCGCAGAAGACAGAAGGGAAACCCACCGGAATACTCCGTCATGGCAAGGTAGATCCAATGTCATTAGTCATCAAAAGGATGGTAAAGAGAATGATAACATGGAGGGTACCGCCGCAGATCGCATACCCAACAGCTTGCATCATTAACATCTACAAGCGTGGTGACCGCATACCCCCGCACATCGATCACCACGACTTTGTCAGACCTTTCTACACAGTTTCTTTTCTGAACGAGTGTAATATCATGTTCGGATCTGACCTCCGAATAGCAGGCCCAGGTGAATTCCGAGGGCCAGTGAAGATACCATTACAGGTAGGTTCCGTCATGATACTAAAGGGCAACGGAGCAGATGTCGCTAAACATTGCATACCAGGAGTACCAATGAAGTGAATCTCAGTTACTTTCGTAAGGATGGATGACAGAAAGCACCTTACCACTTCCAACTGCACCCGTAGCTAGAGAGCCTCCGCCTTACGAGCCGTGAGTTACGTGGAAAATATCACACCTCCAACGTGCATCCATACGGCATCCTTGCCAAGGATGGCTTGGAAGGTGATGTTATCGACCATGTACCTCACTATTCAGACATGGATTTTTCACGCGTATGCCTTTTTGGATGGATCGACAAAGATCATACATAGTCCGTTTTGAGTCTACATGGATTATATGAAATGTATTCTAAATCAAGTTGTATGATGTATCTTCAGCATGATTGGAATGAAAGAGACCATGTCACATTTTGGCCTTCACCTCTTTTGTGCAAATTGACTGGGAAACGCCATTAAAGTTAAATGAACTTCGAACAAAGAACAGAAAAGAAACAAAAAGAATAAAAGAAAACTTTCCTTAAAAATTTAAAAAAATGTTGAACGCCAAATTCACATGAACATTAAATGAACGATAAAATCAATTTGAATCGTTAAAGGACAAACAAAATGAGCACAAATTTTAAATCAAATTCAAATTCAATCTTCCAGATCTCAAATCAAATCTCAATCAAATTCAAATTCGATCTTCCAGATCTCAAATCAAATCTCAATCAAATTCAAACTCAACCTTTCAAATCTGAAATTCAATCCGTTCTACTCTCTCCCTTATCCGGGATAGAAGCGGTTGATTCCATTGACACGGAGCCATGAGATTTTCGATTCAAATCTGATGGCGAGGAATTGTATCCAATCCAAACCAGCAACTTTCGATCAACTCTTTTGAATGGGATATGTAACATCTACATATTCCCTCCTAATCTGTTTCTTTCTACAAAAATCTTTTACAACTTTCATGAAATTCTCGAAACACCAAAATTCCACACATTTCAAATCAACATTACAAATCTTTGCAAAATCAGTTACCATTCAAAATTCAAATTCTCGGGATTGAGGATTTTACATCCGAGACTGCATTGCTTTAAGATTCTTTTCCTATCGCAATGAAACACATCAAAATCAAATTCTTGGGGTTGAGAATTTTACATCCGAGACTGCATTGCTTTAGGATTCTTTCCCTATCGCAATGAAATACATCAAAATCAAATTCTTGGGGTCGAGGATTTTACATCCGAGACCGCATTGCTTTAGATTCTTTCCCTATCGCAATGAAATACATCAAAATCAAATTTTTGGGGTCGAGGATTTTACATCCGAGACCGCATTGCTTTAGGATTCTTTCCTCATCGAATGAAATACATCAAAGTTAAACTTTTGGGGTCGAGGATTTTACATCCGAGACCGCATCGCTTTAGGATTCTTTCACTATCGCAATGAAATACATCAAATTCAAATTCTTGGGGTTGAGGATTTTACATCCGAGACTGCATTGCTTTAGGATTCTTTCCCTATCGCAATGAAATACATCAAAATTCAAATTTTTGGGGTTGAGGATTTACATCCGAGACGCATTGCTTTAGGATTCTTTCCCTATCGCAATGAAATACATCAAATTCAAATTCTTGGGGTTGAGGATTTTACATCCGAGACTGCATTACTTTAGGATTCTTTCCCTATCGCAATGAAATACATCAAATTCAAATTCTTAGTGGTCGAGGATTTTACATCCGAGACCGCATTGCTTTAGGATTCTTTCCTTATCGCAATGGAATACATCAAAATCAAACTTTCGGGGTCGAGGATTTTACATCCGAGACCGCATCGCTTTAGGATTCTTTCCCTATCGCAATGAAATACATCAAAATCAAACTTTTGGGGTCGAGGATTTTACATCCGAGATCGCATCGCTTTAGGATTCTTTCCTTATCACAATGAAACACATCAAAATCAAATTCATTGGGTCGAGGATTTTACATCCGAGATCGCATCGCTTTAGGATTCATTCCCTATCGCAATGAAATACATCAAAATCAAATTTTGGGCCGAGGATTTTACATCCGAGATCGCATCGCTTTAGGATTCTTTCTCTATCGCAATGAAATACATCAAAGTCAAACTTTTGGGTCGAGGATTTTACATCCGAGACCGCATCGCTTTAGGATTCTTTCCCGTTGCAATGAAATACACCAAAATCAAACTTTTGGGGCCGAGGATTTTACATCCGAGACTGCATTGCTTTAGGATTCTTTCCCTATCGCAATGAAAAACATCAAAATCAAACTCTTGAAGTTAAGGATTTTACATCCAATACCGCATTGCTCTGAGATCATTCCTCATTGTAATGGTTCAATCCAATCAATTCAATTTTCTTTTGAGGTTGAAGATGTTACATCTAAAACCACAAAATTCCAATTTTCATTTCAAGTTCAAATCCCTTCAAATTAATTTTAACAAACTTCAATCTAAATTGAAACTCAAACTAAAATCTGAGCTCACACATCAAAACTTAAACTGAAATAAAATGAAATCTAAATTGAAATTCCCCGAGATCATGTGATTTGGGATTCACCTCCTTTTCTTTTCCCCAACGAGAGTTCAGGAATCTCCAGTCTCGTAGATATACTCGACACTCCCCAGCGGAAACTCTTCTACTCGTCCCAAGTTTGTCACTCGGACTTTTGTGTTGGTTTTGTTGATCGCTTCGGTCAACACCAATACGCGCGGTGTGCTCCGTCACTCACCACACCTATCGGGGGTCCATTTGTCGACCTCATTTTAATGAGGTCTTCTTTTCTCTTTAGTACTTAGGATCTAGCCTTCAGGTTTTCCTTTCGACTATCCTAGAGGATTAGAATCGGGACCCACCACCTAGAAATTCAAACCACTTCTTAACTCCCTGCAAACTCCACAAACTTGATTGTAGACCCCTAATCACCTAGAGGGTTGAAATCAAATGTGGAATTTTAAAGGATGAGTTCCTATAAGACTCTTTGGCCTTAGGACTGCCTTGGGTGGCCTGGTCTGGTGAGGGCTGAGTTAAACACACCTTCCACTTGTACAATACACTTTCACACACCCCCTAAAACCACACCCATACCTAACTTGACCTCCTGACTCATGAAGGTGATTCACATGAATGGTCCTTAACCCCTAAGCCCTTGGCTAAGAGGGTTAGGAACAACATAGTGAATGCCTCAAATGAGTCCCTTCATGGCTCATGTGGGCTTGATATGGCTTCATGGCTCAACCCAAATGATTTCATTCCACTTACTTTCACCCAATCTTCAATTTTCCAAATTTTCAATTTTTGACCCCCGGGACCCCGGACCCGCCTAACCTACCCAAAACCCTTGAAATTACTCAAATTTTTCAAAATTCCCAAATCACCAAAAATTCCCCAAAATTAACCTTGAGCATTTCCTAACCACTTAAATTGATCATCCATAGCCAAAAATACCAAAGATTCCAAAAGTACCCCTCAATACCCTCCAAATACCCAAAATGCCCCTCTTGACCCAAAAATCCAAAAATTCAGAAAATTCCTAGAAAAATCCAACAAATCCCAAATATTCCCAATTTTATTTTGTTCAACTACACCATGGGCCAATTTTGTCAATTTACCCCACTTTAGTCAAAATCTCCAATTTGACCCATTTTAACCCAAAGTGAACCCAATGTCAAACCAAACCTACCCAATTGACCCAAATTCTGGTCCAATTCAATTCTAAACTTCAATTCAACATTCCAAACACCAATCTAGACCAAATACAAGTCAAATTTTATTGACATTTGAATCCAATTTCACTTTTGGCCTTAAAGCCCCATTTGGACCCATGACCCAAACCTAGCCCAAACCAAACCAATTTAACTCCAATTAACCCCAAATCTTTTCTAAACCTTCCCTAACATCCCCACAAACAAAACACTAACATTATTTGCCCAAAATTAGGATCCAAACCCCACTCAAATTCAACCTAAAACCAAAAGGCCCAATTTTGACCTAAATCCAACCCCTAACCCAAATGAGCCCAAATCCCAAAATAAAAATCCAACCAAAGTTGGAACCTTTTAAAACACTCCCATAAACATTTCCCAACATAAATTTCACATCAATTTCAACCCTAACCCAACATTGGTCCAAGTTAGCCCAATTTGACCTACATAGGCCCTTTTACCAAATGAACCCAAATTCAATTCCATTCAAACCTAAATCACTCCAAAATCATTTAAAATCATTCATGACATACCCCTAAACCAAACCCAACAATTATTTGGCCCAAGCCTTTACCAAACTTTCATCCTAAAATCCATTTTAAAATCCAAAAGCCCACTTCCCTAAACCATTTTAAAAGCCCATCTTCACTAAATTTCAAAGGCCCAAAGTTCATCCAAAGTCCATATGACACTCTTCTTCATCATGCATTCAATTAAAATCATCCCTTAAGTCCTAAATCAATCATCAAATGGTTCCAAATCAAGCCATATGCCAAATCCCATCAAATCACCCCTAAATTACCAAAGTTTCTAAAATCCATTTTCATGAAATTGACCAAGCTTTTTCCCAAGCCAAAGGCAAGCCATGAAGCCACTCTTAAGTCACATGCAAGCCATGTGAGTTGCTCACATGTGACCTTACTACATTGGGCAAAAGGAGGAGATCCTTTCCACATTCCCTTAAGGTGATTAACCACTCCTATGATTCCCCTTAACCATGCTTATGCCTAATTGTGCTTGGATGGTGACTTGACCCTATTGATTATGCTGAACCAAATCACTTTCCCTTCAGCCTAAACCAAGCATTGGGTGGTGCACCTAGCCAAAAAGGATGGGTTGACCCATTTGGAGCCAAAATGGCCTCTCCCCCATACCATTTTAATCCAAGCCCTTTACACATGGCATTGGCCAATTGCCTACACTAAACCCCAGCCCTGACCCACCTGAACAAGATGGTGACCAGTGCCGGGCCGGCCAGCCACCAGGACGGCGGAAAACGCCATGGCCGAGACATGGGGAGAAGCCAAACTTTGGAATTCCACCTTGCTGAGTTGCCCCATGCCCAATGGCCACCATGGCTGTTCTTCTCCTCACCAGAGCAGCTGATACCAAGCCCTAACTCCCCCTGGGAGGCCCTCCAGCTTCTCCTATTTAAACCCCACCTCTCTCGGCAATGAAGGAGGTGCTGAATCAACCTTAAGGAAACTCTGCCAAAATCACTCCAGACTCTTCCCACACCTAGAGCACTTGATCCCCACCGTCCTCCCCGCCCTAATCCCTACTAATCGAGCTCAATTTTGGAGCTTAATTCTCGAGCCGAATCGAGACATTCCCAAATCCTCCACCAAAGTCAAATTAAACTCACCTACACCTGCATAAGGTCAAGAGGAGAAGTTCCCAGTGAAAGCCCCCTCTCCAGGCCACCCATCTGTTCCAGACTCCAAAGGTTGAAATCGGGCTTGGTCAAAATCATACCTGGACAATTCACCAGGCCAGGAGACTTTATCTGGAACTTGCTTGGACCCAATCGAAGGTGACACAACCCTCAGATCGAAGCCACACTTCTCTGAACAAAGGTATGGTCTCACTCTTCTTCCTGAGCTTCTGAACATTCTCCATTTTTATTGAATCAATTTCATGCTACATAAACCATATGGATGTGTTCGTCTCTTCAAGACGAATCCATAGAGCACAAGAACACCAAAATCCATTGAGAAATGAGTGAGTTCTTAGTGGTTTTAGTGTGGACGGTTCTCGGCCAGGAGGTTTCGGGGACGATGAACCGATGTCGTTCATTCAATACACGCGCGGATGGACGGCTCAGATCAAGTCGGATCAGCGGATGATACGCGGAAGGCGGGACCCGGGCTGCTGACTCAAGTGGCGTTGAATGGGAACGCACCGCGTGGTCGTTCGGAGATGCTGAGGATGACAGGGCGCCGCGCTGGATAAGTAGGAAAATAGGCATTTTCTTATTTATTTAATTCCCTAAACTTCAAAAATACATAACTTTGTGTAGAAAAATCAGAAAAATAAAATAAAAATACCCTCTTGCTCAGATGAATCAGAGGAGAATAATGTGGAAAAGAAATCATTTAATTTCATCGAGTATTTGATTTTTAATAATTTATTTACTCTCTGCACTATTTCAATCCTCCATGCATGTATACAATTCACCATGGCATGAGACCATGGGGACTTTTGAAGCCTCCGAACTTGGGAACATTCCCCGAATTTTCCAAAGTCAGAGGCCACCCCTATGAAGAGTTATTGATTTTTTAATTCTAGGTCACTATTCTGAATATTTTAATTCCAATAATTAGCATGTTGTGAAATAAATTCTAGGAAAATTTGGTGATGTTTCTTATGACCAGAGGACCCTAGGAAAAATAGGTTTTGAATTAAACCACTTGGAATGACCCTAATTTGCTTAAACACCCAAAATAGAACCTTAATTAATTAGAGCTAATCTTACATCAAATTGACTTGAATCAATTCTCCACTGACCTTTAGGATCAGAGGAACCCACCATAAAAATTTGAGGTCAATTGGACTTGGTTAGCCCTACCAAATGGGTTGATTAAGCCATTTAGCTAATTTAAACTTTAAAAATTCATAACATTCAAAATACTTTTCAAAAATTCACCAAATTGGTTTTGGAGCCTCTCTGATATCAGGGGAATTTAAGAAAATTAAAATTGCAATTTTCTAAAAAGTTGATTTTTTGCATTATTTTAATATTTTTAATAATTAAAAAATAATAAAAATCACAAAAATAATAATATTCATCAAAATGTTATATTTTGAATTTTAATCACTTAGGAACAAACCCCATATTTTTCTTAGGTCTCTATGATGAGATATTAAATTTTAAAGCCCTAGGGTAATTTTAAAAATTAAAAAAAATGTGTTTTCTAGCATTTCCACTAAAATAATTCTAATAAATCAAAGAAAAATAAAAAAATTACAAAATTGGTTCTCTGTTTTTCTTGATATCAGAGAGATTTTTGAAAAATATAAAATTTATTTTTCAATCTTTATTTTATTTTTAAATTAATTAATACTCCAAAACTCAAAATAATTATAGTAAAAATAATATATTTCAAAAAATCACCAAAATTGGTCCAAGTAGTCCTCTGGTCATTAGGAATATCCTGTAATTTTCTTAAGGACAAAAACTTTCCCTTGGTCATGTTGTTGAATTTTCCTTTGAAAATCCTCATTTTCCACAAAAAATAATTATATAAATAAATTAAATACAGAAAAATCACATTTTCTCCTCTAATGTTTTGATTGATATATGAGTGAAGTCACATAAAAATTTCAAATTCATTTAAGCTCAATTTATTGAGTTATGGAATTAGTAAGCATAAAGGGCAAAATGGTAATTAAAATTTTAACCTATAATTAAAATTTTAGGTTTAATTAAAAGGATGGGTAAAATATTTGATATTAAGCTGATTTTGGATGTTTGAAACTTAGGTATTTAAAGGGTAGAAACCTACCAAATAATTTGAAAGTAATCAAAATAAACCTTAATTAAATAATTAATTAAATTTGGAAGAATAATAAAAAAATTAGAATTATTAAAATAGGGATATTATTAGGAAGAAATTTATTCTTTAATCTAAGAATCCCTAAATTAATCACCTCAATAATATTCAATTCCTAATTAAAATGATAATCCAAATTCAAAACTTAAAATGCTTAATCATTAAATTAAATTAAAATTAAAACATTTAAATTAAATCCTTTTAAAATTTCAATTAAATTAATACTTTAACAATTAAAATTAAATCATCCCTAAAACATAAAAAAATATATATATATTAAATTAAAATTAAAAGAAAAATAATAAAATTAAATTAAAATTTAAATTAGATTAAAATTAAAATGAAATTGAATTAAACTAAATTAAATTAAAATTTAAATTAAATTAAATTAAATTAAATTAAATTAAATTAAATCACATTAAATTAAATTAAATTAAATAATAAAAATAGTAAATAAAATCAAGTTAAAATAAATTTAAAATTAAACTAAGTAAATAAAATTAAATTAACAATTAAAACTAAACCAAACCAAATTAAATTAAAATAAATTAAATTAAATTGAATTAAATATAACATCACTTAAGACATAAAGAATTCAAAAATAAATCTAAAACAACTTGAACACTATTCCAAACTTAAACCCATTAATTGAAATTAAATTGAATTACAAATCACTTGAACATCGATTTGCCCTCAAAAGCTCTTGTTGTCATAACTCCTAAATGAAGTGTTAAGTGAAGTGTTACTTCACTCATAGGATATTCAAATGTCCTAGTTCACTGAGCAAGATAACAAAACTTGAACTCTTGGATGATTGATTCATCGTATAATTAAATTCTCTTGGACTTAAAATAATCCTAAAAGTATTGAAAAGATCTTTAAGATTCGTCTTAAGCACTTCCTCGATACGATAGGATGTTTATAGGAACAATCGAACTTAATTGTTCTTCGATGAAGAAAATCGTCCTCAAACCAAAACACAAGAACCTAGACGTCATAGGAGATTACTAGCCATAGGAGTAGGACCTTGGTAGAAAACCATAACCCTTCCCTTAGCTTTACCTAGGAACTTGTTTTAAATGCTTAAATATTCTAAATTGTGTTTAAGTGCAACTGGATGACAGGAAGATCCTCCAGGTACGCTTTTATTTTATTGCAATTTACTTATTGCAATTTACTTAATCGCATCGCACTTACTTTTCTTGCATGATAAACAACTGTTGCATGAAAACCCACACCTTTAGGATAGTCCTTGAAACTGAAACCAAAACTAAATTAAAAGTTATTACAAGATAAAATTCACCGCCACAATATTTCAAAATATAAAACAACTTAAAATTTAATCACAAACACAACAACAAAACTACAATTATAACTAAATTAAAACGTCTTGTTGGATGATCGGGAATACCTCGGATGATGTAACCTACGTGTTGCTAACGGGATTCCCATGGTCTAAATGAAAGTGTGGAACTCATTTAGCTGAGTTTAGCAAATTCATCTGGACTAAGTGAATCCGATAAAAATAACGATGCCGGAAGGATGGAACCCTGGGATCTTAACCGGTGTTGTTATAATCAACTTTAAGATTTGTTTTAATTAAAACATAAAAAACACTTGGACTTTAAGATTTCTAAAACCAAACTCTTCTCTTCTCTTTTGATTACAATCTTCTAAAACTAAACCCTCTTCAACAACAAGGAGCTCGGAGCATGGTGGGCAGCACGACCATCGTCATCAGTAAAACCTGAGTCTACTTCAGCAAAACTTTCTTAGAACTAAATAACCAAGCCATAGGATTTCGAGGTAGTTTCCCTAGTGCAACATAAATCCTTAACCTTTTGTTAGGCATTTTCATTGCAAATTAAGCCCTAACCGGTCTTAGGACTCCGAGGTAGTCATTTCATACGACATAAACCCTCACATCTTCGAGGCTATTTGTATGGTCATGTCATACGAATATAAGTCCTAATTAATTAAAATTGGCAAGATCAAAACATTAAATAAACATTAGGACTTTCCTAAATTCAAGCCAAACAATAGGATAGTCGAGAAATTACCGAAGTTCGCTTCGAATCTGTAACTTCTCCTACCTTTCTTCCTTTGAATTCCCAAAACAAAATGTTCCAAACCTGATCCATTCCCTATTGAAATTCCAAAATTCAATCCCTTGAAAACTTAAACTTCGAGATTCTTGAGAGCAGAACTACTGATTATTATCGAGAGTTTTCTTAAGTGATTCCTGTAACTTAAGATGTAATTAACTATAGGGGCTTGCTCTTATAGGGAATTTTAAGAACCCAGGTAATATAAACCTCGCTTAATTCATTTATATTAAGCAGGGGAATTCGTCGGCTTATAAAATTGGTTCGCAGACCAAACGGATGTCACAAATCTCCTAGTTTATTTAACCGAGCCCCACCATTAAGCAGTGTGTCTATTCTTCGGGATAAATACACAGATTGTGATGCGGCGCTCGTTTATATAAACTATCTGGGATGTGAGGTCGGTTTGATTTCATATCTTAAAATTATTTTCAAAATCAAATACTACTTTCTAAATCATATATATATATATATATTTAAATTAAAATTAAAATCTAAAAATATGCCGACAACTTCACACAACTTCCTTCAATAATTTAATTACTTCATCATTTAAAAACAAAAAGATAAAGAAAACTAATCAGAATCCATGGAGAAAACACAATCACAACTTGATTTGAAAGTAGAAATCATAGTGATAACACAACAAGTTTTACTTAAAAACCAAATGTAAAACAAAGTTAAACACCTGTCTGAAAATCCTCTCCACAAGACTCGTGAAGTTCCTTTGAAACTTTGCTTTCCCTTTACAAGAATCAATATAGGTTGGCGCTCAACCCTGTTGACTCCAAATCTCTATTCTACTCTCAATAGAAGCTAGATATAATTGATAAAAAAAGTGGTGAAGTGGAAAGGTGTACACTCAATAACTTTCTAACATAAACTTGACTCTTAACACTAATCACACCCTCCAACAACAACCATTTTTTTTATCTTCAAGTCTTCTTTTTAAAATTTTCCCAAAAAAGTGCATTGGTGTCACTTCAAAATATATACAGATTCAATGTATCCACCAAGATTGCATCCATCCATTCAAATTTTAAATGAATTTTAGAGCTGATGGGAAGTTAGTGAAGTTTAAACCAAAGGATGCTTCAAAAATTCCTTCAAATTCAGTCTAAATTTAAATAAATTTGTCACTTTAACTGTGGCACCTATGTGCCAGCCATCCAGCGCTTAGGCGCTAGAGGCCAATTTTGCACATCTTTCAAGTTTTACCCTAAATTTGATTCTCTTTTGCTCCTTTCATCATAATCACTCATTTTAATCATACTTGCATGAAAAACACAAAAATAACTTTCATTAAAGTGCAATATCATCAAAAATAGGTATAAAAATGTGCTTAAAAACACTATATATTTATAGTATATCAAAATCCCCCAAACATAAAATGCTACTTGAACTCAAGTGACACTTTATCACATAAAAAATTTTAACATGCAAATTATGTAAATGAGTTTTTTTATGAAGATTTCAAAATTTTGTTCTAGAAATGAAAATAGTCAAATTTATAGAAAAATTTATTAAATGAGACCAAATTAAAGTTTAGAAGGTTCTTAAGTAAAGGATAATGAAAAATATAAGTTCCCATCTAATTTAGATATACTTGCAGATTTTTTCAAAATATAGGATTCAAACATTTCATCTTTCTCACTTAAAAATTTTCATTTGGAAATAATTTTAATTATTATATTATAACCTTAAGTTTTAGATTTTCTTAAAACTTATATTTTAAACTTTAGGTATGGAACTAGTTTTTGATTAGGCCCTTTCATCCTCAAGCTTCTCTCCTTTTACATACTATTTTTCTCTTCTTTTTTCCTTTTTCATCTTTTCTTTCTTCTTCTTTTTCTTTTTTTTATATATGGCAAGGATTACTATATCTGGATAGACCTTCAATAATTTTGAATTCCACCCTTTCATTTACAATAAAGGTTTGATATATATCCTTCACTTAAAAATCATAATAATAGTGTTGAAAATTAGTTTTCAATAAAAGAAATTTAAGCTTTGAAAAATAAAAATCAAATCTTCTATTTATCCAAAAATACAACATTCTTACTAAAGGTAGTTTAATTATATTTAACATTTCTTTACTAAGAAAATTTTAAATTTAAATTTTTCATCATTTCTATAAATTTTAACTAAATTCTCTTACTCATTTCTATATTCAAAATTTTGCTCGCCTAATATAACTTCATATACATAATTTTTTTCAATCAAAAATCAAATTTTATTTAAGTATTCTTAAGAACAAATAAAATTTTAGTTTTTTTGAAATTTTTTTTTAAATTCCCCCCCTCCCCCAAACTTTAATTTTTTAGTAGGATAAACATTTAAGCATAAGAAATGATACATGGGTAAGAATTAAAAACTAGAATAACATGCTTGCATGAATCTTAATACTTAAAATATGTAAGTATAACAGTTTAGAAACAAGGAGTAAAAAGAAATAAAATTCAGTTTTTCAGTTTTTCATAAAATAGAAATTTTAAATATTCAAAGGACTTCTACAATAGTGGAAGTTTTCAAAGCAAATACACACCACAAATCACAACATACTAGAAAATAAATGGTAGCAAATTTTGAAAAGTTTAAACATGCTATATAAATAGTGGTTTCTAATAGTGTTCTAAATTTTTCTAATATTTATAGAAATTGAACTAGACACTACTAAAAACTTAAACACTAGAAACACATAAAAACATTTACTGCCATAAATACCTTACATATTACGTCATAATACTTCAATCCAACACATAAACATCTAAATGTGCATAATAGAAATAATCTAACTAAAGGCTAAACAACATCAGAGTTCACAGCAAAATACATCACATCATTTATATTAAAATATCAAAAAATAGCATCACAACACATAAAAAAAATCACAAAATAACATCACAAACTCAACACAACAATCCTAACCATCGTCCTCCTCATCATCATCATCATCTTCATTCTAGTCTCTGAATGGCACATAAGGTATATAAAAAGGATGAGGGGCATCTCAGCACTGTGATCTCCTCTAATAACTCTATCCATGTATTGCTGATAATTCTCCTCATATTCATCATGTTTTACAATATACCTTTCAATATATTCAGTCTTACCATCCATATCTCTAACATGTTCTCTGGTAAGACTCGCCTTCTTTAAATGGAACTAATGGAACTAATGGTGGTTCTGGAACACATATAATCAAACCACAATACCACACAGAATTTATTTCCAATCTCCATTAGGTGGAATACATCCAGAACCACCATTAGTTCCATTTGAACCATCTGGAATGTAAATCTGATAAAATGGGCGATGATTAAAAGCTCTTACATCTTCTTCTTCTATCCATTTTTTCTTTAGATACATCGCTCTTATCTCTTCTTTCACATGACTTGTATGACTAAATTGCATTTTGAGTTGTCATCCAATGTGCATTAAATGAGCATTAATTTCATTTATCTTTGCATCAATAGACTCCACATCGGCCTTGATCTTCATAATCCTTTCTACTATTCCTTGGCTAATGATCCATGAAAAAATACCCATTTTTATCAAATTTTTAAGGATATTATGCTTTAATGAAAGGTATTATTGTGTTTTTGGATATAGGTGATGGAAAAATGTTCAAGATGGAAAAAGAGTGAAAAAGGAGCAAAAATGAGCAAAAAGGAGCAAAAATGGACCCAAAATGCAAAATTATCAAAATTATTGGTCTGGCGCCTAGGTGCCAGAATCCGGCGCCTAAGCGCCAGATCTATACGAGATCTGTCAAGATTTTTGATGACTTTTGGACAATTATTTTGACGGTGTTTACAGTTATTGGACCTTCTAGAAGATTGGCAGTTGTTCCTGGTTTATAGGACATGTGATACAATGTATTTGGATGCTTGGAGACGGTTTTAATATCGAAGAGGTGCGATCCAAAGTGAAGAGGTGTGAAGAACTGAACGCAGAGTCCAGCGCCTAGGCGCCAGATTTCGGCTCCTAGGCGCCAGACACACCTTCTAAAAGATTCATTGAATGTGAACACATTTTGAAGAGGTGCCTTGAGGAAACCCTTGAAGCCTATAAATAGGAGGCTACTCCTTCAGAGAAAAAAGCCCAACTTAGCCCTCGTATCTAGAGCCCCATCTAGAGAGAGAACTAGAGAGATACTTTAGGGCCACATTTTACTATCCTTTATAAATTTGTTAGTTATTTTATTTAGAGTTTGTATTGAGAGTTTAAAGAGTTGGTTCTTTTGAAGTTTATTTGCTTTGGAGTCAGAAGAATTCAGAGGTTCAGTAAGAGAAACACTTAAGATAAGTATTTTTAATTTTATTCAAAGTTTAATTATCATGTTTTGTTGTTTAAATTCAATGTGTTCTGAGTAGTTAGTTTACTTTCTCCTTTCAATTATGAAAAGATAAATAAGATAATATAAAATTCGTTGGAGAATTAAAAACTATTTATATTTTAAAACAGTGTGATGATATTAATACCGGATCTTAATTTACTATTTAAATTGGCCATTTAAATTGTTAAAATCTGTTGAAGAGTTTTGATACCTAGAAGGAGATGAATTTTTAACTAGTAGATATCACATGAATCCTTGGGTAGTCGAAGGCCTTGTGCGGGTTATTCAAGGTGAAGTGCAAATAAATAGGAAGATATTATATATTGGGCGTAGAATTGATAAGTTTTTAGAGTGACAGACTAAATTCTTATGATTTTGTTTATAGAGAAGGAAAGGGTCACTAGTAGGGCAAACCATAACTACCCTTGGACATCTAGTAGTGTGAGCCTAGATTAACCCATTCTACTAACAATACTTCCGGACCTGATCTATAGGCTAGCCAATGTTCTTTACACCTAGATCAAAGGGTAAAGAATATGAATGCTTCTATTTGGCACAATACCATAAATTTATATTCTCCACGAATAATATCATTATCTTAGAAAATCTTGGATTAATTGAAAGAAAGAAATTTGTTTTCTTATTGTTATTTTACTTCAATCATTTTATTACTCCTTTATTATTGCATCTAGTAAATTAAAAATATCAAATTTATATCTATAAAAGAAATACTTAAAAATAAAATTAAAATATTTAAAAATCCATAACTCACTCCTCGTGGGATCGATATTGGGGTCTTTGTTTCAAGGCCCTATATTACTTGATACGATACATATACTTGCGTAGTACCCTTAGTGTGTAAAATATTTTCGATAAAATTATATTTATATACACTAGTCGCTATTATTATCTATTACATATATTTGAAAGCATTAATTATTATATTTGTCATCAGCGGATTGCAGGTCAAGTTTTTGGCGTCGTTGTCGGTGATTGAATTTTTAGTACGCATATATTTAGCGTGGGTCAAGTTTTTGGCGTCGTGGCCCGGGGAGGAGCGAAGGCAAATTTTTAGATTTTGAATATTTTTATTTTATTTTATTCATTTTCTTTTAATGTCAAAAATATAAAATACCAATATATATATGTATATATATATATAAAATAAAATAAAAATTTAACTAATAAGTAGAGATTTTATTTCTTATTAATTTACTTTTTATGTGTAGTGTTGGATCTGAAGAATTATTACCTTTAGATTCTGGATTAGAAAGAACTGTTAAAAGAATTAAAAAAGGAAAACAAACTCAAAAAATCCAAGAGATGGCTAATTTACATAACAATTTACAAAATCTAATTAAAATTAATGAACAAAATGTTTACAAATCATTAATGGATTATGCTAACCCTACAGTTGATGAACTTCATAGTAGTATTCAAATACCTACTGTAGATGCTAATTCTTTTGAGCTTAAACCATAAATCATTCAAATGGTTCAAAATAATCAATTTGGAGGAACACCAAATGAGGATCCAAATTCACACCTTGCTAGTTTTTTAGAACTTTGTGCTACCTTTAAATATAACAATGTTTCTGATGATGCTATTAGACTTAGACTTTTTCTTTTTTCTTTAAGAGATAAAGCAAAGATGTGGTTGAACTCATTAGTAACAGGTTCTATTAAAATATGGGCTGAAATGGCACAAAAATTCCATGCTAAATATTTTTCTCCTTCTAAAACTGCTAAATTAAAAAATGATATTACTTCATTTAGTCAATTTGATGGGGAGACAATTTATGAAACTTGGGAAAGATTTAAAGAATTATTAAGAAAATGTCCTCATCATGCTTTACCTGATTGGTTAATTATTCAAACATTTTATAATGGCTTAATTGGATCACTAAAATCAATTATTGATGATGCTGCTAGAGGTTCTTTAATGTCTAAATCATTTGAAGAAGCTTATACTTTAATTAAAGAAATGGCTAACAATAATTTTCAATAGCCTTCTGAAAGGATTAACCTTAAAAGAATGTCAAGTATTCAAGATAACGAAGCCTTTTTTATCTTAGCTTCACAAGTAGCTGCAATATCTAAGAAATTAGATAATTTTGCCATCAACATATCACATAACAACTCATATAATATTGAAGATTCTCAAACTATTGAAACTTTACAAGCTATTGCTAGTAAAAATAATCCCTATTCAAATTATTATAATCCTAGATGGAAAAATCACCCTAATTTTAACTGGAATAATCAACAACAACGACGGGGTAATAATCAATCCCATCTAATTGGAAATTGGAATAATCAAGTAAATTGAAATTATAAACCACCTAGATTTAATAATCAATAGAAAAATTTAACAATAGAAGAATTAATTTTACAAATGAGTAATCAATTACAAAATCAAACTACTACTATTCGTAATATTGAGAATCAAATGGCACAAATCGCTAATCTAATTAATTACAGACCTCTAGGAACACTTCCTAGTAATGTTGAAATTAATCCAAAAGAAACTGGAAAAGAACATGAACATGTTAAAGATGTACAACTTAGAAGTGGAAAAGAATTAAAAGAAAGAATGCGAATGAAATTGAAAAAGAGATCGAGGTCGAAGAGATTGAAAAACCTAAAGAAACTCCTTCTCCTAATCAAGATCAAACTAATATTTCTATTAATGTGGAAGTTGAAAAACCACCACCACCTTTTCCTCAAAGATTAAACCAGCAGAAGCTTGATCATCAATTTTCTAAATTCTTTGAAGTTTTCAAGAAACTTACTATAAACATACCTTTTGCTGAAGCTTTGGAACAGATGACAACCTATGCAAAATTTATGAAGGATATATTAAGTAAGAAATGAAAATTTGAAGCCTTTGAAACTATTGCATTAAGTGAAGAATGGAGTACAATAATTCAAAATAAATTACCTCAGAAACTTAAAGATCCTGGAATTTTTATTATACCTTGTGCTATTGGAGAACAATTTTGTGGAAAAGCCTTATGTGATGTAGGAACAAGTATTAATCTCATTCCATTTTCTATTTATCCAAGGTTGAATTTCAGAGAGATTACTAACACCACTGTAACCCTTCAGTTAGCTGATAGATCTATCACTTACACTAAAGGAGTTATAGAGGATGTACTTATTAAAGTAGATAAATTTATCTTCCTTGTGGATTTCATTATACTTGATATGGAAGAAGATATATAAATACCAATTACTTTAGGGAGATCTTTTCTAGCTACCGGACGAGCTATGATCTATGTGCAAAAAGGAGAATTAACTATGAGAGTTAATGATCAAGAGATTAAATTCTATGTTCTTAAATTGATGAAGCACACTGACAAAGAAAAATGCTATCGAATGGATATTTTTGATTTTATAATTAAAAAACACTATCAAGAAAATGTAAAATCATTCCTGAAGAAGAAATTAAATTTTTAACTGATGAAAATGAAGAATTAAAAGAAGAAGAATTACTTAAAGAAACTCATTATATTAAAGATAACTGGGAAACTTTAGACATAACTCAAAATGATATACTTTTACCCTCAATTAATAAAGCCCCTGAACTGGAATTAAAAATGTTACATTCACATTTAAAGTATTCATTTCTTGGAAATTCATTAACTTTACCTGTTATTATTTCTTTTGAGCTAAGTTTAGATCAAGAAGAAAAATTAATAGGAGTGTTAAAGAATTATAAGAAAGCTTTTGGTTGACTTATTGCTGATATAAGAGGAATAAGCCCTTCCATTTGTATGCATAAAATTTTAATGGAAGAAAATTTTAAACCTACTATTGAACCACAAAGAAGATTAAATCTTATCATGAAAGAGGTTGTTAAAAAACAAAAATTTAAAATGGTTAGATGCTGGAATTATTTATCCTATTTTGGATAGTCAATGGGTAAGTCCTATTCATTGAGTTCCGAAGAAAGGAGGAGTAACTGTCACTGTCAATGATAAAAATGAACTAATTCCTACAAGACAAGTTACAGGATGACGAATTTGCATTGATTATCGGAAGTTAAATGACACCACTAGAAAGGATCATTTTCCTTTACCTTTCTTGGATCAAATGCTTGACAAATTAGCTAGACACTCATATTTCTGTTTTCTGGATGGATATTCTGGATATTCTGGTTATCATCATTTTCTGGATGGACATTCTACTAGAATAATTTTTCATCACAATAAATAGGCTGTCCACTTGGACTCAATTTTTTAAGCAAAAATTCTCAATCTAACATTATATAGCAAAACTTCTTACCCTGGCTCAAGATTTTTAATAAGAATCTTCTGATCATGCTACAACTTCGTCATTTCTTTATAAATCTTAGCATTTTCATAAGATTCTTTTTTTATCTCTTCAAGCTCATTTAATTGTAATAATTTTTTTTTCTTCAAGATCTTTTGAATTATAATTGAGCTCTTTAATAGCCCAATATGTTTTATTCTTAATTTCAACTAGTAAATGACAAGCTTTTCTAAAAATTAGCCTATATGGAGACATTCCTATAGGAGCTCTGTAGGCAGTCCTATAGGCCCACAAAGCATAATCCAATTTAATTGACTAATCCTTTCTATTTGGATTAACATTATTTTCCAATATTCTTTTAATTTCACAATTGGATAATTCAACCAAACCACTTGTTCGTGGATGATAAGCAATAGCAATGTGATGGTTACTATAATATTAATTTACTAACTTTTTCATAATCGCATTTCTAAAATGACTTCCCCCATTAGTTATGATTACTCTTAGTATTCCAAATCTGTAAAATTTATTCTTATTTAAAAATTTTGCAACACTTTAAGCATAACATCGAGGTAAAGCAACAGCTTCTATTCATTTACATACATAGTCTACTGCTATCAAACTGTATGTATTTCCAAAAGATGGTATAAATGGTCCCATGAAATCTAATCCCCAAACGTCAAATATTTCAGCTTCTAACATATAATTGAATGGCATCTCATTTCTTCTAGAAATATTATCTATATGTTGACATCGATCATAATTTTTAATATAAACATTAACATCCTTAAAAATTGTAGGCCAATAAAATCTGGATTGTAAGATTTGATATGTTGTTTTATCAACTCCAAAATGTCCTCCATTAAAATTATGACATTTTTGGATAATTTCATGAGTTTCTTCTAAAAGCACCCATCTTCGAATAATCAAATCCTTTTCTTATTTATATAAAAATGGGTTATCCTAAAACTAAGTTTTGTCTTCAGATATAAAATTCTTCTCTCCTAGTGTGTCAAACCCTAGGGTAAAATATCACTGACAATAAAGTATATAATGTCGGCATACCACGGAACACGCCACTCATTAACAGAGAACAATTTTTCATTAGGAAAATTCTCAATAATTTCTTCAACATCCCAGAGAAATTTTTTAGTTTCAAGCTTGGACAGATGATCAACAATTTTATTATCAGCACCCTTCCTATCTACTATCTCGAAATCAAATTCTTTTTCGGTCGTTAAATTTGGAGGAGGTTTATATTTTAAAAAAAATTAGAATATAATTTTATAAAATAAAAATTTGATTTAATTTAATATATATATATATATATATATATGGATTTTTGAAAATAATATTTTTAATTTTGGCGTATGTGAAATCAAACTGATTTCATACAAACGTTAGTTTAGATAATCAAGCGCTTCATCACAAGACATGTACCTATACTAAAGAATAGATACATGGCTTGAGGTGAGACTTGATCAAATAAACTAAAAAATTCATGACATCCATTTGGCCTGCGAACTATTTTTTACCAACAATTTCCCCTTATCTAATATGAAGGAATTAGATAGGGTTTATATTAATATGGGGTCTTTAAGTTTCTTATAAGTGCAAACCCCTATAGTTAATTACATCTTAAGTAACCGAACTTACCTAAGAAAACTCTTGATATAGATTAGGAAATATTTATATTCATGACTTCCAAGGGTAAGTTTTTCAAAGAAAATGTGATAGTCAGAAACTCAATAAGTGAATAGCTCAATTTTTGGAATATTTCATTTTTTCAGAATCCAAAAGAAAGAAGTCTAGGAGAAGGACATAGATTCAAGGAAAATCTTGATGTATTCCCGAACTATGCTATGGTTTGGCTTCAATTTAGGCTATTTATTTGATGTTACATCATGTCAATTTTATTATTTAGGACTTACATTCACTTGATACCGATCATGTGAATGACCTGGAAGATAGGAGGATTTATGTCATACCTGATGATGACTTTGGAATCCTAAGATGAGTTGGGGCTTATGTTGCACAACACGATTATGCAAGGGCCAAAAGAAAAGCTGAGGACCTATGCTGCACTAAGCAGGCTACCTCGAAGTCCTATGGCTTATTTTTTTAATTTCTAAGGAATCATTTTGCTGATATAGACCAGTTTTGTTGTTAAAGGTGGTCATGCTGCCCACAATGCATGCTCCAAGCTCCTCGTTGTAGCAGGTTTAGTTTAAAGAAGTGTCAATTGTAAGAGAGAGGAGTGAAGTGTCATGTTTTGGAAATATTTAAAATTGAGGTGTCTTAATATTTTATTAGGGGAACATTAAAGTTAATTATAGCAACACCGGTTAAGATCCTACGGTTTCATCATCCTGGCATCACTATTTTCATCGAATTCACTTAGTCCAAATAATTTACTAAACTCAACTTAATGAGTTTCATACTTTCATTTAATTTGTGGGAAAACCCCTTAGCAACACATAGTTTACCTTCTTTGAGGAATTCCCGATCATCCAATGAGTCGTTTTAATTTAGCTATAATTGTGATTTTTTTTGTTTGTGATTAAATTTTGAGTTGTTTTATATTTTGAATATTATGGCGGTGAATTTTATCTTATTTTGAATTTTAATTTTGATTTTTGGTTTGGTTTTGTGGCTATCCTGAAAAGGTTTCAGTTTTCATTCAGAATAACATTGTTGTTTAGCATGCAAGTTTGCAAGAAAAGAAAGTGTGGTAGAGTGCAGGTATGTAAATTGCAATAAAATAAAAGCATACCTAGTAGGTCTTCCCGTCATCTCCACCGAAAACTTTAGTATTCTTGCAATAAACATTTATATTTGCAGGGGAGTAAAACCTTATGGATAGATTTGTTAAAAAGCCTACCAAACTCTATGTCATAACCCGATGAATTCCATTCATTTATTTGAGATATATTTTTCATTTAATAGATATAATAGGTGCAATAGTCCTACAAGTGTCCAGAAGACTTGTGAAAGGATCCAGAAGAGACTTGGATATTTCACAATACTTTTGAACCTTCTTGAGGTCTTTTTGGACTTATTATAGTTATTAAACGATTTATCCCTTTCATGCCCTTATGCTCGGTGAGCCAATGATTTAATTATCCCGAAAGGTAGGGTAATTATCAATTTGTGCTTTATTTAGGAATTTTGTGAGTGAGCCTTTAGAGGCAAGATTAACTTATGGAAGAATTTACCAAATTTTTTTTGGACCTATAATGTTTTAAAAATAGTTTAAAATTAATTATTGTCGGCATATTTTTAGATTGTGCGTTTTATTTTTTACAAGAGGTCACCTACAGAAATTGTCGGCAAATTTTTAATTTAATTTAAATAAATAATTTGAAAGTAGTATTTGATTTTAAATTTGAAAATTTTAAGATATGAAATCAAACTGATCTCACATCACGAATAGTTTACATAAACGAGCACCGCACCACAAACTGTGTATCTATCCCGAAGAATAGACACACTGCTTGATAATGGGGCTCGATTAGATAAACTAGAAAGGTTTGTGACATCCATTTGGTCTGCGAACCAATTTTATAAGCCGACAAGTTCCCCTGCTTAATACAAAGAAATTAAGCAGGGTTTATATTATCTGGGTTCTTAAAATTCCCTATAAGAGCAAGCCCCTATAGTTAATTACATCTTAAGTGACGAGAATCACCTAAGAAAACTCTCGATAATAATCAGTAATTCTGCTCTCAAGAATTTCAAAGTTTAAGTTTTCAAGGGATTGAATTTTGGAATTTCAATAGGGAATGGATCAAATTTGGAACATTTTATTTTGGGAATTCAAAGGAAGAAAGGTAGGAGAAATCACAGATTCGAAGCGAACTTCGGTAATTTCCCGACTATCCTATTGTTTGGCTTGAATTTAGGATGGCCCTAATGTTTATTTAATGTTTTGATCTTGCCAATTTTAATTAATTTGGACTTATATTTGTATGATAAAATCATACAAATAGCCTTGAAGATGTGAGGGTTTATGTCGTACCAAACGACTACCTTGGAGTCCTAAGACCGGTTAGGGCTTAATTTACATGACCTGGTCATGCAAATGCCTAACGAAGAGTTGAGGATTTATGTTGCACTAGGCAAACTACCTCGAAGTCCTATGGCTTTGTTATTTAATTCTAAGAAAGTTTTGCTGAAGTAGATCCGAGTTTTGCTGATGATGATGGCCGTGCTGCCCACCATGCTCCGAGCTCCTTGTTGTTGCAAAGGTTTAGTTTTAGAAGTCATAAATCAAAGGATGAGAGAAGTGTTCTGGTTTAGAGAAAATCTTAAAATCCAGGTGTTTTTTAATATTTTAATTAAACAAATCTTAAAGTTGATTATAACAACACCGGTTAAGATCCCACGGTTCCATCCTTCCGGCATCGTTATTTTTATCGGATTCACTTAGTCCAGATGAATTTGCTAAACTCAACTGAATGAGTTCCACACTTTCATTTAGACCGTGGGAAATCCCGTTAGCAACACGTAGGTAACATCATCCGAGGTATTCCCGATCATCCAACAAGACGTTTTAATTCAGTTGTAATTGCAGTTTTGTGTTATGTTTGTGATTAAATTTTAAGTTATTTTATATTTTGAAATGTTGTGGCGGTGAATTTTATCTTGCAATGACTTTTAATTTAGTTTTGGTTTCGGCTTTAGGGACTATCCTAAAACTCGTGGGTTTTCATGCAACAGCTTGTTTATCATGCAAGAAAAGTAAGTACGATGCGATTAAATAAATTGCAACAAAATAAAAGCGTACCCGGAGGGTCTTCCCGTCATCCCAAGCTGCACTTAAACACAATTTAGAATATTTAAGCAAGTTCCTAGGTAAAGCTAAGGGAAGGGTTATGGTTTTCTGCCAAGTTCCTAATCCTACAACTAGTCATTTCCTATGACGTCTAGGTTCTTGTGTTTTAGTTTAAGGACGATTTTCTTCATCAAAGAACAATTAAGTTCAATTGTTCTTAAAAATATCCTATCATATTGTGGAAGTGCTTAAGAAGAATCTTAAACATCTTTTCAATATTGCTAGAATTGTTTTAAGTCCAAATGAATTTAATTATACAAATGAATTAATCGTCTGGGAATTCAAGTTTTGTTGTTATCTTACTCAGTGAACTAGGACATTTGAATATCCTATAAGGGAAGTAACATTTCATTTAACGTTCTGTTTAGGATTTATGACAACAAAAGCTTTCGAGGGCAAATTGATGTTCAAATGGTTTGTGATTTAATTTAATTTCAGTTAACGGGTTTAAATTTGGAATAGTGTTCAAGTTGCTTCATATTTATTTTTGAATTTCTTTATGTTTTAGGTGATGTTATTTTTAATTCAATTTAATTTAACTTTAATTTAATTTAATTTAGTTTTAATTTTAATTTAATTTAATTTAATTTTAATTTTAACTTAATTCTACTATTTAATTTAATTTAATTCAATTTAGTTTGATTTGATATGATTTAATTTAATTTAATTTAATTTAATTTAATTTAATTTGATTTAATTTACTTTAATTTAATTTAATTTAATTTAATTTAATTTAATTTAATTTAAATTTTAATTTAATTTTATTTAATTTGATTTAATTTAATTTAATTTAATTTAATTTAAATTTTAATTTAATTTTAATTTAATATTTTATTTTTTATGTTTTAAAGATGATTTAATTGTAACTGTTAAAGTATTAATTTAATTGAAATTTTAAAAGGGTTTAATTTAAATAATTTAACTTTAATTTAATTTAATGATTAAGTCTTTTAGCATTTTAAATCTTAAATTTGGATTATAATTTTAATTAGGAATTAAACATTATTGAGATGATTAATTTAGGGATTCTTAAATTAAAGAACAAATCTCTTCCTAATAATATCCCTATTTTAATAATCCCAATTTTATTATTCTTCCAAATTTAATCAATTATTTAATTAAGATTTATTTTAATTATTTTTAAATTGTTTAGTAGGTTTCTACCCTTTAATTATTTAAATTACAATCACCCAAATCAGATTAGGATCAAATATTTTACTCTTTAATTTTATTAAGCCTAAAGTTTTAATTAAAGGTTAAAATTTTAATTACCATTTTGCCCTTCAAGCTTAATAATTTCATAATTCACTAAATTGAGCTTAAATGAACTTGAAATTTTTATGTGACTTCACTCATATGTCAATAAAGACATGAGAGGAGAAAATGTGTTTTTTCTGTATTTAATTTATTTATGTAATTATTTTTGGTGGAAAATAGGGATTTCCAAGGAAAATTTAATAATATGACCAAGGGAAAGTTTTTGTCCTTAAGAAATTTATGGGACATTCCTAATGACTAGAGGACCACTTAGACCAATTTTGGTGATTTTTTGTATTATATTCTTTTTATTATAATTATTTTGAGTTTTGGAGTATTAATTAATTTAAAAATAAAATAAAGGTTGAAAAATGAATTTTATATTTTTCAAAAATCTCTCTGATATCAAGGAAATCAGAGAATCAATTTTTACAATTTTCCGATTTTTCTTTGATTTATTAGAATTATTTTAGTGGAAATGCTAAAAAAACACATTTTTTTAATTTTAAAATTACCTTAGGGCTTTAAAATTTAATATCTCATCATATAGACTTAAGAAAAATATGGAGTTTGTTCCTAAGTGATTAAAATTTAAAATGTGACATTTTGGTGAATTTTATTATTTTTGTGATTTTTATAATTTTTTAATTATTAAAAATATTAAAATAATGCAAAAATCAACTTTTTTAGAAAATTGAAATTTTAAATTTCTTAAATTCTCCTAATATCAGAGAGGCTCCAAAACCAAATTGGTGAATTTTTGAAAAGTATTTTGAAAGTTATGAATTTTTTAAAGTTTAAATTGGCTAAATGGCTTAATCAACCCATTTAGTAGGGTTAACCAAGTCCAATTGACTTCAAATTTTAATGGTGTATTCCTCTGATCCTAAAGGTCAGTGGAGAATTTATTTCAAGTCAATTTGATGTATGATTAGCTCTAATTAATTAGGGACCTATTTTGGGTGTTTAAGCCAATTAGGATTATTCCAAGTGGATTAATTCAAAACCTATTTTTCCTAGAGTCCTCTAGTCATATGAAACATCACCAAATTTTCCTAGAATTTATTTCACAACATGCTAATTATTGGATTTAAAATACTCAAAACAGCAACATGAATTTGAAAAATCAATAACTTCTCATAGGGATGGCCTCTGACCTTGGAAAATTCAGGAAATATTCCCAAGTTCAGAGGCTTCAAAAGCCTTATGGTCTCATGTCATGGTAAATTTCCTATATGCATGGAGAATTAAAACAATGCAGAGAGTAAATAAATCATTAAAAATAAAATACTTGATGAAATTAAATGATTTCTTTTCCACATTATTCTCCTCTCGTTCACTGAGCAAGAGGGTATTTTTATTTTATTTTTCTGATTTTCCTACACAAAGTTATGCATTTTTGAAGTTTAGGGAATTAAATAAATAAGAAAATCCCTATTTTTCTATTTATCCGAATCGGCGCCGCGTCAACCTTAGCATCCCCAAACAGCCACGCGGCGCTTTCTGATTCGACGCCGCCATCCGACTCAGCGCTCCAGGGGCCCGCTGTATCGTTCCGTCTCCTCATCCGGCGCAATCCTGGCCGTCCGTCCGTGCGTGTATTAAATGAACGGCATCCGTTCATCGTCCCCAAGCCTCCTAGCCCGAGAACCGTCCACACTAAATCCTTAATATCTCACTCAATACTTAACGATTTTCGTGTTCTTGTACTCTATGGATTCGTCTTGAAAAGACGAATACATCTATACGGTGATCATGCATTGAAATTAAGGCATTTGAAATGGAGAATCTCCAGAAGCTCGGGATAAAGAGTTAGCTCAAACCTTTGCTCAGAGAAGTGTGGCTTCAATCTGAGGGTTGTGCACCTTTGATTGCGTCCCAGCAAGCTCCAGATGAAGTCTCCTGGTCTGGTGAATTGTCTAGGTAGGATTTCAACCACAGTCGATTACAAAGCTTGGAGTCTGGAACAGTTGGGTGGTCTGGAGAGGGGGCTTTTGCTGTGGACTTCTTCCCATGGTCCGGTGATGGTGTAGGACCAATCAATTTGGGGATTGGTCCACTGTGAAGAAGTGTCCTGGTTTTTGTCGTGAAGTTCGAACTAAAAATCGAGCTCGCCAGAGGGAATTGGGGCCGGAATCCAGGTGGGAATCAAGTGCTCTATGTGTAGAGAGTGGTCCGGAATGATTTTGGCAGAGTTTCCTTAAGGTTGGTTCAAGCATCTCTCCCATGGCCGAAAGAGGTGGGGTTTAAATAGAGTCGGCCGAGGCTCTCCTGTGGGGAGTTAGGGCTTAGGATCAGCTGCTCTGGTGAGGAGAAGAACAGCCATGGTGGTCATTGGGCATGGGGCAGCTCAGCAAGGGAGAATTTCAATGTTGGCTCACATGTGAGCTCTCGGGTGTGTTGTTTTCCGGCGGCCTGGTAGCTGGCCGGCCCGACACTGGTCACCATCTTGTTCGAGTGAGTCAGGGCTGGGGTTTAGTGTAAGCAATTGGCAAGTGCCATGTGTTAAAAGCTTGGATTAGAATGGTATGGGAGAAGGCTCATTTTGGCTCAAATTGGTCAAATGCATGGATTGGGCTAGGTGCACCATCCAATGCTTGGTTTTAAGTCGAAGGGAAATTGATTTGGTTCAACATAATCGGTAGGGTCAAGTCACCATCCAAGCACAATTAGGCATAAGCATGGTTAAGGGGAATCATGGGAGTGGTTAATCACCTTATGGGAATGTGGAAAGGATCTCCTCCTTTTGCCCAATGTGGTAAGGTCACATGTGAGCAACTCACATGGCTTGCATGTGGCTTAAGAGTGGCTTCATGGCTTGAAATTATTTTGGTTGAGCCATGAAGCCATATTAATCCCACATGAGCCATGAAGGGACTCATTTGAGGCATCCACTATGTTGTTCCTAACCCTCTTAGCCAAGGGCTTAGGGATTAAGGACCATCCATGTGAATCACCCTTATGAGTCAGGAGGTCAAGTTCGGTATGGGTGTGGTTTTAGAGGTGTGTGAAAGTGTAGTGTATAGGTGTAGTGTGTGTGTAAGTCGGCCCTTCACTGCACCGAGCCACCCGTGGCGATCCTAAGGCCAAAGAGTCCTATAGGAACTCATCTTTTAAACTTCCACATTTGATTTCAACCCTCTAGGTGATTAGGGGTCTACAGTCAATTTTGTGGAGTTTGCAGGGAGTTAAGAAGTGTTTTGAATTTCTAGGTGGTGGGTCTCAATTCTAATCCTCTAAGATAGTCAAAGGAAAAGCCTAAGGCTAGATCCTAACTACTAAAGAGAAGAACAGAAGACCTCATCAAAAATGAGGTCAACAAATGGACCCCAATAGTGTGTGGTGTGCTAACCAAGCACACCGCAAGTATCAGCGTTGACCGAAAAGATCAACAAAACCAACACGTATGTCCAAGTGACAAACTTGGGACGAGTAGGAGAGTTTCCGCTGGGGAGTGTCAAGTATATCTCTGAGACTAGAAATTCCTGAACTCTCGCTGGGGAAAGGGAAAGGAGGTGAATCCCAAATCACATGATCTGGGGGAATTTCGATTTAGATTTTGTTTTGTTTCAGTTTAAGTTTTGATGTGTAAGTTCAGATTTTAGCTTGAGTTTTAATTTAAATTGAAGTTTTGCCAAAATTAACTTGAAGGGATTTGATCTTGAAATGAAAATTGGAATTTTGTGGTTTTAGATGTAACATCTTCAACCTCAAAAGAAAATTGAATTGATCGGATTGAATCATTGCAACGAGGAGAGATCTCAGAGCAATGTGGTATTGGATGTAAAATCCTTAACTTCAAGAGTTTGATTTTGATGTATTTCATTGCAATAGGGACAGAATCCTAAAGCAATGCAGTCTCGGATGTAAAATCCTCAACCCCAAAAGTTTGATTTTGATGTATTTCACTGCGATAGGGAAGGAATCCTAAAGCAATGTAGTCTCGGATGTAAAATCCTCAACCCCACAAGTTTGAATTTTGATGTATTTCATTGCGATAGGGAAGGAATCCTAAAGCAATGCAGTCTCGGATGTAAAATCCTCAACCCCAAAAGTTTGATTTTGATGTATTTCATTGCGATAGGGAAAGAATCCTAAAGCAATGCAGTCTCGGATGTAAAATCCTCAACCCCAAGAATTTGAATTTTGATGTATTTCATTGCGATAGGGAAAGAATCCTAAAGCAATGCAGTCTCGGATGTAAAATCCTCAACCCCAAGAATTTGAATTTTGATGTATTTCATTGCGATAGGGAAAGAATCCTAAAGCAATGCAGTCTCGGATGTAAAATCCCCAACCCCAAGAATTTGAATTTTGATGTATTTCATTGCGATAGGAAAAGAATCCTAAAGCAATGCAGTCTCGAATGTAAAAATCCTCAACCCCAAGAATTTGATTTTGATGTATTTCATTGCGATAGGGAAAGAATCCTAAAGCAATGCAGTCTCGGATGTAAAATCCTCAACCCCAAGAATTTGAATTTTGATGTAATGGATTTTGCAAAGATTTGTAGTGTTGATTTGAGAAGTGTGAAATTTTGGTGTTTCGAGAATTTCATGAAAGTTGTAAAAGATTTTTGTGGAAAGAAACAAATTAGGAGGGAATATGTAAATGTTACATATCCCATTCAAAAGAGTTGATTGAGAGTTGCTGGTTTGGATTGTATATAATTCCTTGCCACTAGATTCAAATCCGTGTCAATGGAATCAACCGCTTCCATCCCAGACAAGGGAGAGAGTAGAACGGATTAGATTTCAGATTTGGAAGATTGAATTTGAATTTGATTGAGATTTGATTTGAGATCTGGAAGGTTGAATTTGAATTTTTGATTGATTTGAAATTTATGTTCATTTTGTTTGTCTTTTAACGATTCAAATTTATTTTATCATTCATTTAATGTTCATGTGAATTTGGTGTTCATCATTTTTTAGATTTTTAAGGAAAGTTTTCTTTCATTCTTTTCTTTTTTTTTGTTTCTTTTCTGTTCTTTGTTCGAAGTTCATTTAACTTTAATGGCGTTTTTCAGTCAACTTGCACAAAAGAGGTGAAGGCCTAAAATGTGACACGGTCACTTTCATTCCAATCATGTTGAAGATACATCATACAACTCGATCTGGAATACATCTCATACAATCCATATAGACTCAAAACGGACTATGTATGTTCTTAGCCGATCCATCCAAAAAAGGTATCTGTCAGAAATCCATGTCTGAATAGTGAGGTACATGGTCAATAACATCACCTTCCAAGCCATCCTTGGCAAGGATGCCTTATGGATGTACGTTGGAGGTGTGATATTTTCCATGTAACTCACAGCTCGTAAGGCTGTAGGCTTTCTAGCTCCGAGTCTGGCTGGAAGTGGTAAGGTGCTTTCTTGTCATCCATCCTTCTGAAAGTAACTGAGATCCGCTTCATTGGTACTCCCGGTATGCAATGTTTAACGACATCTGCTCCGTTGCCCTTTAGTATCATAACGGAACCTACCGGTAATGGTATCTTTACCGGCCCTCGGAACTCATCTCGGGCTCGCTATCCGGAGGTCGGATCCAAACATGATATTACACTCGTTCGAAAAGAAACTCGTGCAAAAAGGTCCGACAAAGTCGTGGTGATCTATGTGCAGGGGTATGCGATCACCCTTCTTGTAAATGTTAATGATGCAACCGTCGGGTATGCAATCCGCCGGCAGCATCCTCCATGTTATCATTCTCTTTACCATCCTTTTCGATGACTAATGGCATTGGATCCACCCGGCCATCACGGAGTATCCCTGGTGGGTTTCCCTTCCTGTCTTCTGCGAAGTTGTAGCAGCATCCACATTATATTATAATTTTCCCTTTCCCTGGCATCCATCTCCGGGGTTTCGAGTAAGTGTTTTCTCTTAGGCGGCCCGCTCGGCCCATTGTTTTCAAATCCCGGATGCAGTCCACGATTTGTTGTTGTTCGTATTCTGAGAACACATCTGTATGTAGCTCGAGGCCTTCTAGTATATTGATCCTCCTGCCTCTGATTCTCTCGAAGTATTCAAAAGTTTTCTTCTCGACATTCTGCATTCTTTCTAGCTCGTATTCTGGAATAATCGGAAAATGGCGAGGCCTGGTGACGTATTATGGGATATATGGCTCAATCCCTTCACGTTCTCCTGCATACCTCGGCTCCTCGGGGATGGTGTCCGTCGGGACATCCTCCGGGGTTGCTTCTGCAACAAGGTTATGCATTACTGGTGGCTTTATCTGGTGGTGTGGTAGCCTTCCTTCTTCTGTTCTCCTTAAGATTTCCCTAGTCTCTTCTGTTATCCTCGGAGCTGGCCTCCTTTCTTTAGGTACCTGGTGAACTGGCGTCCTTGAAGTATACGTACTGGCAGTAGCAACTGCCTCGTCGCGCTGGTCCGCTGCTAGTTTGGTTAACATCTTGCGGATACGGCGATTTTTATTTCTTCTCTGAGTTGCTGTGAGTGTAGCTCTTCGTACTTCCTGAATCTCTGTGGGCGCGGCGCAGACAAGCCTGCCCTCTACTGTAGCGACCACAGACTTGATTCTCTTGTCCTCCTCAGTGTTTATTTTCCTTTTCTTGCTGCTGGATTGGTGGCTTGCGCCACCCACTTTCATCATCGTCCGATCGGGCGGCTCCTCTCGGTCAATCGGGGACCCGACCACCTTCCTCGTATTATAGGCCCGTCGGTGCGAAGTCCGAGTCAATCTCGATTATCGCTCCATCTTTCACCCTCTTTTCGTCGAGTGCAAGGCTTAGCCATTTCTAAAGTTCGAGACCAACCTCCCGTTCGACATTTCCCCGCGAAAAGACAAGGAAAAGGATCAGGGGCTGTACTAAGAACAAGAACATTAAAAAAATGTTTATTAAAGACAATTTTTTTATTACTTCTTGTATTTTTAAATTTAACAGGAATAAAGTGGGATAAGATCAGGAAAGAGATTTTGATATGGAAGAGAAAACAAGGAAAACTTTATTATTATGATTTTATTTATTTTAGCACATTTTTTATTACTTTTGGGTTCGAACCCAGTCATAAGTAACTACTTTGCTCGTGCTTCTAGGGATGAAGAATTCATTCCTTCGAAACATCAGGTAGCATAATACTTCTTCAAGTATCGTCCGTTGATCGGAAGCATATGTCGTTCTCCTTGGCAGTTCACTAGCTGGTAGGAGCCTCCTGAGTAGACTGCCTCAACCATAAACGGCCCTTCCCAAGTGGGTTCAAATTTTCCTCCTATCTTGCGGTGTGCAAGGATAGGTCTCTTGAGAACGAGAACTAATTCACCAACTTTGAAGGTTCTCGGCGGACTCGATCCGTCATGGGCTTAAACCATCTTAGCTTGGGTATAATTCTAAATTCTCGTCGCGCCGCAAGTCTTTTCCTTCCAGGCTTTCTAATTCCTATAGTCGTAATTTGGCATTCTCTTCTATCGTGATTTTGTTTGCAACTCGCAATTCCGAGTGAAGGAAGTCGAACCTCTAAGGGTAACACCGCCTCGGACCCATACACCGCAGCGTAAGGTGTAGCTTCGCAGGAGTTCGAAGGTCGTCCGATAGGCCCATAAGGCTTCTAATAACTTCTCGTGCCAATTTCTCTTATTATCGTCCAAAGTTTTCTTTAAAATTTGAACGAGAGTTTTATTAAAAGCCTCGGCCGAGCCGTTTGCTCTTGGGTAGTAAATTGTTGAATATCGCCGCCGATTCCTTGTCTCCGATAAAATTGTTGATTTGTGTGCTTCGAATGCCGACCCATTATCCGAGATGATCCCGCGCGGCACTCCGAAACGGTAGACAACTTGGTTCTCGAAAACCGTAGCACTTGGTGTGCTTTCACTTCTCTAAGTGGAACCGCCTCGCCCACTGGAAAAGTAATCTGTAGCCGCAAGAATGAAGTGATGTCCTTTCGAAGACGGTGGTTCTATTTGACCCACTATATCCGTGCCCCAACATTCAAATGGCCACGACGCAATTGTCGGATGTAGCACATTTGGAGGTTGGTGCAGAACTACTCCGTGCACTCGGCATCGGTGATAGCTTTTGGCGATTTTCATGCAATCGGTCATCATCGAGGGCCGTAGTACCCTAATCTTTTAATTTTCATTTTCATCTTCGGACCCGACCGGTGAGCGCCACGTAGTCCCGAATGGACCTCTTTAACAATTTCACGGGCCTCGGACCCGCTTAGGTACCTTAGCCACATTTGATCAAAAGACCTTCCGTATAACGTGTTGTTTATTAATGCGTAGGACGGAGTTCTTTTCTTGATCCGATGGGCTAGCGACCTATCGTCCGGTTGTTTTCCTGTTTGCGGTAGTCTATTACTGACCGTCGCCAATCTTCCGTGTTTTGTCACCGTTGCAACCGATTCTTCTTCTTTTTCGATTTGTGTATTGTGTCTATGTCGAGCCGTGATAGGACTCGATGTCCGTGAACCGACACTTCCACCGATTCATCTTGTAAGCAGTGCAAATTCATTTGCGAGGCGGGCTAACGCATCTCGCTAAAGCATTTTCTCTCCCGGGAATTTTGTAAATCGTCACATTCGGAATCCGTTCCAACAACCGCATGGCATACCGGAAGTATTGCTCGAGTCTTGGCTTTAAAATTTTGTACCGTCCGACGATCTCGTTGAATGATTAACTGCGAATCCCCGTAGATGTCGATGTCTCGTTATCCCCATTCGAATAGTTAATTCCGCACCTGTTATGAGGGCATCGTATTCTGCTTCGTTGTTTGTACACGGCTCTGTCAAGTGGTAGGAGTATCTTCGCATCCCCCGCTCCAGTGTTATAAAGATTAGTCTGATCCCTGCCTTACCGGGCACTATCACTTGCGATTCTTCGTCTTTGTGTGCTGAAGATGCTCCGTCGAAATATAATTCCCAACGTCGATCATCGGGGTCTTCTAAACTCATTATTTGTTCATCCGGAAAATCGTCATTGAGAGGAGATTCTGCCGGCAAAGGTTGTGCTGCGAGGAAGTCTGCTAAGACTTGTCCCTTTACGGCACGAAGAGGCACGAAGTTATATCGAATTACAAAAATATCATTGACCATCTGACAAGTCTGCCGAAAAGCATTGGACGAGTCATCAAGTATTGCAATGGATTAAATTTTCATATTAGGTTGACCTTATGAGAAAACATGTAGTGCCTGAGCTTTTGAGCGGCGAAGATCAGGTCCAAACAATGCTTTTCAATTGCGGGATACCTTATTTCCGTCTGAAGTAAACGACGGCTTAGGTAGTAAAGAGCATTTTCTTTACCCTCATCATCGACTCCGGCTAACAGTGGCTCCGAGAGAGTCGTCTAAAGCCGCGGTATAAAGTATCGACGGTCTACCCGAGATCTGGCCGTTAAGACAGGAGGTGCCATTAAATATTGTTTAATGTCCTCAAAGGCCTTCTGGCATTTCTCTTCCCAAATAAATTTGGCGTCCTTTTTAACAAATGCCGAGAAAGGCTGACACCTACCTGACAAGTTTGAGATAAAGCGTCGAAGATATGCCAACTTCTCTTGAAAAGATCGTAGTTGTTTTAAGGTTTTGGGAGGCGGCATTTCTAAGATAACTTTAATCTTTTCCGGGTCGATTTCAATTCCACGATGTCGGACAACGAATCCTAAGAATTTCCCGGAGGTGACTCCGAAGGTGCATTTTATGGGATTCATCTTAAGGTTAAATTGTCTTAATCGTTCGAAAATAATTCTCAAATCATATAGGTGGTTGTCCTTTACTTTGCTTTTGATGACCACATCGTCCACGTAGCATTCTACTTGATCGTGGATGAGATCATCAAAAATTCTTGTCATCGCTCTCCGGTATGTCGCTCCCGCGTTCTTCAGTCCGAATGGCATCACCGTGTAGCAATATACTCCAATCGGCGTTCGAATGCCGTAAGTTTTTCATCATCCGGAGCCATTTTTATCCGGTTGTATCCTCGAAGATCCATCCATGAATGAGAACATTTCATGTGTCAAAGCAATGTCGATCATTAATTCCGGGATCGGTAGAGGGAATTCATCCTTTGGACATGCCTTCGTTTAAATCTCCGAAATCCACACAAATTCCGATCCGACCATTCTTCTTCCTAACCGGTACCACATTGGCTAACCAAGTCGGGTATTGTTCTTCGCGGACAAATTTAGCGTCTATTAGCTTTTTAACTTCGCCTATGACTTGTTGTTCGATTTCCAGTACGCATTCTTCCGGACCTCGTCCGACTCGGGATGTGGCAGGATCCACTCCTAGCTTATGGATCGCGACCTCTCGAGCTAAACTCGGTATCTCATCGTAGCTCCAAGCAAAACAGATTTTTAAATTTCATTAATAACTCGATTATTTCTTCGCAGTCTTCTTTATCGAGTAAGGAGCTAACAAAGGTAGGTCTAGGCTCTTAGCTAGTACTTAAGTTAACTTCCGTTAACTCATCTATCAGTAGATTTAATCTCTTCTTCGACTTCGTGGAGCGTCTCCAATTTGTAAATCTTCAAATTCTTCCGTAGTTTCCATGCAGCTTTCATTAGACTCGCAAGTGACAACCGAGCAAAGTTCAAGCATCGTCAACCGATCCTACCGTGCCGAATCCGAGACCATGCTTTGAATCGTGGACGACCGGAGTTATTCCCTAATTTTTCAAAATGTTCTGATCGACCTTTTGTCCATTGTCGAGGTAAGAAACCACGCCGAATTAAATTTTGAACACAGGGAGAGTACCACTCAAAAGGTAATTCCATTAATTCCGATGAAGTGACATCTTCAAATTGTACATTATTTTCAGCTTTGGAGGAAGGAGCACCACGGTAGAATTTAATTGGCCGTGCACCGCCGCTACGTACCTCTTCGACCACCATACCCTCGATCTTATTAGAATGGATCGGGGTCGTGGTCATAAGTATGTACATAGTGGTTAATCTTCTCGTACATAGATTTATATTCCTCATTCTTTTCATCTTCGAGCGGGATCCTGAATTGCGGTTTCTTCCGACTTATTGTCGCTGCTTCTTGCTTGATCTCTTGTTCTTCTTTAGAATTGTCTTCCCAATCAACATTGATGGCTGGTTTCCTCTGTCCAACTGTCCTAACATCTCTGCCACGACCTCGTCCCCGGCCTCGACCTCGGATGCGAGTTGTGGAGAAACCTTCACCATCTCGCCGTAAGGGAGTGGTGAGTGACCGTTGGACTAGAACTTCAGTGTTCTTCGTCGTCCCGAACTTCCTTTGCTTCATTTGTTATGGTATCTCCGGAGAAGATTGTTTTCTTCGTGAGGTGCATAATAAGCCGCATCTTCATGGATTCCAATTTCATGTACGGAGAATGGTTGTAAGTCACCTTTGATGCAATCGTTCCCCTCCATCGTAGTATTTGATGCACCGATGTAGAGATGATGGTACCATCCGGTTTTCATGTATCCATGGTCGGCCCAAGAGAGCGTCGAACGATGTTTCGAATCAATTATGTGAAATTTCGCGGTTGTCTTTGCTAAGTCACCGGTCTTCATTAGCAAGTGTTATCGAGTCGAGGGCTCTTTCTCCTTTCTCGTCGAATCCTCTTAATAACATTTTGTCCGCTTCGAGCTCGCGAGCATCAATTTCCAAGTATGCTAGCGTTCGAAGATTCAATATATTGATTGATGCTCCTGGATCCACCAATACTCTGGAGAGTGTAAACTTCCCAATTGTAACTGAAATGTACAACGGTCGGTTGTGGTCTGCTGTCCCAAGTAGTAGGTCATTGTACATGAAGGTGACACCTCACTATTCCTTTAACAAGCAAACCTCATCTAAGGAATCTCCGGCCATTTGAGCTAAGCAAATTTCCGGATCAAGTAAGGCCTTGATCAGAGCTTCTCTCATCTCCTTTGATAAGATGAGAGCGTCGTAGATGCTCAGTTTGGTCGGTAGTTTCCTAAGATGGGCTAGCACGTTGTAGTCCACTTTATTTCCATGTGTCTCAGCTTCTTCTCGAATGGGTATTTCTTCTATCGGGGTTGGTTCTTCCTGAACAACCACCTGCTTTCCTTTGTCCTTTGGACCCATTCTCGGAGGTAGAACTCTTCCACTTCTCAAGTTGACTTCTGTGATTTCTTCTGAATCTAGTATTGAGTTTGCTAGTGTCTCCTCCTGAATCGAAATGACAGGTTCTTCTGGATTAGCTTCAGAATTGGAAGGCTCTAACTCTATTGTGACTGGAGCTCCTTGAAACTCGCAAATAGATTCATTGCTTGTTGAACTCTCATAGCCTCCTTGGTGGATGTCTTCTTTGTCATTGTGATCATCGAGATTGTGTATAATTTGAGAATTGTTATTTGTATCGTAATCGACGTCCGGATTAGTTGATTGTCGCTAGTTACGTAATCGTTAGAAACAAATCAAAACGTAGCCAACGCTATAACCCTTATCATTATAAGATCCCACCCGAGTGAGCAGATAATCATATGTAGTCGAGGTTCGAGGGATTTCTCCCCCGAATCGGAAACAACTATCCTAGGATAAGCAGCCCCTAGTCTAGCCTTAGGAGCCTCTGCTTTCTTCTTCGTCAATTATCTTCTTTCTTCAGTCGTCTCTTGTTGAGGCGGTTCTTCTATCGCAAGTGATAAGTGCCGACTCGACTGTGCTTCGAACTCCGAAATGAGGCTCGCACCGAAGCGATTTGGATGTGATCCAAAATCTTCTTCGAAGACTTTGTCCAAGCGGTAGTCCATCCATCATTAGTAGCATAGGGATCTATCGGAACAAGGAGATCCTTCGAGATAACATTGACGGAACCTCCTTTCTGGGGTTCCTTCATGTACTCTTTCTGGATCGTTATATTCTCTTTCCGAAGATTGTCGTTGAGCCAACTTTTGAAGGTAATACAATCTTCTATCTTATGTCCAAGCATCCAGTGGTAAGGGCAAAAGTTGGGATCACCTTTCTTATCGACTTTTTCCGGTCTCTAGGCTCTGCAGTTGGAAATTTGGAGTCTTCATCGATCAGCGAAACATTTTCGCACCGCCTCATTCTTGAACGGATACTCCTCGCTCGAAGCTCACTTAACGTACGTTACGTGACGAGGCGGTTGCTCATACCGTCGAGATGACCGATAGCCGGGTCGGGGTTGCCGGTACTCGTTGAGGTTGTTGCGGCCATTCGATGATATTTGTATCGGTTGCTTGCCTTTATCGATCGCCGCAACGATCCCGGACTTCTTTTCAAAAGTTTTCACGGGCTTCGTTTGTTCGTTTTGTCGGTGAAACTTAATTGCTTCGCCTCCTCTTGCAAGCTTCCGGCCTTGCTTAACAACTTCTCGAAAGTCTTAATAGTAAATCCCTCGAGGAGAAGTGCTATCGGGCCATGAATGCTCTTAAGTAAAATGCCGATCGCATGTCGTTCTCGTAGTTGTGGCTCACACTTCATACTTAGGTTCCTCCATCGAAGTATGTAGTCCACCAAGGTTTCGTTGGGTTTCTGCTTCTCTACTACTAAATCGCCTATAGTGATGTGGTGCTGAGCTCCGGCAAATCGCTTGATGAAGAGGTTCTCTAGTTCTAAAAATATCTTCACTGAACCGTTCGGTACCCCGCATACCAATCAAAGGCGATCCCCGACAAGCCGCCGACAAATTGTCCGAAGAGTAAGGCATCACTTCCGCCGCATTGCAACAACCGGCACGAAAATGTGCAACATGCCGCCGAGGGTTTTCGGTTCCATCAAAGGTCTTCGAACAGAGGTGGTACAAAGCCTTTCGGATATCGGACAGCGTCGAATTCTTCGGGTAAGGTCTACCCGTCCGAATGGATGTCCCGCTCTTCGATTGTACCAAGGCTTCTCGCACTCCGCCGTTCCACCATGCTCTTAATATCCTTTTCCCGAATCATGCTTTCGTGTTGCATCCTTTTTTAATCGATCATCCCCGTTGATGAACGTAATCTCCTTTCCTCCGTCCACAATGTGAATGACTTCGGGGGTGTTTCTCTGGGGTTGAACTTGACTCTGGAGAGTGGCTAGGGCTACAGCCATCTCTTCCATCCTTTTTGCCATTTGGGCGATCGTATCATCTTTCTCTTGAAGTTGCCTCCTCATCACTTCTGGCTCCTCTCTTTCTGCGACTGCAGGGGCACCTTGTTAAGCTGACGAAGCTCGTGTTTCAACCATGTTAATTTCTGCATATTCATCATCCATGAACTCTGACGAGTCAACTTCATCTCTGAATTTCTCTTCTCTTTCCCTCGCTAATCGTCGAATATCGCTCTTAGCTTTTCCATAAGCATCTTCTAGCTGGTCTTTTCCGTACATCCTTGCAGCTTGTCATGTGATAACTCGTCGGTTTCCTTCTCATGAGTCCCTTCGCGGTAGCACTTTCTTCGGACTCAAGTCTCCCGACGAGACTTTCTTTCTCGTGTTATTGTTTTAATCTTAATTGTCCTAGAAGGGTACGCCATACCATCCTTCTAGCAGCAGAAGGTCTGGGACCGGATGGTCTGTCATCCAAATGCTGGAAGGTGGTATCCTCCCTAATTTGTAGTCCTGAAACAACAATAGGCGGACTAGCTTTCATTCACTTATTCGGCTTTTCCGCAGCGATAGCAGGTCCTACTCGCGGCCCAAGACGGGACTTGGCTAGCACCCGCCCTATCCTTCTTAAAATCTCTGACACAGGGCATTTTTCTTTCTTTGCTAACTTCTCTATCAAGGTTTGCAGTCGAGCAAATGGAGTAATTCTAGCACTTTCTTACGGCTATCGTTGTAATATACGGGCCGAGGCAATGCGGCAAAGAATCTTGCGAACATTTTCTTCATCCTCTCGCGGCGGAGAGGGGATGGAACCCGCTTCCTCCCAAAAGTGGTATGTATTCAGCAAGTGGTGTATACTCGGGCAGCTTCCGGGATTTCTTCTAGAAAGCAACTTCAGCAGCCTCCGGCTTCTCTAGCAATCCTTCTACTTCGTTCCTTCTCTCGAGTCCGTGTCGCCGATGAAATTCTCGAGCCGGACCCGATTTCAAAAACGAAGGTTTCACAGAAGGTCCGTACCCTCCACGGTAACGAGTTCATCATAGTTCCGAATTTCCTTTCCCTTTAGTCCGGCGTAGCTCGGGTAGGTGCGGAGACAACTAGACCAAAGGGGGTAGCAACAACAAATTCTTCCGTGAACAACAAGATTCCTCTCAGCTGGAATCTTTGCAGAGGAGGGAATTCATGAGTCGACTTCGAGGTTAAACACAATCAACGGCTTCTCAGTTTTTGGTACTTTGCTTGTGAGTGAAAAGAGAGTGACGTCGGGATTTTGATGTCGGTGTCCCCGGATCCTTGTCCGAATCGAATAATTCCATTATCAGGCAGCTCGTCCTCGAACACGGCCGTGTCCGAGTCCGTTGATGAAGGAGAAGATCGTTTTGGGGCTTCCATTTCTGCAGGGGCGATTCCAAGTGTTAGTCCCTGAATCGTGCTTCTTCTTATCGTACAACTTATGACGAAAAAGAAAGAGTCCGAACACATTTCTGTTTATCTTAGTGTATTTGTGGTATTAAAGGAAAATTATCTTTTTTCAAAAAGATTTGTTCGTTAAGACAGAGAGTTATTAAAAGAAGAAGAGTTGTAGGAAGGATAAAAGGAATTGATTAGGAACTGGAAAAGGAAGAGAAAGTCTTGTAGAAATTTCTCGACCCTCAAGACCGCTCCTAAACTAATACCTATTGGGGGTCCACCCCACCTCGTAAATGAGGTAAAAGGATCTCGAACCTCTCTCGTTTAGGGGTGTCTAAACAAATGGATCCTAAATCCGAGAGAATGTTGGCTATACTTGTTCAAGGTAGAAATGAACATAGTATTCCAACGGAAAGAAGGGTAGTTCGATCCACTAGGAACATGGATACACTACCGATTTTTGAAAGCAGTAATTGTTCGATTAAAATGGAGAGAGGAATTTATCCCCAGCGGAGTCGCCAGAAATTGTCAGCATATTTTTAGGTTGTGCATTTTATTTTTTAAAAGAGGTCACCTACAGAAATTGTCAGCAAATTTTAAATTTAATTTAAATAAATAATTTGAAAAGTAGTATTTAATTTTAAATTTGAAAATTTTAAGATATGAAATCAAACTGATCTCACATCCCGAATAGTTTACATAAAGAGCACCGCACCACAAACCGTGTATCTATCCCGAAGAATAGACACACTGCTTGATAATAGGGCTCGATTAGATAAACTAGAAAGGTTTTTGACATCCGTTTGGTCTGCGAACCAATTTTATAAGTCGACAAGTTCCCCTGCTTAATACAAAGAAATTAAGCAGGGTTTATATTATCTGGGTTCTTAAAATTCCCTATAAGGGCAAGCCCCTATAGTTAATTACATCTTAAGTGACGGAATCACCTAAGAAAACTCTCGATAATAATCAGTAATTCTGCTCTCAAGAATTTCAAAGTTTAAGTTTTCAAGGCATTGAATTTTTGAATTTCAATAGGGAATGGATCAAATTTGGAACATTTTATTTTGGGAATTCAAAGGAAGAAGGGTAGGAGAAATCACAGATTCGAAGCGAACTTCGGTAATTTCCCGTTATCCTATTGTTTGGCTTGAATTTAGGAAGGCCCTAATGTTTATTTAATGTTTTGATCTTGCCAATTTTAATTAATTTGGACTTATATTTGTTTGATAAAATCATACAAATAGCCTTGAAGATGTGAGGGTTTATGACGTACCAAACGACTACCTCTGAGTCCTAAGACCGGTTAGGGCTTAATTCTATATGACCCGATCATGCAAATGCCTAACGAAGAGTCGAGGATTTATGTTGCACTAGGTAAACTACCTCGAAGTCCTATGGCTTTGTTATTTAATTCTAAGAAAGTTTTGCTCGAAGTAGATTCAGCGTTTTCCGATGACGATGGCCGTGCCGCCCACCATGCTCCGAGCTCCTTGTTGTTGCAGAGGTTTAGTTTTAGAAGTCATAAATCAAAGGATGAGAGAAGTGTTCTGGTTTAGAGAAAATCTTAAAATCCAGGTGTTTTTTAATATTTTAATTAAACAAATCTTAAAGTTGATTATAACAACACCGGTTAAGATCCCACGGTTCCATCCTTCCGCATCGTTATTTTTATCGGATTCACTTAGTCCAGATGAATTTGCTAAACTCAACTGAATGAGTTCCACACTTTCATTTAGACCGTGGGAAATCCCGTTAGCAACTCGTAGGTTACATCATCCGAGGTATTCCCGATCATCCAATAAGACGTTTTAATTTAGTTGTAATTGCAGTTTTGTGTTTGTGATTAAATTTTGAGTTGTTTTATATTTTGAAATTTTGTGGCGGTGAATTTTATCTTGCAATGACTTTTAATTTAGTTTTGGTTTCAGTTTTAGGGACTATCCTAAAAGTGTGGGTTTTCATGCAACAGCTTGTTTATCATGCAAGAAAAGTAAGTGCGATGCGATTAAATAAATTGCAACAAAATAAAAGCGTACCCTGGAGGGTCTTCTCGTCATCCCAAGCCGCACTTAAACACAATTTAGAATATTTAAGCAAGTTCCTAGGTAAAGCTAAGGGAAGGGTTATGGTTTTCTACCAAATTCCTAATCCTATAGCTAGTCATTTCCTATGACGTCTAGTGTTCTTGTGTTTTGTCTCGAGGACGATTTTCTTCATCAAAGAACAATTAAGTTCAATTGTTCTTATAAATATCCTATCATATTGAGGAAGTGGTTAAGAAGAATCTTAAACATCTTTTCAATATTGCTAGAATTGTTTTAAGTCCAAATGAATTTAATTATACAAATGAATTAATCGTCCGAGAATTCAAGTTTTGTTGTTATCTTACTCAGTGAACTAGGACATTTGAATATCCTATGAGGGAAGTAACATTTCATTTAACGTTCTGTTTAGGAGTTATGACAACAAAAGCTTTCGAGGGCAAATTGATGTTCAAATGGTTTGTGATTTAATTTAATTTCGCTAACGTGTTTAAATTTGGAATAGTGTTCAAGTCGTTTCATATTTATTTTTGAATTTCTTTATGTTTTAGGTGATGTCATTTTTAATTCAATTTAATTTAACTTTAATTTAATTTAATTTAGTTTTAATTTTAATTTAATTTGATTTCGATTTAAATTTTAACTTGATTTTACTATTTAATTTAATTTAATTCAATTTAGTTTGATTTGATATGATTTAATTTAATTTAATTTAATTTAATTTAATTTAATTTGATTTAATTTACTTTAATTTAATTTAATTTAATTTAATTTAATTTAATTTAAATTTAAATTTAATTTGATTTAATTTGATTTAATTTTAATTTAATTTAATTGAATTTAATTTAATTTTATTTAATTTTAATTTTAATTTAATTTTATTTTTAATTTTAATTTAATATTTTATTTTTTATGTTTTAAAGATGATTTAATTGTAATTGTTAAAGTATTAATTTAATTGAAATTTTAAAAGGGTTTAATTTAATTAATTTAACTTTAATTTAATTTAATGATTAAGTCTTTTAGCATTTTAAATCTTAAATTTGGATTATAATTTTAATTAGGAATTAAACATTATTGAGATGATTAATTTAGGGATTCTTAAATTAAAGAACAAATCTCTTCCTAATAATATCCCTATTTTAATAATCCCAATTTTATTATTCTTCCAAATTTAATCAATTATTTAATTAAGGTTTATTTTCATTATTTTTAAATTGTTTATTAGGTTTCTACCCTTTAATTATTTAAATTTCAATCACCCAAATCAGATTAGGATCAAATATTTTACTCTTTAATTTTATTAAGCCTAAAGTTTTAATTAAAGGTTAAAATTTTAATTACCATTTTGCCCTTCAAGCTTAATAATTTCATAACTCACTAAATTGAGCTTAAATGAACTTGAAATTTTTATGTGACTTCACTCATATGTCAATAAAGACATGAGAGGAGAAAATGTAATTTTTCTGTATTTAATTTATTTATGTAATTATTTTTGGTGGAAAATAGGGATTTCCAAGGAAAATTTAATAATATGACCAAGGGAAAGTTTCTGTCCTTAAGAAAATTATGAGACATTTCTAATGACTAGAGGATCACTTGCACCAATTTTGGTGATTTTTTGAATTATATTCATTTTATTATAATTATTTTGAGTTTTGGAGTATTAATTAATTTAAAAATAAAATAAAGGTTGAAAAATGAATTTTATATTTTTCTAAAATCTCTCTGATATCAAGAAAATTAGAGAATCAATTTTTACAATTTTCAGATTTTTCTTTGATTTATTAGAATTATTTTAGTGGAAATGTAAAAAAATACATTTTTTTAATTTTAAAATTACCTTAGGGCTTTAAAATTTAATATCTCATCATATAGACTTAAGAAAAATATGGGGTTTGTTCCTAAGTGATTAAAATTCAAAATGTGACATTTTGGTGAATTTTATTGTTTTTGTGATTTTTATTATTTTTTAATTATTAAAAATATTAAAATAATGCAAAAAATCAACTTTTTTAGAAAATTGAAATTTTAATTTTCTTAAACTCCCCTAATATCAGAGAGGCTCCAAAACCAATTTGGTGAATTTTTGAAAAGTATTTTGAAAGTTATGAATCTTTTAAAGTTTAAATTGGTTAAATGGCTTAATCAACCCATTTTGTAGGGTTAAACAAGTCCAATTGACTTCAATTTTTTATAGTGGGTTCCTCTGATCCTAAAAGTCAGTAGAGAATTAATTTCAAGTCAATTTGATGTATGATTAGCTCTAATTAATTAGGGACCTATTTTGGGTGTTTAAGCCAATTAGGATTATTCCAAGTGGATTAATTCAAAACCTATTTTTCCTAGAGTCCTCTGGTTATAAGAAACATCACCAAATTTTCCTAGAATTTATTTCACAACATGCTAATTATTGGATTTAAAATACTCAAAACAACAACATGAATTTGAAAAATGAATAACTTCTCATAGGGATGGCCTCTGGCCTTGGAAAATTCAGGGAATATTTCCAAGTTCAGAGGCTTCAAAAGCCCTATGGTCTCATGCCATGGTAAATTTCCTATATGCATGGAGAATTAAAACAATGTAGAGAGTAAATAAATCATTAAAAATAAAATACTTGATGAAATTAAATGATTTCTTTTCCACATTATTCTCCTCTGTTCACTGAGCAAGAGGGTATTTTTATTTTATTTTTCTGATTTTCCTACACAAAGTTATGCATTTTTGAAGTTTAGGAAATTAAATAAATAAGAAAATCCCTATTTTTTCTATTTATCCGAATCGGCGCCGCGTCAACCTTAGCATCCCCGAACAGCCACGCGGCGCTTTCTGATTTGACGTCGCCATCCGACTCAGCGCTCCAGGGGCCTACTGTATCATTCTGTCTCCTCATCCGGCGCAATCCTGGCCGTCCGTCCGCGCGTGTATTAAATGAACGGCATCCGTTCATCGTCCCCAAGCCTCCTAGCCCGAGAACCGTCCACACTAAATCCTTAATATCTCACTCAATACTTAACGGATTTTTGTGTTCTTGTGCTCTATGGATTCGTCTTCAAGAGACGAATACATCTATATGGTGATCATGCATCGAAATTAAAGCATTTGAAATGGAGAATCTCCGGAAGCTCGGGATAAAGAGTTAGCTCATACCTTTGCTCGTAGAAGTGTGGCTTCAATCCGAGGGTTGTGTCACCTTCGATTGCGTCCCAGCAAGCTCCAGATGAAGTCTCCTGGTCTGGTGATTTGTCTAGGTAGGATTTCGACCACAGCCGATTACAAAGCTTGGAGTCTAGAACAGATGGGTGTCTTGGAGAGGGGGCTTTTGCTGGTGGACTTCTTCCTATGGTCTGGTGAAGGTGTAGGACCAATCAATTTGGGGATTGGTCCACTATGAAGAAGTGTCCTGGTTTTTGTGCTGAAGTTTGAACTCAAAATTGAGCTCAGCTAGACGGAATTGGGGCTGGAATCCAGTGGGAATCAAGTGCTCTATGTGTAGAGAGTGGTCCGGAATGATTTTGGCGCAGTTTCCTTAAGGTTGGTTCAGCACCTCTCCCATGGCCGAAAGAGGTGGGGTTTAAATAGAGCTGGCCGGAGGCTCTCCCGTGGGGAGTTAGGGCTTAGGATCAGCTGCTTCGGTGAGGAGAAGAACAACTGTGGTGGCCATTGGGCATGGGGCAGCTCAACAAGGGAGAATTTCAATGTTGGCTCACATGTGAGCTCTCGGGTGTGGTGTTTTCCGGCGGCCTGGTGGCTGGCCGGCCCGACACTGGTCACCATCTTGTTCAGGTGGGTCAGGGCTGGGGTTTAGTGTAAGCAATTGGCAAGTGCCATGTGTCAAAAGCTTGGATTAGAATGGTATGGGAGAAGGCTCATTTTGGCTCAAATTGGTCAAATGCATGGATTGGGCTAGGTGCACCACCCAATGCTTGGTTTAGGCTGAAGGGAAATTGATTTGGTTCAGCATAATCAGTAGGGTCAAGTCACCATCCAAGCACAATTAGGCATAAGCATGGTTAAGGGGAATCATGGGAGTGGTTAATCACCTTATGGGAATGTGGAAAGGATCTCCTCCTTTTGCCCAATGTGGTAAGGTCACATGTGACCAACTCACATGGCTTGCATGTGGCTTAAGAGTGGCTTCATGGCTTGAAATTATTTTGGTTGAGCCATGAAGCCATATCAATCCCACATGAGCCATGAAGGGACTCATTTGAGGCATCCACTATGTTGTTCCTAACCCTCTTAGCCAAGGGCTTAGGGGTTAATGACCATCCATGTGAATCACCTTTATGAGTCAGGAGGTCAAGTTAGGTATGGGTGTGGTTTTAGAAGGTGTGTTAAAGTGTAGTGTATAGGTGTAGTGTGTGTGTAAGTCAGCCCTTCACCAGACCAGGCCACGCAGGGCAGTCCTAAGGCCAAAGAGTCCTATAGGAACTCATCCTTTAAACTTCCACATTTGATTTCAACCCTCTAGGTGATTAGGGGTCTACATTCAAGTTTGTGGAGTTTACAGGGAGTTAAGAAGTGTTTTGAATTTCTAGGTGGTGGGTCCCAATTCTAATCCTCTAAGATAGTCAAAGGAAAAGCCTAAGGCTAGATCCTAAGTACTAAAGAGAAGAAGAGAAGACCTCATCAAAAATGAGGTCAACAATTATGTTTTCTTTTTTAATTCTTACTAGTTAATTTCTTTATTCTTACCAGTTAATTTCTTTAATTAACCTAGCTCACTACTAAGCCTTTAAAATTTTAGTAGGTATTTGATGCCTTAAAAAGGAAGTTTCATGATTTTCATGATTATAGTACTTATCAAAATAATGAATTATTAAATAAAGGGGTATTGAATTATTGGAATATTACTTCCAAAATAAACCTATAACCTTAAGGCTCTCTTAAATTTGTTTTTCTTCCAAATTATGATAATTAAGGAAATTTAAATATTTAATTTTGATGTGACAAGATTGCAATGGGTTTCTACCATTTTCTCCTTAATATTTCAATCATCTAACATAATAATTAAGGTCATTTATTACCCTTTTCCCATTTTGATTAAGCCTAAATATTGATCAAGGCTAATTTTTTCCAAAATTATAATTTTACCCCTAAAGGCCTTTATCACTTCATAATTTACTAAATTTAGCTCAATGACTTTGAAATTTTTATGTGACCCTACTTATAGGTTAATTAAAACATTATAGGTGAAAACATGATTTTTCAAGTTTTAATTTAATTTATATATTTATTTTAATGCAAAAATAGAGGTTTTCAATGAAAGTTCAATAACTTGTTTAAAACAAAACATCTGACTTTGACATTTTTATTGGAGGTAGACCTAGACCAATGGACCACTTGGACCAAATTTCATGATTGTTTGAGTTTAATTTAACTTCTATATTTTTAATTAACTATAAAATATTTTAAAAATTGAAAATTCAATTTTATATTTTTCTTAAGTCCCTCTGAGGTCGGGGAACCTAGAGAAACAAATTTTATCTTTTTTTTATTTTATTTTAATTACTTGAATTATTTTAGTGGAAGAATAAGAAAATTCATTTTTACCCGTTTAAAATTAATTTAAGCCTTTTAAAAATTGATATTTTGATTTTGAGACTTAGGAAAATTATGTGGATGGTGTCTAAGTGATCAAGAAACCAAATGTAATAATTTGGTGATTTTTAATATTTTTAATATTTTTATTATTATTTAATTATTTAAATGTTTAAAATATGATTAAAAATGAAAATTTTGTAAAAAATCCCAATTTTATTTTTAGAAAAATCCTCTGATCACAGAGAACTCTCAAAACTAATTTTACTATTTTTTAAGTTGTATTTTAATTATTTAAATTATATAAATGTTCAAAATTATAATTTCACTTAGAAATTTTATTTAAGTGATCAAATGAACTCCAAATGCCATGAAATCTTTATGGGGAGTTCTCTGAACTTTAAAGGACTGTGAAGAATTGTTTTTTGGGTTTTTTTCTTTTTTATTTATTCCATTTTATTTTTATATAGGTTTTAGGTCCTAATTACCATTAGAGTTATACTCAAAGATTTAAACCAATTTTCTATTTTTCCCAGGGTCCTCTAGTCATAGGAAACCAACCATGATTTTTCTGGATTTTTATAACCACCATACTAATTATTAGAATTAATTTATCAAAACAGATGCAAAAAACTTGAAAAATATAGAACTCTTCATAGAGGACTCCTCTGACTTTGAAAAAATCAGGGAAGATCCCCATGACAGAGGCTACAACATGCTAAAATGGCAAATTATGGTGAAATGTCTATATGCATGGAGAATTAGAAGACCACATATGGTACTTAATTAATTAAAAATCATACATAAACTAAATAAATTTCACATTATTCTCTTCTGTTCACTGAGTAAGAGGGTATTTTTATGACTTTTTCTAAGCTAAGATATAGATTTTTAAAGTTCTGGCAATTTAATTAATTCAAAAATCTTTTTTCTACATAAACACGCGGTGCTGACTGGATCCTCAAAAGCTCCAAAAGACCACACGGTGCACTCCAATTTGACGTTGCGATCTGAATGGATGTCTAGCAGCCGCACGTTATGTATCTGCTCTCCATCCGACTCCATCCTGGCCGTCCAATCATAACACACACGATCGAACGGCGCTGCTTCATCGTCGTCGATTGGTTCATCCCTAGAGCCGTCCACCTTCTAGACCTAAGATCTCTCTCGACACTCAACCAAATCACATGGTGTTTGTTCTTAGAGCTTCATCTGACATAGACAAACCTATCCATATGGTTTATACATTATGAAATATGGTATACACATGTGTGGGAAGAAGAAAAGCTCGGGAAGAAGAGTGAGTTCAATACCTTTGTCTAAGAGAGGATGCCTCAATCAGTTTGTCCCAATGTACCTCTAGATGGAGTCTCTTACTCTGGTGAATTGTCTAGACCCAAGTTTGACCAATCCTAGTTTTAGGTGTTGATTAAAGTCTAGTGCAGAGGCCTTTTGTGATGGGGCTTTGATGGGGGATCTTCTTATTTCTCTTTTATGAAGGTTGGGTGCAGTTAATTAAAGTTTGATGCACTGTGGAGTCATGTTGAAATGTGTCCTAGTTTTCGGTTAAGTTTGAACTCTGAAATTGAGCTCCGACAAGGGGAATCAGAAGGGGGCAAGTGGCTGGAATGATCTTTGAGAGGTCTGGAGGAGGTCTGGTAAAGCTTTGGTAATGTTTGGTTAGGAACTATTTAGCACCTTAATTTTGGCTATGAGGGGTGGTTTTTATAGCCATGGCCAACTGGCTGAGCTCAGAGCATGGCTTTGGGTGTATTCAGCTGCTTAAATGGAGTGCAAATCAGCTCCAATGGCCAATCAGAGCTGGACAACTTGGGAGGTGAGTTTAGGTTCAATTGGAGAGGGGGTGGCTTTCAGCTTTGGCATTTTCTGAGCACTAGGCTAGCCGGCCAGGCCAGGGGAGGTGGCCAGTGGTCAGGTGGTCAGGTGGCAAGGCCATTAAGTGCCATGAGTTTAAATGGTGAAGGGATTTTTGCAAATATCTCTTTATTTAGCCATTTAAAGGAGGAGATCCCCTAATTTTAGTGACCTTTGGTCTATGGCTCAATTAGAGTGGACTAGGTGGGTCTAGGGTGGTTCTTAGGGGTCATTTGGTGGCTGTGGTGGACCTAGGTTGGTCATATTGGGATGATTTAGTCACATTGAGCCATAGGTTCAATTTAGGTCATTTGTGTTTAAGTTGGGCTAGCTTGGATTTGAGCTTGGTTTAGACCCAAGTTATTGTTCAAAATGGCGTGTATGATTGTCATGATGTGTTTAGAAGTGGTTTGGAGTGGTGTTGAATTTATTTGGTAGGTCAATTTGGCTTGGTTTGTTGTTTTCATCAATTTGGGGCAAGTTGGCTAAGCATGGGTTTAGGTTGAGCTAGAGTGGGGTTTAAGCCCAATTGAAGGTTCCAAATAGTCTAGGGGGGAGTCATAAAGAGTTCCCGACATCAATTGGATGGAACTTTTGGGAGTAGGGCAATCAACTTGGGAGATTTTGGGCATATGGCATGTTTGGGTCAAAATTTGGTATTTTGGACTTTAAGTGGATTTGGGTGAGACGTGGGTTAAATTAGGGGCAATTGATGATTCCATTTAGTTTAGGAGAGTGTTATGAAGGGTTTAGAATTCAGATTGGGGAGAAAATGATTGGGGTTAGGTTAATTTGGGGGATTTGGGTCACTTAGGCAAAATTAGGGATTTTGGGTTTCAAGTGGATTTTGGCTTAGATTTGGTTTAGATTGACATTTGAGCTGTTTAATTGAAGTTTTGAATTGAAATTGGGCAAGATTTGGGTCAATTATGTAGACATTGGGTTTAATTTGGGCACTTTTGGGTTAAATGGGTCAAATTGGAGATTTTGGTTAAATTGGGCTAAATTGGCCAAATTGGGTCATGTGGTGGTTGATAGAAATGAAATTGGGATTATTTTAGAGGTTTTGATAATTTATGAGAATTTTTGGAATTTTTTGAATTTTGGGCTAAGAGGGACATTTTGGACATTTTGGTCATTTTGGGGATTTTTTAGGAAATTTAGCAATTTTGGGCAATTTTGGTTACTTCGTGTGGTAGGGAGTATTGTGGAGTGATTTTTGGAGAATTATGGGTAATTTGGATGATTTTGGAAATTTTGGGGGATTTTAGGGTTTTGGATGCATTTTGGGTATTTTGGGGCAAAGGGGTTTGAAATTTGGAATGTTTGGAAAAAAATGAGATTGGTTGAAAGTGGGTGATATGGCATTATTTAGATTAAGCCATGGTCCAGGGTCACCTTTATTTGGAGCTCTATTTGTTTGTACTAGCCAATCCCTAGCCTGAGACTAATGGCTTGGGAAAACCACTTACATGAGTTTAGAAAAGAGTTAGAGGATCAAAGGAGATGTGTCTTGTTTAGAGTTTGTTTAGGGTTTGTGAGCGTGTAGTGTAAGTTTGGTGTAAGCTCCAGACCTCCCAGGGTAGATCCTAAGGTCTGAACACCTATAGGATACTTCCTCTGGGCTTCCTTATGCTTGGTGTCTTCCTCTCAAAAACTGGATGTTAGGCCTAAAGCATATGAAAACTCCCAGTGAAGTGAAAAAAAAGTTTGAATTTCTAAGGGAAAGGGTACCATGACTAGTCTTCTAAGAAAGTCACCAAGAGAGTCCTATGGCTAGATCCCGGGCTATTCTAAAGACAGAATAGACCTCAACCAAAAGTGAGGTCAACATTCTTGCAAAAGAAGAATCCATCTAATCATTCTTGGTTTTGCATTCTTTTTCTTCATTATATACTTAATAGCATAAAAGATTTTTCAAAAATTACTAAACCTTTATGACTACTTTTAGAAAAAGACAAGAAATTTGAATTCACTACAGAATGCTTAAATGCTTTTGAATTATTAAAAGAAAAATTAATCACAATACCTATAATAGTTTCACCTGATTGGGAGAAACCATTTGAACTTATGTGTGATGCTAGTGATTATGCTATAGGAGTTGTTCTTGGACAAATGTATGATAAAATTTTTAAAGTTATATACTATGCTAGTAAAACTCTCGAATAGTAGTTGAAATCAATTATACGATATTTAGAAAAAGAATTATTAGCAATTGTATATGCTTTTGATAAATTTAGACCTTATCTAATTGGAACTAAATGTATTGTGCATACTAATAACTCTACTATTAAATAATTAATGCAAAAGAAAGATACCAAACCAAGATTAATCAAATGGATATTACTGATGCAAGAATTTGATTTTGAAATAATTAATAGAAAGGGAACTGATAATCAAATTGCAAATCATTTGTCAAGATTAGAATATTGTGAATTATTTGACACTAACAATGAAATAACAGATACTTTTCCTGACGAACAACTTTATAATATAAATGAGTGGAAAATACCATGGTAAGCTGATATAGTTAATTATATTGTAAGTGATATTTTACCACCCATGCTAACTCTGCAACAACAGAAAAAATTCATTTGCGATGCTAAAACGTATTTTTGGGATGAACCATATTTATATAAACAATGTAAGGATCTAATTATTAGAAGATGTGTGCCTTATGAAGAAACTGAACAGATTATTAAAAAATGTCACGGTTCTGAATTTGGAGGACATTTTGGAACTGATAAAACTGCTTATAAAATTTTACAATCTGTATTTTATTGGACTACTCTTTTTAAATATGTTTATAGATATATCAAAATGTGCGATAAATGCCAACGAGTAGGTAATATATCTAGAAGAAATGAAATGCCTCTGAATTTTATATTTGAAGTTGAAATTTTTGATGTTTGGGGATTAGATTTCATGGGACCATTTATTCCTTCATTTGGAAACTCATATATATTAGTTGATATTGATTATGTTTCTAAATGGATTGAAGCACAAGCCTTTCCTCGTTGTGATGCTAAGAGTGTTTCAAAATTTTTAATGAAAAATATTTTCACAAGATATGGAATGCCTAAAGTGATTATCACTGACGGAGGATCCCATTTTAGGAATAAATATATTTAAAAATTGGCAGAAAAATTTAACATTATTCATAAAATATCGACTGCTTATCATCCACAGACCAGTGGATTAGCTGAAGTTTCTAGTCGAAAAATTAAACAAATTTTAGAAAAAACTGTAAATCCTAGTAGATTAGATTAGTCTACAGGACTAGACACTGCATTATAGGCATACAGGACTGCTTATAAAATGCCGATTGGAAGACTCCTTACAGGCTTATTTATGGAAAAACTTGTCACTTACCAGTTGAATTAGAGTACAAAGCATATTGGGCAATTAAAGAATTCAATTATAATTTAAAAGATGCTGGTGAGAAGAGATTGTTGCAGATGAATGAATTAGAAGAATTAAGAAATGAATCCTATAATAACAATAGAATTTATAAAGAGAAAATGAAATTATGGCATGATCGGAAGATTACCAGAACAAGAAATTTTACTTTATAATACAAGATTTAAATTATTTCCTGGGAAACTAAAATCTCGATGGTTATGACCTTTCACTATAACTCAAATATTTACATACAGAGCTGTAGAAATTGAAGATCAAAAGACTGGACACAGATTTAAAGTAAATAGACATAGATTAAAACCATATTTTGAAGAAAAAGACCAAATTTTAAAGAGGTTTTAATGCTCAGTCAACCCGATTAATAACCAGAATAGGTCGGGCTGATGATGTTAAACCAAGCGCTTTATGGGAGGCAACCCATCGTGATCTTTATTTAGGTGTAATAATTGTATATTTATTTGATTTATTACTATTTTTGGTTTAAAATGAATTCTACTACTCAAATTTATATTTATAATCATCACGATATTGGATATATAGAAAAAATTGGAAAGCATTCAGACCAGAGCGAAACTGGGCAATTTTGCCTTAGCCTGCCGACGGCGAGATCGACGTCGCCGACGACGAGTTTTGCCTGCCAAATTTAGTTCATATTTTTAAGAATCCCACCAACGGTGAGATCTTTGCCGCCGACGGCGAGATCGTTGCCGCCGACGACGAGATCGGTGAATGAGCGTTTTAGGGAGTTATTTTGACGATTTCTGGTGATTCTAAGTGTTTTAACTCTTTAAGAACGCCTAAAACTCGAAATCTAAACCATTTACTTCCTAAAAAAAATTTGAAACTCCACAAAAACTCATCATTATGGCATCCAATCCACTTGAAATCACTTGATCTTTAGTGTTCAATCGAAGAAAATTTGTCAATTATTAGGCCCAGCGAATCTTCAACAAAGTTATGATGAAGAAGAGATTAATCAAAGAAAGAGGATTCGTGAATAGAGGAGTGGAGAATTCGACAATTTCTATCGAGGAGATGATTATGTGACAACGTTGGGAGGTATTATGCTATACAACTTCTGCAGTAGTCATCCCCGTAGTAAAAGAGTTCTACTCCAATCTTCATGGAATCAACAACGGAAGCGTTTATGTGCGAGGCAGATGGGTAACTTTCACTCCTTTTAGAATTAATGAGTTATATTCAATTGAAAATACACATGTTTGCCACTATTCCAATTTTGTTCCTACAAGAAATAATATGAATAAGATATATCGATATTTGACTGATGAATCAGAAGATTGGTAAACAAGAGAAGACGGGTATGTTAGCTTTTCTGCATCACTTCTAAACCCCGTCTCTAAACACTGGCACTTCTTTTTTTCTTCGAAATTTATTACCCAATATGAGGGTAAACAAAGTTTCTAAGGAGTGTGCAATTCTGAATTATTGTATTCAAGCGGGATTACCTATCAATGTTGGTTCAATTATTGTGAAGTCTGCTTTAGGCCTGATTGTGCATGGATCGATTTATGGGCTTGGACATCCTTCAACAATTTTTGCATTATGCAGTCAGTACCAAGTTTCTTATGAAGTCTGGGAAAAAGTACTTTTTCCTTGGAGACCATTAGATCCAACTGATATGTTTCCTACTCTGGATAACAATAATGAGACAGCCATTACTGTGGATCAAGCATCTCAAAACTCTCTTTCAATCAGGCCCTTGACTGATAAAATTGAACTGATCTTACGAAAACTCAAAGGATTGGGAAAAGAGGTACAAAACGTGATGACTTCCATTAATAATATCTCTGATTTATTTGATCATACTGATTGGAGGATGAAGGAACACTTCGATTATTCTGGACATCTTGAGGCTAGTTTCATACTACTTTTAAGAAAGAAAGGATGGATTGAAGAAGATTCTATAGAAGAGTTTCCTTACAGGCCTTTCTACAATCTATTTGTTCATCTACGTTCTATCGGAGATATTAGGGATGAATTTAGCACAGACACTGACGAGTAGAAGACATTTGTATTTGTTTATGTGTTGAGTTAGTTTGAATTTAATTTTTATGAAATTTGCACTTTTGATATTTTAGATTTTAAGATTTGATCTCAGTATAGATGAGATTATGTGTTGTTTGTTTAGTCTCAGCGTTTTGAGTACTGTGGTTTGGATTGCGACGCTGAATTTTATGTGTTAAGTAAATGTGGTGTATGCATATTGTAAAACCTTGGATTTCATATATAAAATTATTATGTTTTGTGTTGTGTGAATTTATGTGAGTTAAAATAGTATCTAATCACAATAAAATGTATTTAATTGATTGATCGGACATTATCAAGGCTTAAAATAAATTGAAAACATTATAAATATTAAAAATATTAATTCCCGAAAAATCCCGCCGACAGCTAGAATGAAGTCGCCGATGGCGAGATTTTCCAGAAACTTTAAGCCTATTTCAATTAATTGGTCTGCTAACGGTGAGATTTTTCCCGCTGATGGCGAGATCCCAAAAAACGCTTTATTTTGACCGGTAAACCGTCACTATTCATCGTCCCCTTCCTCAAAACTTCAAAAAACCAACCTAGGACTTGAGAGATATTGGATTTGGAGCAATATCAACACATTTTGACACCGGATTTTATCTTCCCTTGGTAAGAGCTTCACTCTCATGCAAAAATTTTTTATTTTCACCAAGTATTTCTTCCACATTTGGGGATTTTGAAAAAAATTGAAATATAGAAAAAATAGTTCGAAGAAATTCGTGGAATTCATTTTAGATTATTTTAAGTCACCTTTGGAAGTCATTCTAGTATTATTTTGAAGTTTAGTCAAGATTTTCATAAATTTGATAGATCGATAAATGGCTCCACGACATAAGAGGTGACTAGATTATGATGAGACACGATTCGTGAATGCTAGAGCTCAATCAAGATACAACTTTAATATCAAAGTAAGAAAATGCATTCAAGATAGAATTTTTAAGAATATGGGAGGAGAAGTGGAACGAACGATAAAAGAGAGAAGATGGGAAAATTTCTGTTATACAATAAATAGAGCTGCAATTGAAATCGTGAAAGAATTTTATGCCAACCTGACTAAGATAGAAGATGTACCAATAAAGGTTAGAGGATTTTTAGTTTATTTTTATTCTGCAATAATAAATTCTTTCTACGAAGTACAAGACTTGCATACCAGCGAGTACGATACATTCGGAACAATGGAAGGACCGCTGGAGGCGGTGATTAACTTTCTCACTGATGGGAAAGGGACTTGGAAAATTAAGCAGCGTGAACGAGTAAACTTCCCTCTGTCTATGTTAAATGCAACCTATAAAGCTTGGCATTATTTTATTTGTTCTACTTTGTTACCTACCTATCACCATAGTGAAGTAACAAGTGATAGAGCGGTTCTGAATTTTTGTATTCAGAACCACAGAAGTATTAATGTGGGAAGTATTATTTACAAAAAATATATTAGTCACTGCAAAAAGTGAAAGTGGAGGAGGACTAGGACATCCTGGTCTAATTTATGCACTCTGCCAATTGTCTAGAGTAGAGGCTAGAGATCATGAGGAATGGGTTGAACCTATGAAATCCATTACCCAGGCTAATATAAAAACTTATGAATCCCACGAAGGATGGAGATCTGGGACTAGGAGCTGTGGACCTTCAACTAGTAGGGATATTCCCTCCACCAGTAATGCCCCTCCTACCTATAGTTCTCCTACCCTTTATGATTTGATGAATGAAACGACCCTGCAGTGAAAAAGTTTTGAAAAGATTGAAGAAAAATTGGAGCATATTGATCAAAGAATTGGAGGATTAGAACGGAGGCATAATTATGACAGGGATTATCTCCAGAGACATTCTGAATTTGAGATAGCCTACTATGATGCTGAGAATCGTTATCGGAGAGGAGAGCCTAATGTTATATTTTCTGAGTGCCCCCGTTATACTCACTACCAGCCTACTCTACCTGCTGAACAAGGAGACGAGGATATAGTTTGGGATTTTAATGTTGATGATTAGATTCTATGCTTAGGTATTTATGTTATATGATTGTTTGTTTGTTTTCTTAGATTCAGTATTGATGTTTAGTTTATGAACTTTGATTATTATGTTGTGTAAGACATTTTAATATTGTTGTATAAGTTAAATTTGTGTGGCTTTTAAATTTTAATATTTCAATTTGTGATTATAACTCTGAAACTGGATTTATGAAATATATGTGGATGTTGTGTTATGTTGTGGTATAAATTGTGTTAGTAGTTGTACTTATTTCAAAACTTCTTTACCAAGCAATTTCTTTGATATTATATATGTGTAGAAAGTTATTAACATTACAGGTTAATTAAGTGATGAAAAGAACCTACAGAACTTCAAAAAGGAGAAACACCTAAAGCAAGAAGGTATGATTTAAATTTACAGTTTATTTTCTTTTCACCCTATATAAATAGATAGAAAAATTTATGTTTGGGGGTGGAAAAAAATAAAAATTTAATTATTAAATTGTTCTCAATAAATATTTTCAAAAATAATTATAAAATTATTTTCTGTAATGAATTTAATTCAGTAAACTAGAATTAATTTATTTAATTATTATAGAAAGTTAAACAAAATATTTCTAGTGATTAAACTAACTTTGTAGATTAAGATATTTGGTATAAGAGGATAAGAATATAGTTAACTATTAAAGTAAGGAAAACTATATTTCAAACTATGAAATTCTTAAGTATTTAGTTGAGAAAGAAAAGATTGAAACTCAATGAAGTAAAAACTTTGAAATACATATAAGGTAAGTAAATGTTTCAAGTTTCAAATTTAGGAAGAGGAATGTGAAGTTCAAAATTATTAACAGGTTATCCAGATACAGTAATCCTCACTTGAAAAAGAAGAAGGATTGAAAAATCAATCCAAATAAAAAGAAAAAAAAAGTAAGTGAGGAGAAACTTGAGGAGATGTCTTATCAAAAATTGGTTTCATTTGAATCAACCTAAAGGGTAAACTCAGTTACATTTCTGAACTTATATATATAGATTAGTATTTTACTAAGTAGTGCTTTCATGAAATTCCTATCATCTGAATATCTTAAGTAATTTAATATTACAAAATATAGTCAATCTTGAAATAAATAAAAGACTAGAAATCTTAAACTTGATGACTAAATAGCCTTACATCTATAGAGGTAATTTAATTATCTAAAAATCTTTCTAATAAACTTTACTATAATATTTTATTTAAATCAAATTCATAGTATTTCTGAATTAAAATTTTATTACAAATAATCATTACTTTTATATAGTATCAAGATTACTTGAGGACAAGTAATAGTTAAGTTTGGGGGATTTTGACCACAGGAAAATGTATTAAGAAATTCATACCAATTTTATATGAAATTGCACTTTAAAGAAAGGTATTTTCTATGTGTTATTGCAGGTATGAAGATTTATAGGTATTGGAAGCATAAAGATCTAAAAGAAGCAAATCTGGGATGAAAAGGACTAAAAAGAGATGGAAATTGAACTAGCCCGCCGACGGCGAGGAATAGGCCGCCGACGGCGTGATTTTCCCGAAAGTTTTGAATATATTATAAAGGAGCCCACCGACGGTGAGATCGAGCCCGCCGATAGCGAGCCGTAGCGGTTAGCCAATGTTCTAGAAGCCTGCCGACGGTGAGATCGAGCCCGCCGACCGTGAAAATGTCGGTTCAAGCCAATACATTGAATCTGGACACTTTTTAAAGAGGTGCTTAAGCAACCTTTGGATATATTCCTTCTTCTTTAAATATAGAAAAATTTAGGCTGAAGAGTGTGTGTCTTATGGAAGTCAGTAGTGTGTGGTGAGTCTATTGTGTGTACATTAGTGTGTTTTAGAGTATATTAGTAAGTATAATTAAGTGTGTTGTACAAGAAGGAAGAGTTAGAGGAACTTCGAGGAGTACGCTTGGGAGAAGATTTGAGATAAGTTTTTATTTATTGTTTTATAACTTTAAATGAAATCCAAGTTTTGTGTTATTTTTCCTATGTATTCTGAGTAGTTTTCTCTGTCTTTCTCCCTGTTGTTGAGATTTTGTGAAATGAAGCATTGAATTAGTTGTGCCTAAAATTATTAAATAAAAATTGTGATAATCTTTTTACTTAAATCTTAATTTACTTTCAATTTGGCCTATTGAATTGTTAAAATATGTTGAATTATCAACTATAGTAAAGATTACATCTAAGATCCAGGGAAGTCAAAAGCCTTGGAAGGAGGGTGCAAATAAATAGGGAAATATTATTTATCGGGCATAGAAATGGATATTTTTGTGTGACAAACTAAAATCTTCAATTCGGTCCTATTGTTTGGGAGCTGAAGTGTAGATGTAGCCCTCAGGCAAGGGGAACATAGGAGCTCCGAAGTGGCAGCCGGTATCCTCCCAACCTAGCCGCAGATTCAGTAACCAAGCATAGGATTAGTCAATGTTCTTTATGCCTGGACCAAAGGGTAAAGAATAGGAATGCTCCTATTTGGCACAATATAATTCTAACTAATTTAATTATTCATTAACTTAATTCTCTTAACAAGGAGAAAGATACTTTTTCTAAATTGCAATCTTCTATTTAAAAATTAAGTTATAGAGTTTAATATAAGCGTTCTTTATTTCCGTACACTAGATAGTAATTGCATCTGCTGAAATTAGTTCTTAATCTCTAAACTTCCCTGTGGGATCGATATCTAGGACTCCATTTGAGCCCTTTATTACTTGAACGATGCGTATACTTGCGTTGATAAAAGGGGGGACACAATTGCTAATTTTACTCTGATAATCATTTATAAAATATATAATATAAAGCTCCGCAATCATATAACCCTGCTGCCTCCCGACCCCAGGTCATTGCTCTTTAGTTTTGTCTCTTGGATTTACTTCTATATTACTAGGAAGTGTTCCTTGGGATCTATTACTTAATGAATTGGCAATCTGTCCTAATTGATTCTCAATATTTCTGATTGTAGCTCCTTGATTTTGTGATTGATTTCCCATTTGTAAGACCACTTCATCAATAGACAACTTCTTCTCCTTAAATTGTGAAGTATTGTTAAAACTTGGAGGATGGTTTGGTCTATAATTATTTTTCCCATTGGTTGTTCCAGTTTCCCAATGGGTTTACTTGGTTGTTCCCCCGTTGTTGATTACTACCACCCTGATTATCAGTATTCCAGTTAATGTTTGGATGGTTTTTCCAACCTGGTTATAATAATTGAAATATAGGTTATTAGGCTTACTTATAGCATTCAAAGTTTTTGATGAAGTTTGAGAATCAACCATTTGGCCTAATGAATTTTCTTCAATCATGAAGTTGGTCATCCCAAATTGGATTATCTTCCTTGAAATTGTAGCAACTTGATTTGCCAGCATTGCAAAAGCATCATTTTCATGAATGTTGACTACCTTTTTAGGATTTAACCTTTTAGAAGGCTATTGAAAATTATTAGTAGCCATTTCTTCAATTAAAGCATAAGCATCAGCAAGCTGTTTAGACATCAATGAACCACCAACAGCGGCATCGATAATAGATCTAAGAGATCCAACTAATCCATCATAAAAGGCCTAAATTATTAACCAAATTGGTATCGAATGATGTTGACACTTTCTTACGAGATCTTTAAAATGTTCTCATGCTTCATATAAGGATTCTCCTTCAAACTGACAAAAAGATGTGATATCATCTCTAAGCTTCACAGTCTTTGATGGTGGAAAATATTTAGCAAGGAATTTTTGTGCTAAATCACCCCAAGTTCTGATAAATCCAGGTGCTAACAAATTTAACCAAATCTTAAATTTATCCCTCAATGAAAAAGGAAAAAGTCTAAGTCTAATAGCATCATCCGAAACACCATTGTATTTAAAAGTAGCGCACAATTCTAGAAATTTGGCAAGATGTGTATTAGGATCTTCACTTGGTGCTCCCCCAAACTAATTATTAGATACCATCTAGATAATAACAGGTTTAAGTTCAAATGAATTAGTAGTTATAGCAATGATACAACCTTGAAGTTCATCCACTGTAGGGTTAGCATAATCTCTTAAAGGTCTAAATTCTTGATGGATTTCAAAATTTTGATGATCTTGATTTTCCATTTCTTAAATATTTTTATCTTTTTCTATATTTTAAATTTTTTTATTTTTCTTATACTTATCTTTAATTCAGAATCGTAAGGCACAAGTCCTTCAGAACCTGAACTACACATACAAAATTAACAAAATAAAATAAACACACTAACAAAAAATAATGAAAAGTAAAAACTTTTTTTTTCTTGAATTTTCTTTAAATAAAATTTTAATTAATTTCCCCAGCAACGGCGTCAAAAACTTGATCCCCAAATATTTATGCTTACGATTTTCACTTTATATTATCTCTTTCATTGCAATGGTGCCAAAAACTTGACTCCGCCAAATTTTTATGCTTATGATTTAGATAGAAAATTATATTTTAATTATTTATAAAATGGGATACTATGCAAGTATATGTATCTTTTATCAAGTTATATAGGACTTTTTGGTTAAGCCCCGAGATATCGAACCCACAGGGAAATGTCTAAAAATTTAAACAAATAAGAAAAATAAATTTTTACTTTTTAAAATAATTTTGTAAAGTTTGTTTTAAGATAAAATTTTTTTTAAATTTGTTTTTGGTATTTTCTGAATAAAAATTAAAGCAAACAACTAAAGTTAACACAACTTTAAAATAGTATGAAAGTAAATGAGAATTAAATATCTTTTTCCTCTTTCAATGAATCAGTAATAATTATGGAATTTCATTGTGGAAGTATCTAAAATGTGTTCTGCTAAATAGAAGCAATTATATTCTTTACCCTTACTTGGTTCTATAACGAACATTGGTTAATTTGATGATTTGAAATTATGTGGATGGGTTAGGCAGGAAAGATACTAGCTCTCACTCTAGAGTTCCCTTGATTCCCTCCACCTGGAGGCTAACATCTCATAACAAAATTTTTAACATCAAACCAAATTAGGGGGCTTTAGTCTGTCACTCTAAAGTCCTCTAATTTTACTCCCCATTATAAGCATATCTTCCTATTTATTTGCACCCAATCATATTCCCTACAATTTTCATCTATATAATTACATGTGATTCTTTGCAATTGTTGATTTAGACAATACCGCAATGGATCTTACATAATCTCCTAACAAATTTTAACATCTTAACTAGCGAAATTAAGAAGTAAATGAAGTGCAAGGTAGTGAATCATCACAACTTCTTCCAACATTAAAATCCTATACTTCACACAACTTCCTTCCATAATTTAATTACTTCATCATTTAAAAGAAAAAAGATAAAGAAAACTACTCAGAATTCATGGAGAAAATACAATCTAACTTATTTGAAAGTAAAAATCATAGTGAAAACACAACAATTTTTAATTAAAAGCCAAATGTAAAACAAAGTTAAACACTTATCTGAAAGTCCTCTCCACAAAACTCTTGAAGTTCCTTTGAAACTTTGCTTTTCCTTTACAAGACTCAATAGAGCTTGGTGCCCAACTCTGTTGACTCCAAATCTCTATTTTACTCTTAATAAAAACTAGATACAATTGATAATAAAGTGGTGAACTGGAAAGGTGTACTCTCAATAACTCTCTAACATCAACTTGACTCTTAACACTTCACACCCTCCAACAATAACCATTTTTCTAATCTTCAAGTCATCTTTTTAAAATTTTCCAAAAGGTGCCTTAGTGTCTCTTTAAAATATGTCTTTATTCAATATATCCATCAAGAATGCATCCATCCATTCAAATTTTAAATGAATTTTGGCACTGATGGGGAGTTAGTGAAGTTTAAACCAAAGGATTCTTTAAAAACCCCTTCAAATTCGTGCCAATTTTAAATAAATTTGTCACTTTAACTATGGCGCCTATGCGTCAGCCATCCGGCCCTTAGACGCTAGAGGCCAATTTTGCACATCGTTCAATTTTTGCTCCAAATTTGATCATCTTTTGCACCTGTCATCATAATCACACATTTTAATCATACCTACAAGAAAAATACAAAAATACCTTCCATTAAAGTGCAACATCATCAAAAATAGGTATAAAAATGTGCTTAAAACACTATATATTTATGGTATATCACTTAGCACAGTTGGCTAACACATCCTCGGAGGGAGTTTGTACTTTGAAGGGATAGCCTGACATTACCTTACCGATGAAGACTTGCTACTCGATACTACCGACCACGACCAACCACTCTATATTTCCATCATTATCGACAGGTTTGTGCTCTCTAGAGTGTTAGTAGATCCTGGAGAGTCGCTTAACATAATGAGTCTACGGAAGTTAGCTCACCTGGACATTAATATACAGGAGCTCACTACATATAAGTTGATGTTAAGAGGATTTAACCAGAAAAGAGAAAGAGCACTTGAATCTATAACACTGCAGATGAAAGTTGGAGATCTACTAACAACCGCAAAATTCCATGTCATCGATGCAAATACTTTGTTTAAAACCCTGCTTGGTCGACCGTGGCATCATGAATACAATATGGTCCTATCATTGCTTCACCTACATTAAATATTATAAAGATGGACAAGAACATTGCATTGAGGGAGATCTACATCCATTCTCAATACATGAAGTGGGTATTCACGAAGACGTAGCCTACTACGCTCCCCCAAAGAAAATAGTATTTTCAATGGAAGTTGTGACAAGAAAAGTTGAAGATTAGGAAGCATCACAAGAATGGGACCATTCAGCTCCGCTTCAACGGTCTCGCACCACTCCTTCACAATGAGTTGGTGGAGGTTCTTTTAGCCCACGCATCTGAGATCGAGGCCGGGGACGCGGGCAAGGGAGAACTCACCAGATTGTTGAACGGATGAAGCCAACAATCAACAGCAACATAGAAGGAAGATCTGAAGATGGTGAGTTCAGAAAAGAAATAATGATGATAAGTCAGAAGAAGCCTCGCATACAGAAAGCCCCGCTAGAAGATGCCATGGAAAAGTTGAGAACCGATATCCGACAGTTGGCAAAAGAAAGAGAGAAAAAGTTCGGAGATGAGATTGATTCATCGAAATTCATGGACGACGAATATGCAGAAATCAACATGGTCGAGACACGAGCTTCATCGGCTTCGCAAGGTGCTCCTGCAGCACGCAGAAGAGAGGAGCCGGAACCGATGAGAAGACAGCTTCGGAAAAAGACGACACGATCGCTCAAATGGCGAAAAGGATGGAAGAGATGGCCGTAGCTCCGGCCACTCTCCGCAGTCAAGTACAACCACAAAGAGAGACACCCCGTGAGGTCATTCACATTGTAGACGGAGGAAAGGAGATTACATCCGTCAATCGGGATGATCAGTCGAAAAGGATACAACACAAAGTATGATCCCCGAAAAGGATATCAAGAACTTGGTAGAACAAGCGAGTGCGAGAAGCCTTAGCAAAATCAAAGAGCGGGACATCCATTCGGACGGGTAGACCTTACCCGGAAGAATTCAACGCCGTCCAATACCCGAAAGGCTTCGTACCACCTCCGTTCAAGACCTTCGACGGAACCGGGAACCCCCGACGAGCATGTTGCACACTTTCGTGCCGCTTGTTGCAATGCCGGCGGGAGCGATGCATTACTCTTCCGACAGTTCGTCGCGCACTGTCAGAATCGCCTTCGACCGGTATGCGAATTACCAAATGGTTCGGTGAAGACGTTCTCAGAGTTAGAGAACCTCTTCATCAAGCGATTCGCCGGAGCTCAGCACCACATCACTATAGGTGATTTAGTAGTAGAGAAACAAAAGCCGAATTAAACTTTGGTGGATTACATACTCCGATGGAGGAACTTAAGCATGAAGTGTGAACCACAACTACAAGAACAACATGCAATCGGCATCTTACTTAAAAGCATTCACGGCCCGATAGCACTTCTCCTCAAAGGATTCACTATTAAGACTTTCGAGAAGTTGTTAAGCAAGGCCAGAAGCTTGCAAGAAGAGACGAAGCAATTAAGTTTCGCCGACAAGACGGACAAGCAGAAGCCGGTGAAGACCTTTGAAAAGAAATTCGGGATCATTGCAGCAGTTGACAAAGGCAAGGAACCAATACAAATATCGTCAGAACGGCCGCAACAACCACAACAGAATTACCAGCAACCCCGGCCTAGCTATCAGTCATCTCCACAGTATGAACAACCGCCTCGTCCGCAACGTACATTAAGGGAGCTTCTGAGCAGAGAATATCCGTTCAAAAATGAAGCAGCACCGAAAATGTTCCGTAGCCTGATAAAGACTCCAGATTTCCAGCTGCCAGAGCCTAAAAGACCAGAGGAAGTCAACAAGAAAGGTGATCCCAACTTTTGGCCCTACCACCGGATGCTTGGGCACAAGATAGAAGATTGCATTACCTTTAAAAGTTGGCTCAATGACAACCTTCGGAAAGGGAATATAACAATCCCGAAGGAGTACATGAAGGAACCCCAGAAAGGAGGTTTCGTCAATGTTATCTCAACTGATCCCGTCATTCCGATAGATCCCTATGCAATCGACGATGGATGGACTACCGCTCGGACAAGGTCTTCGAAGAAGATTTTAGACGAGCATCCGAACCGCTTCGGTGCGAGCTTCAATTCGTAGTTCGAGACTCGTTAAGCCGCTACTATCACTTGCGATAGAAGAACCACCTCAACGAGGAGACGATTGAAGAGAAGAAGAAAATCGACGAAGAAGAGAGGACCGAGACTCCTAAGGCTAGACTAGGGGCCGCTTATCCTAGGATAGTTGTTTCCGATTCGGGGAGAAATCCCTCGAACCTCTGATTTTGTATGATTATCTGCTCACTTCGGTGGGATCATAAAATGATAAGGGTGATGGTGTTGGCTACGTTTTGACTGTTTCTAACGATTACGTAACTAGCGACAATCCGGATATCGATTTCGACATCAACGACAATTCTTAAATCATACACGATCTCGACGATCAAAATAACGAAGAAGACATCCACCAAGGAGGCTACGAGAGTTCAACAAGCAAAGGATCTATCTGTGAGTTTCGAGGAGCTCCAGTCACGATAGAGTTAGAGCCTTCAGATTCTGAAGATAATCCGGAAGAACCTGTCATTCCGATTCAGGAGGAGACACCGGCAAACTCAACACTAGATTCAGAAGAAATTACAGAAGTCAACTTAAGAAGTGGAAGAGTTCTACCTCCGAGAATGGGTCCAAAAGACAAAGGAAAGCAGGTGGTTGTTCAAGAAGAACCAACCCCAGCAGAAGAAATACCCATTCGAGAAGAAGCCGAGACACATGGAAACAAAGTGGACTATAACGTGCTAGCCCATCTTAGGAAACTACCGGCCAAACTGAGCATCTACGACGCTCTCATCTTATCAAAGGAGATGAGAGAAGCTTTGATCAAGGCCTTACTTGATCCAGAAATTTGCTTAGCTCAAATGGCCGGAGATTCCTTAGATGAGGTTTGTTCGTTAAAGGAACAACGAGGTGTTACCTTCATGGACAATAACCTACTACTGGGACGGCGGATCACAACCGACCGTTGTACATTTCGGTTACAATCGGGAAGTTTAAGCTCTCCGCAGTATTGGTGGATCCGAGAGCATCAATCAATATAATGAGTCTTCGAACGCTAGCATACTTGGAAATTGATGCTCGTGAGCTCGAAGCGTACAAAATGTTATTAAGAGGATTCAACCGTAAAGGAGAAAGAGCCCTCGGGTCAATAATGCTACTAATGAAGACCGGTGACTTAGCAAAGACAACCGCAAAATTTCACATAATTGATTCAGAAACGTCGTTCAACGCTCTACTGGGCCGACCATGGATACATGAAAACAGGATGGTACCATCATCTCTACATCAGTGCATTAAATACTACGATGGAGGGGAACAGTGCATCAAAGGCGACTTACAACCATTCTCCGTACATGAGATTGGAATCCATGAAGACGCGACTTATTATGCACCACCAAAGAAAACAATCTTCTCCGGAGATACCATAACAAATGAAGCAAAGAAAGTTCGGGACAACGAAGAACTCGAAGTTCTAGTCCAACGATCACTCACCACTCCCTTCCGGCGAGATGGTGAAGGTTTCTCCACAACTCGCATCCGAGGTCGAGGCCGGGGACGAGGCCGTGGTAGAGACGTTAGGACAGTTGGACGAGAGAAACCACCATCAATGTTGATTGGGAAGATAGTTCGAAGAAGAAAAAGAAATCAAACAAGAAGTAGCGACAATAAGTCGAAGAAGCCGCAATTCAAGATCTCTCTCGAAGATGAGAAGAACGAAGAATACAAATCAATGTACGAGAAGATTAACCACTACGTACATACTATGACCCTAACCCCGATCCATTCTAACAAGATCGAGGGTATGGTGGTCAAAGAGGTACGTAACGACGGTGCAAGGCCAATCAAGTTCTACCGTGGTGCTCCTTCCTCCAAAACTGAAAATAATGTACAATTCGAATATGTCACTTCATCGAATTAATGGAATTACCTTTTCGAGTGGTACTCTCCCCGTGTTCAAAATTTAATTCAACGTGGTTTCTTGCCTCGATAATGGACAAAAGGCCAATCACAACATTTTGAAAAATTATGGAATAACTCCGGTCGTCTACCCAATTCAAAGCATGGTCTCGGATTCGGCACGGTAGGATCGATCGACGATACCGAATTTTGCTTGGTTGTCACTTGCGAGCCCAATGAAAACCGCATGGAAACTACGGACGAACTCGAAGATTTACAAATCGGAGACGCTCCACCGGAATTCGAAGAAGAAATTAAATCTACAATAGATGAGTTAACGGAAGTTAACTTAGGTACTAGCGAAGAGCCTAGACCTACCTTTGTTAGCTCCTTACTCAATAAAGAAGACTCCGAAGAAATAATCAAGTTATTAATGGAATTTAAAGACCGTTTTGCTTGGAACTACGATGAAATGCCGGGATTAGCTCCGGAGGTTGCGTACCATAAGCTAGAGTGGATCCTACTTCGTCCCAGTCGGACAAGGTCCCGAAGAATGCGTCTAGAAATCGAACAACAAGTCATAGCCGAAGTTAAAAAGCTAATAGACGCTAAATTTGTCCGTGAAGAACAATACCCGACTTGGTTAGCCAATGTGGTGCCGATCGAAAGAAGAATGGTCGGATCGGAATTTGTGTGGACTTCGCAGATTTGAACAAGGCATGTCCAAAGGATGAATTCCCTCTACCGATCCCGGAACTGATGATCGACATTGCTTCGACACATGAAATATTTTCATTCATGGATGGATCTTCAGGATACAACCAGATAAAGATGGTTCCAGAAGATGAAAAGCTTACAGCATTCAGAACGCCGATCGGAGTATTTTGCTACACGATGATGCCATTCGGACCGAAGAACGCAGGAGCAACCTACCAAAGAGCAATGACAAGAATTTTTGATGATCTCATCCACAATCAAGTCGAATGCTACGTGGACGATGTGGTCATCAAAAGCAAAGTAAAGGAAAACCACTCGTATGATTTGAGAATTGTTTTCAAACGATTAAGACAATTTAACCTTAAGATGAATCCCTTAAAATGCGCCTTCGGCGTCACCTCCGGAAATTCTTAGGATTCGTTGTCCGACATCGTGGAATTGAAATCGACCCGGAAAAGATTAAAGCTATCTTAGAAATGCCGCCTCCCAAAACCTTAAAACAACAACGATCTTTTCAAGGGAAGTTGGCATATCTTCGACGCTTTATCTCAAACCTGTCAGGTAGGTGTCAGCCTTTCTCGGCACTAGTTAAAAAGGACGCCAAATTTATTTGGGAAGAAAAATGCCAGAAGGCCTTCGAGGACATTAAACAATATTTAATGACACCTCCTGTCTTAGCAACCTCCGCCTCGGTAGACCGCCGATACTTTACACCGCGGCTTTAGACGACTCTCTCGGAGCCCCGTTAGCCTGTGTCAATGATGAGGGTAAAGAAAACGCTCTTTACTACTTAAGCCGTCGTTTACTTCCGACGGAAGTAAGGTATCCCGCAATTAAAAAGCATTGTTTGGCCCCGATCTTCGCCGCTCAAAAGCTCGTGCACTACATGCTTTCTCATAAGGTCAACCTAATCTCGAAATTTAATCCATTGCAATACTTGATGACTCGTCCAACACTTTCCGGCGGACTTGCCGGATGGTCAATGATATTATCGCAATTCGATATAACTTTCGTGCCTCCGCGTGCAGTGGAAGGGACAAGTCTTAGCAGACTTTCTCGCAAAGACACCCTTTGCCGGCAGAATCTCCTCTCAATGACGATTTGCCGGATGAACAAATAATGAACCTAGAAGACCTTGATGATCGACGTTGGGAATTGTATTTCGACGGAGCATCTTCAAGACACAAAGATGAAGAATCGCAAGTGATAAGTGCCCGGTAAGGCAGAATCGGGCTAATCTTTATAACACCGGAGCGGGGATGTTAAGATACTCTTACCACTTGACGGAACCGTGTACAAACAATGAAGCGGAATACGAAGCCCTCATAACAGGACTGGAATTAACTATTCAAATGGGGATAACGTACATCAACATCTACGGGGATTCGCAGCTTAATCATTCAACGGATCGCCGGACAATACAGAATTTTAAAGCCAAGACTCGAACAATACTTCCAAGCATGCCATACAACTGTTGGAACAGATCCCAAATGTAACGATCTACAAAATTCCTGAAAAGAAAATGCTTTAGCGAGATGCTTTAGTCTCGTCTCGCAAAAGAATTTGCCTGTTTGCAAGATGAATCGATGGAAGTGTCGGCTCACGGACGTCGAGTCCTATCACGAACTCGACATAGACACAATACACAAATCGAAAAAGAAAAAGAATCAACATGAAGAAGGATGTAAAACACGAAGATCATGGCGACAGCCATCGATGACTACTCCGCAAACAGAAAGCTACCAGACGATAGGTCGCTAGCCCATCGCATCAAGAAAAGAACTCGTCTTACGCATTAATAAACAACACATTGTACGAAGGTCTTTTGATCAAATGTGGCTAAGGTGCCTAAGCGGGTCCGAGGCCCGTGAAATTGTTAAAGAGGTACATTCAGGACTCTGTGGCGCTCACCTGTCGGGTCCGAAGATGAAAATGAAAATTAAAAGACTAGGGTACTATTGGCCCTCAATGATGACCGGCTGCATGAAAATCGCCAAGACCTATCACCAATGCCAAGTGCACGGAGTGGTTCGACACCAACCTCCAAATGTGCTACATCCGACAATTGCGTCGTGGCCATTTGAATGTTGGGGCACAGATATAGTGGGTCCGATAGAACCACCATCTTCAAAAGGACATCGCTTCATTCTTGCGGCTACGGATTACTTTTCCAAGTGGGCGAGGCAGCTCCACTTAGAGAAGTGAAAGCACACCACGTGCTACAGCTTTTCAAGAACCAAGTTTTCTACCGTTTCGGAGTGCCGCGTAGGATCATCTCGTATAATGGGTCGGCATTCGAAGCACACAAATCAACAATTTTGTCGTGAGACACGGAATCGACCGGCGATACTCAACAATTTACTACCCAAGAGCAAACGGCCTCGCCGAGGCTTTTAATAAAACTCTCGTTCAAATCTTAAAGAAAACCTCGGACGATAATAAGAGAAATTGGCACGAGAAATTGTTAGAAGCCTTATGGGTCTACCGGACAACCTTCGTAACTCCTACTCAAGCTACACCTTACGCTCCGGTGTATGGGTCCGAGGCAAGAGTTACCTTTAGAGGTTCGGCCTTCCTTCACTCGAATCGCAGCTTGCGAACAAGATCACGACGAAGAAAACGTCAAATTACGACTAGAAGAATTAGAAAGCCCGGAAGGGAAAAGACTTGCAGTCGCAGATAGAATTTAGAACTATACCAAGCTAAGATGGTTCAAGCCCATGACAAACCGGTCCGCCCAAGAACCTTCAAAGTTGGTGACTTAGTTCTCGTTCTCAAGAGACCTATCCTCGCACACCGCAAGATAGAGAGGAAAATTCGAACCCACTTGGGAAGGACCGTTTGTGGTCAAGCAAGCATACTCGTGAGGTTCCTACCGCCTAGTGAATTTCCAGGGAGAACGACATATGCTTCCGATCAACGGACGATACTTGAAAAAGTATTACGCTACCTGATGTTTCGAAGGAATGAATTCTTCATCCCTAAGAAACACGGGAGAAGTAATTACTTATGATTGGTTCCGAACCCAAAAATAATAAAATGTGCTAAAATAAATAAAGTCATGATAATTAAGTTTTCCTTGTTTTCTTTTCCAAATCAAAATCTCTTCCCTGATCTTATTCTACTTCATTCCTGTTAAATTTGAAAATAAAAAATTTATATAAAAAAAATGTCTTAATAAACATTTTCTTAATGTTCTTGTTCTTAGTACAGCCCCTGATCCTTTTCCTTGTCTTTTCGCAGGGAAATGTCGAACGGGCGGTTGGTCCTGAACTTTAAGAATGGCGTAAGCCTTGCACTCGATGAAAAGAGGGTGAAAGATGGAGCGATAATCGAGATCGACTCCGATTTCGCACCAGCGAGCCTACGTAACGAGGAAAGTGACCGGGTCCCGCCGACCGAGAAGAACCGCCCCGAGCAGTACAAGGATGAAAGTGGGTGGCCCAAGCCACCAATCCAAAGAAGAAGAAAAGAAAGGCAAATACCGAAGAAGACAAGAAAATGAAATCCGCAATCGCTACGGCAGAGGGCGATGCTTGTCGCTGCCGCGCCCACGAGACTCGTGAAGTTCGAAGAGCTACTCTCACAAGAACACAACGAAGAAATAAGAATCGCCGTATCCGTAAGATGTTAACAAAACTAGCTGCGAACCAGCCGCGACGAGACAATTGCTAATGCCGCACATACACTTCAAGGACACCGGTTCACCAGAACTCCGAAGAAAGGAGGCTAACTCCGAGGATAACGAAAGAACCGTGGAAATCTCACAAAGACCGAAGAAAGAAGGCTACCACGCCACCGGATAGAACCACCAGCTGATGCATGACCTTGTTGCGAAGCAACCCCGGGGATGTCCCGACGTGCATCATCCCCGAGGAGCCGAGGTATGCAGGAGAACGTGAAGGGATTGAACCGTATATCCCACAATATGTCACAAGGCCTCGCCATCCGCATCATTCCGGAATACGAGCCGGAGAGAATGCGGAATGTTGAAAAGAAAACCTTCGAATACTTCGAGAGAATTAAAGGCAGAAGAATCAACATACTAGAGGGCCTCGAGCTACATACAGTACGTATTCTCGCAGTATGAACAACGAAGAATCGTGGATTGTATCCAGGATTTGAAAAGAATGGGCCGAGCAAGGCCGCCTAAGGGAAAATACATACTCGAACCTCGGAGATGGATGCCGGGAAGGGAAGAATCACAATACAATGCGGATGCCGCTACAACTTTGTCGAAGACAAGAAGGGAAACCCACCGGAATACTCCATCATGGGCAAGTGGATCCGATGCCATTAGTCATCAAGAGAATGGTAAAGAGATTGATATCATGGAGGGTACTGCCAGCAGATTGCATACCCAATAGTTGCATTATCAACATCTACAAATAGGGTGACTGCATACCCCCACACATAGATCACCACGACTTTGTCGACCTTCTCGCACAGCTCTCTTTCCCGAACGAGTGTAACATCATGTTCGGATCCGACCTCCGGATAAGCAGGCCCGGGTAAGTTCCGAGGGCCGTTGAAGATACCTTACCGGTAGGTTCCTTCATGATACCGAAGGGCAACGGAGCGTATATCGCTAAGCATTGCATACCAGGAGTACTAGTGAAGCGGATCTCGCTTACTTTCAGAGAATGGATGACAGGAAGACACCTTACCATTTCCAGCCGTACCCGTAGCTAGAGAACCTCCGGCCTTACGAGCCGTGAGTTACATGGGAAATATCACACCTCCAACGTACATCCAACTCGGCATCCTTGCCAAGGATGGCTTGGAAGGTGATGTTACCGACCATGTACCCCACTATTCGTACATGGATGTTTGATGGATGCTTCTTCGATGGATCAACAAAGATCATACATAGTCCGTTTTGAGTTTACATGGATTGTATGAGATGTATTCCGCATCGAGTTGTATGATGTATCTTCAACATGATTGGAATGAAAGTGACCATGTCACATTTTTCGCCTTCACCTCTTTTGTGCAAATTGACTCGGAAACGCCATTAAAGTTAAATGAACTTCGAACAAAGAACGTAAAAGAAAAAAAGAAGAATAAAAGAAAACTTTAATAAAAAAAAAAGAAATCTAAAAATGACGAACACCAAATTCACATGAACATTAAATAAACAATAAAGTAAAATTTGAATCATTAAAAGATAAACAAAATCAACATAAGTGTTAAATCAAATCTCAAATTCAATCTTTCCAGATTCCAAATCCAATCTCGATCAAATTTCAAATTTGATCTTCCAAATTTCAAATCAAATCTTAAATCAAATCTCAACCGAGTTCAAACTCATCCTTCCAAACCTCAAATTCAATTTCTTCCAGATCTCGAATCAAATATCAATCAAATTCAAATTTTTGGGTCAAGGATTTTACATCCAAGACTGCACTGCTTTAGGATTTTTTCCCTATTGCACTGAAATACATCAAATTCAAAATTTTGGGTCGAGGATTTTACATCCAAGATCGCACCGCTTTAGGATTCTTTCCCTATTGCACTCGAAATACATCAAATTCAAATTTTCGGTCGAGGATTTTACATCCAAGACCGCACCGCTTTAGGATTCTTTCCCTATTGCACTGAAATACATCAAATTCAAACTTTTGGGTCGAGGATTTTACATCCAAGACCGCACCGCTTTAGGATTCTTTCCCTATCGCACCGAAATACATCAAAATCAAACTTTTGGGTCGAGGATTCTACATCCAAGACCGCACCGCTTTAGGATTCTTTCCCTATCGCACCGAAATACACCAAAATTCAAACTTTTGGGTCGAGGATTTTACATCCAAGATCGCATCGCTTTAGGATTCTTTCCCTATCGCACCGAAATACATCAAAATCAAACTTTCGGGTCGAGGATTTTACATCCAAGACCGCACCGCTTTAGGATTCTTTCCCTATCGCACTCGAAATACATCAAAATCAAACTTTTGGGTCGAGGATTTTACATCCAAGACTGCATCGCTTTAGGACTCTTTCCCTATTGCACCGAAATACATCAAATTCAAACTTTTGGGTCGAGGATTTTACATCCAAGATCGCACCGCTTTAGGATTCTTTCCTTATTGCACCGAAATACATCAAATTCAAACTTTTGGGTCGAGGATTTTACATCCAAGACCGCACCGCTTTAGCATTCTTTCCCTATCGCACCGAAATACATCAAATTCAAACTTTTGGGTCGAGGATTTTACATCCAAGATCGCACTCGCTTTAGGATTATTTCCCTATCGCACTGAAATACATCAAATTCAAACTTTTGGGTCGAGGATTTTACATCCAAGATCGCACCGCTTTAGGATTCTTTCCCTATTGCACCGAAATACATCAAATTCAAACTTTTGGGTCGAGGATTTTACATCCAAGACCGCATCGCTTTAGGATTCTTTCCCTATCGCACTCGAAATACATCAAAATCAAACTTTTTGGGTCGAGGATTTTACATCCAAGACTACACTGCTTTAGGATTCATTCCTTACAGCAATGAAATACATCAAAATCAAACTCTTGAGGTTAAGAATTTTACATCCAATACCGCATTGCTCTGAGATCTCTCCTCATTGCAATGATCCAATCTGATCAATTCAATTTTCTTTCGAGGTTGAAGATGTTACATCTAAAACCTCAGAATTCTAATTTTCATTTCAAATCAAATCCCTCAAATTAATTTTGACAAAACTTCAATCTAAATTAAAACTCCAAACTAAAATCTAAGTTCACACGTCAAACTTAAACCAAAACAAAATAAAATCTAAATCGAAATTCTCCCGGGTCATGTGATTCGGAATTCACCTCATTTTCTTTTCCCCAGCGAGAGTTCAGGTATCTCCAGTTTTGGGAACATACCCGATACTCCCCAGCGGAAATTCTTTTGCTTTGTCCTAAGTTTGTCACTTGGACGTTTGTGTTGGTTTTGTTGATCGCTCGGCCAACACCAATACGCGCGGTGTGCTCCGTAAGCTCACCACACCTATCGGGGGTCCATTTGTCGACCTCATTTTCGATGAGGTCTTCTCTTCTTCTTTTTAGTGCTTAGGATCTAGCCTTAGCTTTTCCTTCGACTATCTTAGAGGACTAGAATCGGGACCCACCTTTTAGAAACTCAAACCACTTCTTAACTCCCTTCAAACTCCACAAACTCGACTATAGACCCCTAATCACCTAGAGGGTTGAAATCAAATATGGAAGTTTAAGGATGAGTTCCTATAGGACTCTTTGGCCTTAGGACTGCCCTGGGTGGCCTGGTCTGGTGAAGGGGCTGACTTACACACACACTACACTTATACACTACACTTTCCCACACTTCCTAAAACACACCATACCCAACTTGACCTCCTGACTCATGTAGGTGATTCACATGGATGGTCCTTAACCCCTAAGCCCTTGGCTAAGAGGGTTAGGAACAACATAGTGAATGCCTCAAATGAGTCCCTTCATGGCTCATGTGGGCTTGATATGGCTTGATGACTCAACCAAAATAATTTTATTCCACTTACATTCACCCAATCTTCAATTTTCCAAATTTTCAATTTTCCAAATTTTCAATTTTTGACCCCCGGGACCCTACACCCGCCTAGCCTAACCAAAACCCTTGAAATTACCCAAAATTTTCAAAATTTCCTAAATCACCCAAAATTCCTCAAAATTGATCTTAAACATTTCCACATTACTCAAATTGATCATCCATACCCAAAAATACCAAAAATTCCAAAAATACCTCCCAATACCCTCCAAATACCCAAAATACCCCTCTTGACCAAAAAATCCAAAAATTCAGAAAATTCCAGAAAATCCCAAATATTCCCAATTTCATTTTGTCCAACTACACCATGGGCCAATTTTGTCAATTTACCCTACTTTTGTCAAAACCCCCAATTTGACCCATTTTAACCCTAAGTGAACCCAATGTCAAACCAAACCTACCCAATCGACCCAAATTCTGGTCCAATTCAGTTCTAAACTTCAATTCAACATTCCCAACACCAATCTAGACTAAATTCAAGTCCAATTTGATTGACATTTGGATCCAATTTCACTTTTGGCCTTAAAGCCTAATTTTTTACCAAACCCAAACCTAACCCAAATGAGCCCAAACCCCAAAATCAAAGCCCAACCAAAGTCAAAACCTCTTTGAAACACTCCCATAAATATTTCTCAACATTAATTTTACATCAATTTCAACCCTAGCCCAACATTGGCCCAAGTTAGCCCAATTTGACCTACATAGGCCCACTTACCAAATAAATCCAAATTCAAACCTATTCAACCCCAAATCACACCAAATTGACTCCAAGCCCTTCATAGAACATCCCTAAACCAATTATAACACTTATTTGACAAGGTCCTTCACAAAATCTTCACCCAAATGCCCATGCTAAAACCTAAAGGCTCATCCCCTTAAACCTTCCTAAAAGCCCACTTCCTTCAAATTCAAAAGCCCAAATTCATCTAAAGCCCACATGGCACTTCCCCTCATCATCCATTTAATCAAAATTGCCCCTAAGTTTCAAAGTCATCAATTAAACAATTCCAAATCAAGCCCCATACAAATTCCCATCAAAATATCAAAATTTTCTTAAATCCCTTTTTATGAAATTGACCCAAGCTTTTCCCAAGCCAAATGGAGCCAAGAATGAGCCATTCACAAGCCATATGGAGCCATGAAAGTTTGGCATGTGACCATGCCATTAATGGTAAAAGGAGGGGCTCCTTTCCTAATCTTTCATTAAGCTTTTTTAACCTTATCCATGACACACTCTAAACCATGTTTAGCCACCTCATCATGGATAGAGACCACACCATTCTCTCTGGTCGACCCAACCGATCCTCTCAGCCCAAAATCAGGCCATGGGGAGGTGCACCCAACCCAAACCAATGGGTTGACCAAATTGAAGCCAAAATGACCCCTTCTCCATTCCATTTTAATTCAAAGCCTTTACACCGACTCAAACTCCACCGACTTCACCAACTTCAAGCCCTGGACTCCCTGACCCTGAAGGTGACCCATGCCTGCCGGCCAGCCGCCTGGATCACCGGAAAACACCATGGCCGAGACCTTAGGAGGAGCCAAACTTTGGAATTTCACCTTGCTGAGCTGCCCCATGCCCAATGGCCACCATGGTTGTTCTTCCCATGACCGAGCAAGCTGATCCCAACCCTCGCCATCCCCGAGAGGCTCTCCAGCCACCTCTATTTAAACCCGACCCCCTCACGGCCATGAGGGGAGAGTTGCACAAGCCTTGCCGAAACTCTGTCAAAATTGTTCCAAACCTTCTCCACCCTTAGAGCAGTTGATCCCCAATGTCAATTTGCCCTAATCCCCACTGACAAAACCCAATTTCTCAACTGAAATTCCACCCAAAACCAGGACACTTCTCCACAGTGAGCCAATCCCCAAATTGATTGATTCTACACCTTCACCGGACTAGGGGAAGGTGTCCACCGAACAGAAGCCCCATCTCCGAGCCTCCTGAGCTTGCTCCAGGCCTCCAAGCTTTGTGATCGACTGTGGTCGAAATCCAACCTAGACAATTCACTGCACCGTGAGACTTCATCCGGAGCTTGCTAGGATCCAATCGAAGGTGCAACAACTCTCGGATTGAAGCCACACTTCTCCGAGCAAAGGTATGAGCTAATTCTTCATCCCGAGCTTCGGAGATTCTCCATTTCAAATGCTTTAATTTCAATGCATGATAACTGTATAGATGTGTTCGTCTCTTCAAGACGAATCCATAGAGCATAAGAAAATGAAAATTCATCGAGTATCGAGTGAGATATTAGGGATTTAGTGTGGACGGCTCTCGGGTGAGGACACTTGGGGACGATGAACGGATGCCGTTCATTTAATACACGCGCGGACGGACGGCCGAGATCGCGTCGGATCGGAAGACGGAAAGATACGGCCGGGCCCCGGGAGCGCCGAGTCGGATGGCGGCGTCGAATGGGAGTGCGCCACGCGGCGTTTCGGAGCCGCCGAGGTTGACGCGGCGCCGCGTGGATAAATAGAAAATTAGGGATTTTTCTGATTTATTTAATTCCCTAAACTTCAAAAATTCATAACTTTGTGTAGAAAAATCAGAAAAATAAAATAAAAATACCCTCTTGCTCAGTGAACAGAGGAGAATAATGTGGAAAAGAAATAATTTAATTTTATCAAGAATTTTATTTTTTATAATTTATTTACCCTCTGCACATTTTTAATTCTCCATGCATGTATACAATTCACCATGGCATGAGACCATAGGGCTTTGAAGCCTCTGAATTTGGGAACATTCCTGAATTTTCCAAAGTCAGAGGCCATCCCTATGAAGAGTTATTGATTTTTCAAATTCATGTTACTGTTTTGAGTATTTTAATTCCAATAAATAGCATGTTGTGAAATAAATTCTAGGAAAATTTGGTGATGTTCCTTATGACTAGAGAACCCTAGGAAAAATAGGTTTTGAGTTATTTCATTTAAAACAACCCTAATTGGCTTAAACACTCAAAATAGGTCTCTAATTAATTAGAGCTAACCATACATCAAATTGACCTGAAATCAATTCTCCACTGACCTTTAGGATCAGAGGAACCCACCATAAAAATTTGAGGTCAATTGGACTTGGTTAACCCTACTAATTGGGTTGATTAAGCCATTTAGTCATTTTAAACTTTAAAAATTCATAACTTTCAAAATACCTTTCAAAAATTCACCAAATTGGTTTTGGAGCCTCTCTGATATTAGGGGAATCTAAGAAAATTAAAATTTCAATTTTCAAAAAAAGTTGATTTTTAATATTATTTTAATATTTTAATAATTAAAAAATAATAAAAATCACAAAAATAATAAAATTCACCAAAATGTCACATTTTGAATTTTAATCACTTAGGAATAAACCCCATATTTTTCTTAGGTCTATTTAGTGAGATATTAAATTTTAAAGCTTTAAGGTAATTTTAAAATTAAAAAAATATATATTTTCTAGCTTTTTCATTAAAATAATTATAATAAATCATAGAAAAATTAGAAAATTTCAAAATTTGCTTCTCTGATTTCCTTGATATCAGAGAGATTTTTAAAAAATATAAAATTCATTTTTCAACATTTATTTTATTTTTAAATTAATTAACACTCCAAAACTTAAAATAATTATAATAAAAATAATATAATTCAAAAAATCATCAAAATTGGTCCAAGTGGTCCTCTGGTCATTAGGAATGTCCCCTAATTTTCTTAAGGACAGAAACTTTCCCTTGGTCATGTTATTAAATTTTCCTTGGAAATCTCTATTTTCCACCAAAAATAATTATATAAATAAATTAAATACAGAAAAATCACATTTTCTCCTCTCATGTCTTTATTGACATATGAGTAAAGTCACATAAGAATTTCAAGTTCATTTGAGTTCAATTTAGTGAGTTATGAAATTATTAAGCTTAAAGGGTAAAAAAAAATGGTAATTAAAAAATCTTAATCCTTATTTAAAACTTTAGGTTTAATAAAAAATTAACAAGTAAAATATTTGATCCTAATCTGATTTGGATGATTGAAATTTAAATAATTAAAGGGTAAAAACCCATTAAGCAATTTAAAATGATTAAACTTTAATTAAATAATTGATTAAATTTGGAAGAATAATAAAATTGGAATTAATAAAATAGGGATATTATTAGGAAGATATTTATTCTTTAATTTAAAAATCCCTAAATTAATTATCTCTTTAATATTCAATTCTTAATTAAAATGATAACTCAAATTTAAAATATATTAAAAGACTTAATCATTAAACTAAAATTAAATTATTAAACTCTTTTAAAAAAAAAATTTCAATTAAAATTAAAAATAAAATAAAATTAAAAATTAAATTAAATTAAGTAAATTAAATTGAATTAAATTAAATTAAATTAAATTAAAATTAAAAGTTGAATTAAATTAAATTAAATTAAATTAAATTAAATTAAATAAACAAATTAATTTAAATTAAATGAATTAAATTAAATTAAATTAAATAAATAAAACCAAATTAAATTAATATAAACCAAATTAAAAATTAAATTAAATGAATTAAAATTAAATTAAATTAAATTAAATTAAATCAAATTAAATTAAAATTAAATCAAATCAAATTAATTTAATTTAACATCAAATCAAACTAAATTGAATTAAATCGAATTAAATTAAATTAAAGATTAAATTAAATTAAATTAAATTAAGTCGAATTAAATATAACATCACCAAAGACATAAAGAATTCAAAATAAATCTAAAATAACTTGAACACTATTCCAAATTTAAACCCATTAATGGAAATTAAACTAAATTACAAACCATTTGAACACCAATTTACCCTCAAAAGCTTTAGTTATCATAACTCCTAAACGTAATATTAAATGAAATGTTACTTCATTTATAGGATATTCAAATGTCCTAGTTCATCGAGCAAGTTAACAAAACTCGAATCCCTGGACGATTAATTCATTTGTATAATTAAATTCATTTGGACTTAAAACAATCCTAGAAATATCGAAAAGATGTTTAAGATTATTCTTAAGCACTTCCTCAATATGATAGGACATTTATAAGAACAATTGGATTTAATTGTTCGTCGATGAAGAAAATCGTCCTCAAACCAAAACACAAAGACCTAGACGTCATAGAGAAATGACTAGCTATAGGATTAGGAATTTGGTAGAAAACCATAACCCTTCCCTTAGCTTTACCTAGGAACTTGCTTAAATATTCTAATTGTGTTTTAAGTGCAGCTTGGGATGACGGGAAGACCCTCCGGGTACGCTTTTATTTTATTGCAATTTACTTTCTTGCAATTTACATTATTGCAATTTATTTAACCGCATTGCACTTACTTTTCTTGCATGATAAACAACCGTTGCATGAAAACTCACACCTTTAGGATAGCCCCTAAAACTGAAACCAAAACTAAATTAAAAGTCATTTCAAGATAAAATTCACCGCCACAACATTTCAAAATATAAAACGAACTCAAAATTTAATCACAAACGAACACAAAACTACAATTACAACTAAATTAAAACGTCCCGTTGGATGATCGGGAATACCTCGGATGATGTAACCTACGTGTTGCTAACGGGATTTCCTACGGTCTAAATGAAAGTGTGGAACTCATTCAGCTGAGTTTAGCAAATTCATCTAGACTAAGTGAATCCGATAAAAATAATGATGCCGGAAGGATGGAACCGCGGGATCTTAACCTGTGTCGTTATAATCAACTTTAAGATTTGTTTTAATTAAAATATTGAAAACACTTGGAAATTAAGATTTTCTCTAAACCAAAACACTTTTCTCATCCTCTCGATTTATGACTTCTAAAACTAAAACCTCCGCAACAACAAGGAGCTCGGAGCATGGTGGCAAAGCACGGCCATCGTCATCGCAAAACCCGAGTCTACTCCAGCAAAACTTTCCTAGAATTAAATAACAAATCCATAGGACTTCGAGGTAGTTTGCCTAGTGCAACATAAATCCTCAACCTTTTGTTAGGCATTTGCATTGCAAATTAAGCCCTAACCGGTTTTAGGATTCCGAGGTAGTCTTCCGATAAGACATAAACCCTCACATCTTCGAGGCTATTTGTATGATTGTGTCATTCGAATATAAGTCCTAATTAATTAAAATTGGCAAAATCAAAACATCAAATAAACATTAGGACTTTCCTAAACTCAAGCCAAACAATAGGATAGTCGGGAAATTACCGAAGTTCGCTTCGAATCTGTGATTTCTCCTACTTTTCTTCCTTTGGATTCCCAAAACAAAATGTTCCAAATTTGATCCATTCCTTATTGGAATTCCAAAATTCAATCCTTTCGAAAACTTAAACTTTGAAATTCTTGAGAGCAGAATTATTGATTATTATCGAGAGTTTTCTTAGGTGATTCCCGTCACTTAAGATGTAATTAACTATAGTGGCTTGCCCTTATAGGGAATTTTAAAGAACCCGTGTAATATAAACCCCGTTTAATACTTTCATATTAAGCGGGGAATTTGTCGGCTTATAAAATTGGTTCGCGGACCAAACGGATGTCACAAATCTTCTAGTTTATTTAATCGAGCCCCACCATCAAGCGGTGTGTCTATCCTTAGGGATAGATACACGGTTCGTGGTGCGGTGCTCGTTTATATAAACTATTTGGGATGTGAGATCGGTTTAATCTCATATCTTAAAACCTTCAAATTTAAAATTATTTTCAAAATCAAATACTACTTTTCAAATTATTTATTTAAACTAAATTAAAAGTTGGCCGACAACTTCTGTTAGGCGACACCCTTTTCAAAATAAAACACCCAACCCAAAAATAATGCCGACAATGATCAGATTAACTATTATGTTCAAGCCATGACCCTAACTCTGATCCATCCTTAAAGAATCAAGAGTATGGAGGTCAAGGAAGTTCATAATGGTGGTTTTAAACCGATCAAGTTTTATCAGGCTTCTCCATCTACTTATGAACATTGAATAATTCTTGAAGAAAAAGATTCTAATGAATTAATGGAATTACCTTTTTGTTACTTTTCACTGTGTGTACAAAAACTAATTCAAAAAGATATGTGCCGAAGCAAATGTCAAATGGAAAAATTACAATCTATTGAAAAACAATGGAATGTAAAAGAAAAGAACTCTATTCGAAAGAAGGTCTTGGGTTTGGAATGATTGGACCGGTTGATGACTTAGGATTTTGCATGGTTGTTACCATTCAGTCAAAAGAAGATTGCCTTGACATTCAAAAAGAGCTTGAAGATTAACCGATAAATGATGCTCCGCCAGAATTTGAAGAAGAGATCAAATCGACCGTGGATGAATTGAAGGAAATCAATCTCGAGACTGAGGAGTAGCCCAGACCAACTTCTATAAATTAGCTACTCAGTGAAAAGGATTCTACAGATTTGATCAAATTATTGTCAGAATTCATAGATTGCTTCGCCTAGAGTTATGACGAAATGTCAGGATTATCTCCAGAACTTGTAATTTACCGACTCAGAGTAGATCGAAGTACAACACCAGTAAAGCAAGCACCCAGAAGAATGTACTAAGATATATAACAACAAATCACAGCCGAGATGAAGAAATTTATAGATGCTAAATTTGCGAGAGAAGAACAGTATCTGACATGTTTAGCCAATGTTGTACCCGTGAAGAACAAAAATAGATAGATTTTAGTGTATGTTAACTTTGGAGAGTTAAAAAAAGCATTTCTAAAGGATGGATTCCCATTATCAATATCAGAACTAATGGTGGACATTGCATTGGCACATGAAATCTTCTCATTCATGGATGGATCTTCAGGTTATAATCAAATCAAGATGACTCCAGAAGATGCAACGCTTACAGCATTCAGAACTTCTATCGGGGTTTACTGCTACAGTGTGATGCCATTTGAACTAAAGAATGTCAGAGCTACATACCAAAGAGCAATGACCAAGATCATTGATGGCCTCATTCACAACAAAGTGGAATTTTATGTGGACAATTTGGTCATCAAGAGCAATGTGAAGGTAAACTACCTATATGTTTTGAGGATAGCATTTGAATAATTACGGCAATACAATCTCATGATGAATCCCTTGAAGTACACTTTCAGCGTTACCTCTAGGAAATTTCTAGGATTAGTTATCCATCATTGGGGAATCAAAATTGACCTAGATAAGATTAAAGCTATCTCATAAATGCCTGCTCCTAAAGCCTTGAAACAACTACGTTATTTTCAAGGTAAATTGGCATACCTGAGATGCTATATATCTAATTTGTCAGAAAGGTGTCTACCTTTTTTGAATTTACTTTGAAAGGTTGTCAAATTCATTTAGAGAGAGCCGTGCTAAAAGCATTCAAAGATATTAAATGGTACTTAACGACACCTCCTATTTGGCAGCCCCTATCCCGGGTAGACATTTGATACTTTATATCACAGTTTTAGACGAGTCTCTCGGAGCCTTCTCGCCCAAGTCAATGATGAGGGTAAGGAGAATGCACTCTACTACTTGAGTCAAAGTCTAATACTAGCAGAGGTAAAGTATCCTCCTATTGAGAAATACTGTCTAGCTTTGGTTTTCACTGCTCAAAAGCTTAAGCATTACATTTTATCTTATAAGGTCAATCTGATTTCAAAAGTTAATCCGTTGCAATATTTGATGACCTGACCAACACTCTCTGGACATTTAGCAAGGTGGTTAATTATTTTATTGTAATTTGATATAACTTTTGTGCCCTTTCACGCTATCAAAGGGCACATTCTTGCAGATTTATTTACAACGTACCCACTACCAGCTGAGATCCCTCTCAACGACGAACTACCAGATGAGAAGATACTACGAGTGGAACATCCCCATGTCATACATTGGAAGATGTACTTCGATGGAGCGTCATTAGCCAGAAGAGACAAAAGACAGCAAACGGTGATAACAGGCAAAGCAAGAATTTTTTTGATCTTTGTGACACCAGATCAGAGAGTGCTAAGAGTCTCCTAACACTTAACAGGCCCATGCACTAAAAATGAAGTAGAATATGAAGCACTAATTACTAGATTGGAATTAGTAATATTAATGGAAATAACGAACATTGCCATTTATGTCGACTTACAACTCGCAATACAACAAGTGGCAAGATAATATAAGATTTTGAAGCCGAGATTAGAAGAATATCACCAATACACAATGAAATTGCTGGAGCAGATTCCTAGCGTGAGATTCTATATGATTCATCGAGTAGACAATGCCTATGTAGACACTTTAGCTAAACTTGCTAAAGATTTTGTTTGTCCACCTGAAGATTCTATAGATATTATAGTGCAAAGACATCAGGTTTTGTCACAAATCAACCTTGACAGTTTACATAAGCTCAGAAAAGAAGAGAGAGCAGCCACTGTGGCAGGTGATAGAGAAGATTGGTGTCAAATGTTGATAGAATATTTGCAAACAGAAAGATTGTCATAAGACAAGTCAACAACACATCAGATTCAGAAGAGGGCTTTATCGTATGCCTTAATCGATAATATTTTATACAGAAGATCTTTCAATCAAATTTGGTTGAGATGTTTAAGCAGAGCAGAAGCACAAAAAATCATCAAAAAAGTCCAGATTGTGTGGAGCTCACTAGCAGGGCCAAAGGTGAAAACGAAAATCAAACGATCGTGAAACTATTAGCCAACAATGATGACGTATTGTATCGACATAGCTAAAAAATGTCACCAGTGCCTAGTGCATGGAATGGTCTTGCGCTAACCTCTTAATGTTCTACACCCCACGATTGCCTCGTGGCCATTCGAGTGTTGGGGCATAGATATAGTGGGTCTGATAGACCCTCCATCTTCAAAAGGACACAGATTCATAATCGCAGCTACGGATTACTTCTCCAAATGGGCAGAGAAATTTATGTTACAAGAAATTATAAAACAACAGGTTTTACAATTTTCAAGGATCAGATCGTCTAACGCTTCAGTGTACTGTGCAAAATTATTTCATATAATGGGTCTGCTTTCTAAATTACCATGATCAACAACTTTGTCAGACATCATGTGATAGATTGGCAGTATTCTACAATCAACTATCCGAAAGAAAAAAGCTTGGCAAAAGCCATCAAAAGACACTAGTGCGGATTTTTAAGAAAACACTCGAGGATAATAAAAGAGGATGGCACAAGAAATTACTAGTAGCGTTATGGACAACAGTCAGAATGCCGATGCACTCTACATCTTACTCACTCGTATACTTATCTGAGGCAGTTCTTCCATTAGAAGTTCAGCTGTCGTCTCTCAAGATCTCTATTGCCAATCAAATTACGACAGAGGATAATGCCAAACTCCAGCTCGTAGGATGGAATGCCTTAAAGGGAAAAGATTGCTCGTACAATTGAACTTGGACCTCTATCTAGAAAAGATGATTCAAGCCCACGATAAATTAGTTCGCCTGAGGTCATTTAAAGTTGGTGACCTTGTTCTTCTTCTCAGGAAGCCTATTCTTGTACACCATAAGATAGGTGAAAATTTTGAACCAACCTGGGAGGATCATTTCTGGTGGAGAAGGTTTACTTCTCCTGGTCGTACCAGCTGGTGGATTCTCAAGGTGATAGACCTATGTTGCCGAGAAATTGACCTTACCTGAGTAAATATTATGCAACGTAAAGAAATTTTGAAAGAGGACGATTGTTCCGAAATAAGCCATGTGGCTAATTTCTGTGACTGGGTCCAAAATTTGTAATAAAATAAAGTTTAACAAAATAAAATAAATTTACTCACAAGACAAAATATGCTTGTTAAAATTTTAATACTAAATCTTGTAAACTCATATTAAATAAGATAAATAATTACAAAAGCTGCTAAAAAATAAAATAAAAATGATAATAATAACTTTGTTATTGTTCTTGTTCGTGCAAAATACCAACCACCGATATTTCCCCCTATTTTCTTGGGTATGAAGTGTCAAGTCGCGAGTTGGTATTTGCTTTCAAAGACGGCTTGAACCTCACACTCTAAGAAGAAAACGCACCTGCAGGAAGTGTGATCAACTCCAACTTGGATTACTCCCAGGTTTACGTCCACTAAGAAGTGACTGCAAATATGAAAACAGTGATGAAAATTAGTCTTAGATAGACTGGACAGATGTCATGACATGGAGGCACTGGATGTTTTGTTGACTCACACTTCCCCGCTAGGAGATACAGTCAGATTCCATCCATGATCACTACTCCAGAAGGTATTCTTGTCGCCGCTACATCTGAGAGGGTTCCAGACGTGCCGTTAGAAAGCAAAAAAAGAAGAAATGCAAATCACTGCAAACGTTTCCTCTTACACAGGATGGAGAGGAGACAGGCTTAGAAGTTAGCCGCCAAGTTACCGCCTATTATAGAGGAATTTTATGAGCCAAAAATGAAGGAAACTGATGATAGATAGTCACGCACAGAGACAGAGTTGGAGACGACTGAGGACCCTGCATCAGCATGGGATCCGATGGATGATATTTTTACCAAATGCTCGACTTGCAACTCGAGTCTACCCAGACAGCCTTCAGTCACAGGGGCATTTTCAAAATGTCTGTAGTGTCATGTTATACTGTTGGAGGAGTACGACACGTTCAAGGCGTACGCAGCTGGTGCGACTTTTTTTATATGTAAGAATTTATGACCTCAGATTTATATGTTTATAATGATTTTGTAAAGTCACAATTTCAAATGCAAGTATACATATCGTATCAAATAATACAAAGCTCTAATGGAGTCCCGCTTATCGATCCCACAGGGAATCAAGGTAAGTGGTCCTTAGTCAAATTCGAGTCTACTAGTAACAGCCTTAGTTTGGAATGGTTATATAAGTGGTGTTTCTAACAACTACTCTTAAATGTAGATGATTATATGTAAGGATAATAGCTACTCATAAATGCAAATATTACTTCTAAAGACAACCCTTATTTGGGAAATTGGTTTGGTGAATTTTGAGATAATAAAAACTACTATTCTCATGTAACAAATTGGATAATGTATAGGAATGAGATACATTAAATATTGTATGTGCCAAATAGGAGCAATCCTATACTTTACCCACTTTTGAGTACCCCCTCTTTAGAGTGCTATAAAGAACAATGACATATCCTAAGTTCAGTTATTAAATCCATGATTAGGTTGGGAGGATACTGGCTGCCACTTCAGAGCTTCCACTTCCCTTCATATGAAGGCTAACCCCAGCTTTAGTTACCAAACTTTAGGACCAAATTGGGGATCTCAGCCTGTCACCCTGAAACCTCCAATTTGACGCTCATGAAACCATATTTCCCTATTTATTTGCACTCAATCCCCATGAACTATGTAATTCATTCACGGACATTGAATGTAGTTCCACTTTGTTGAGAATTACACCGCCCTTTCGGGACAATGCATTATAACGAATTTTAACAATACAACGGGTTTTTTTGTAATGTAAATGAAGTGTAAATAGAAACCATCACAACTATAATTTAAACTTCTTTTATAAAGCATCTCAATATCCTAAACATGAGTCTTACTCATTTCAAAATAAAAGTAGAATGAAAACCTTGGCATAAACTTCTTGTGTCACTCTTTCTAAACAAGAAGAAAGAGTAAGAGAAAGACATCACAAAGCACGAAAAGAACACAACAGAAAACTTGATTTCAAAGCAAATCCACAAAATAAGTGTTTACAAAATCATAACATAATGAAGAACACAATACATAGTTTTTTCCTCTTAAAAGAAAGATGAAAATCTCTCCCACAAAGTCTCTTGCTGATCCATGCAATGCTAGAACATTCCCTTACAAATTCTCTCAAAATCCCCTCACTGATCTCTCCAAAGAGGTAGAAATCTACATTTCTACTCCCATTCTATGATCTCTAATCATTCTCCACGTTTTACCTAACATATCTTCTTTTTTTTGTTCAAATTTGGTTTAAAATAGAGTAGGGACGAATTTCCCAAGAGGTGCATGAAGAAACCCACCAAAAAGCGTCCAAATTCGATGTATATGGCCAATAACTGCTTAATTTCACATCTAGATCATCTTGGACACCGCCGACACTAAATAGGGCACTGCCAACGCCCTATTTTTTGTGCCTTCGGGTTTCTGGCACCACCGGCGCTGGTTTGGGAGCCTCCGACCCCCATCCCGCGCAGCTCTACCATTTTGCTCCGTTTGGCTCCGTTTCAACTCCAATTCGTCCTGTTTCAGTTGCTTTGCCTTCCTAACAAATAACACTACAAAATAAGCATCAAAAAAACCTTTCTTTAAAGTGTAATCTCATTCAAAAATATGCAAGAATTGTAAAAGCGATTAAACATAGAAAGACTTATCAAAATGTGTCAGGCCAAAATTTGCTTTCTTACTCATTTTTGCTCCAAATTGCACCATTTTTGCTTCTTTTTGCCCTAATCACCATTTCTTGTACCTAAAACCAAAAAATATACAAAATATCTTCCTTTTAAAGTGTAATATCACCAAAAATGAGTAAAATCATATAGTAAAAATTGTATATATTTTTGGTGCATTAGCAGCCGCCTCGATACTACTTAAAAGTAGGAAGCATCCTAATGTAGAGCCTTATGTACTACAGTTTGTTCTACTGTCACTGCAGTGAGGAGTCTCAGACTATGTAACAGCCAAAATCAGAAGAGTCAGAAAGAAATAATTCCAACTTTATGAGGAAATCCAAGATTCATCAATATTCTAGAAGGCCTCGAGGTTTACACAGATGTATTTTAAGGAATGATCAAGAAAAAATTTTGGATTATATTTTTAACCTCCAAGACTTAAGCAGAGCAGGCCGTCTAAATGAAAGAACATACACAGAGCCAACAAAATGGAAGAGAGGAAAGGGTAGGATCACCATTCAGTGTGGGTGCTACTATAACTTTGTAAAAGATCGACAGGCTAATCCCCCAAGGATTCTACAAAATGATGAGGTGGATGTGATGTCGCCGCAAATTAAGAGAATTATAAAGAAAATGGTCGAGTGGTACGTGGTGCCTGCAGACTGTATTCCCAACAGCTGCATTATAAACATCTATAAGGATGGGCGTTGTATTCGACCTTATATCGGCCACCATGACTTAGTGAGGCCTTTCTGCATGGTCTCATTTATAAGTGAAAGCAATATATTGTTTGGCCGGAAGATTCAAATTGTCAGGTCAAGAGAGTTTCAAGGTTCCGTTGAGATTCCTCTACTAGTCGGATCAGTGTTAGTACTAAAAGGAAATGGACCAGATCTTGCAAAACACTGCATCCCAAGAGTTGCAGTAAAAAGAGCTTCAGTTACTTTCAAAAAAATGGATGACGACAAGGCACCGTTCTACTATGAGCTGAATCCAGAGTTGGAATGCCTTCGTACCTTGCCACTATGACAATAGTACTTTTAGGTGTTCGCCAGGGGACTTTTGTTCTGGAGCATAGACTTGGTAGGTTGGCTTATTCATGGGGCAGCCTTAGACGGCAGAGTTTTACTCCCTCTTACACCAGCTCACAGCGTTTGTCACCGTTTTTCTATACCAACATGATCTGATAAGTCAATTTTGTTCAACTATGTATGCTCGGTCTACTTTTGGAAGCTTGCCAGCATGTGATAAGTTGTACTGTTGCATTTAGCAAAATTAGTGAAGATTTCTTTTTAAGCTCACTGAGTTTTTTTCAGAGATGTTTCTTTTGGCCCAATGGTTAAAAAGCTATAGAACTGCATAGCGGTCCCAAATTAAAATGAATAAAGAATGATACAAGGGAAGTTTAAAATAATAATAATAACAAATGGAAAAAGTTAAAATAAAATGAAATAAAAGAAAATCGAATTTAAAATCGAATATCCCCAAGTGAAATGAAATGAAACAAATTGAAAAAAGATAAATTGAAAACAAATGATAAGCTAATTTTTTCTCGAAGCTCCTGAATCCCGATAAATATATGTGCACCAAAAACTTGACTTCACATCGAATATATGTGCTTATGATTTAGATATGAAAATTATGATTTTATAATATGGGATACAATGCAAGAATACTTATCATTTATCAAGTAATATATGAATTTCTGATTAAGACCCGAGATATCGAACCCACAGGGAAATGTAAAAACTTTTTAAAGTATTAAAAAAATTATACTTTTACCTTTTTTTAAAGACTTTTGAAAGTATGTTTTGATTTGAAAAACATGAAAATAGTTTTTGGTATTTTTAATTAAATCTAAATAGTAAATGAAAATTATCAGAACTTTAAAATGCGGTATAAAATACTAGGAAATAAAATATCTTTTTCTTTCTCTTATAAAGCAGTATAATTATGAAAGTATTGTTGTGGAAGTATTTAAATGTGTTGTGATAAATAGGAGAAAATTTATTCTTTACCCTTACTTGGTTCTATAAAGAACATTAGTTAATTTGAAATTTTAAAATCTTGAATATGGTTAGGCAGGGAAGATACAAGCTCTCCCTCTAGAGTTCCCTCGATTCCCTCCACAAGGGGGCTAACTTCTCATAACAAAATTTAAAATATCAAACCAAATTAGGGGGCTTTAGCCTGTCACTCTAAAGACCTCTAATTTTACTCCCCATTAAAAACAAATCTCCTATGCATTCAATTAAATGGACTACAATTCTCATCTATATAATTGGATGAGATTTATATCATTTGTTGTTTGAGACAATACCGCATTGGATCTCACAACAAATTTAACATCTTAACTGACCAAATTAAGAAGTAAATTAAGTTCATGGAATTAAATCTTCACAACGTATTCCAACTTTAAACACTTATACATTCCACAACAATCCTACATAATTTAATTGCTTCTTTATTTAAGAAAGAAAAAGATAAAGAAAACTAATCAGAATTCATGGAGAAAACACAAGCAAACATTGATTTGAAAATAGAAATCATAAAGAAAGAACAACAATAAAAACTAAATATAGAAAACAGAAGTAAACACTTATCTGAAAATCCTCTCCACAGAGTCCGGAAGTTCCTTTCAAACTTGACTCTTCACAGGAAAACACTACAGATGTTGGCACTCAACTCTGTTGACTCCAACTCTGACTTTAGACTTCAATGAAAACTAAATAAATGGATGAAAGTAAATTGGTGGAAAGAAATTTTAACACCAAACTAACTAACTCTAAACAATAAAAGACTGAAAGTAAATCTCTTTAAACTAGAAGATGAAACTGAAAAACTAGAAGAGACTCTTGAAAACTAAACTAAAAGACTAACTCTCACTAAAGACACACACTTTTCTCTCTTCTCTAGACTCACTACATGACATAATTTTAATAATAACCAAAAAGGTGTCTTGGTATCTCTTCAAATCATGTCCTGATTCAACGTATTCACCAAAAGATGCATTCCTTCATTCAAATTTTTCGCCTATGGAAAGTTAAGGAAGTCACCACCAAAATTTGCTTCAAACACCCCTTGAAATTGGCGCAAAAATGAAGAAAATTTGATTTTTAACTGTGGCGGCTAAGCGCCGACCAGACGGCGCTTAGCCTCCAAGGTCCAATTTTTCATTTTTTTTATTTTTTTGCTCCAAATTTGATCCAATTTTTGCTCCTTTCATCATAATCACTCATTTTCATTATACTTATAAGAAAAACACAAAATACCTTCCATTACAGTGAAATATCATCCAAAATAGGTATAAATATGTGCATAAAAACACTATATATTTTCAGTGTATCAAAATCCCCAAACTTAAAATGTTACTTGTCCTCAAGTGACTCTTAATCATATAGAAAATTTTAGCATGCAAATTAGGTAATGAGTTTCTTAGGAAGATAACAAAATTTTGTTCTAGAAATGAAATAGTCCAATTTAGAAAAAAAATTTCAGTAATTAAGACCAACTTAAAGTTTAGAAAGTTCTTAAGTAAAGGATAATGTAAAATATAGTTTTCTATCTAATTCAGAAATAATTGTGATTCTTCAAAATATTGGATTCAGACATTTATTTTTCTTACTTAAAAATTTTTATTTGAAAATAATTTTACTTACTATATTATAACCTTAAGCTTTAGATTTTCTCAAAACTTATATCTTATACTTTAGGTATGTAACCAATTTTTTATTAGGCCCTTAAATCCTCAAGCTTCTCCACCTTTTTACATGTCATTTTTCACTTTTTTCTCTTTTTTTCTTTTTCTCTTTATTTTTCTTTCCTTTTTCTTTTCCCTTTTTTTCTTCCTCTTCTTTTTTTTATAAGGCAAGGATTACTATATCTGGATAGACCTTTAATGATTTTGAATTCCACCCTTCCATTTAAAATAAAAATTTGATGTACATCTTTCACTTAAAAATCATAATAACAGTATTTGAAAATTACTCCTCACTAAAGAAATTTAAGCTTTGAAGAATATAAGTCAAATCTTCTATTTATCCAAAAATACAATATTTCCTACTAAAGATAGTTAAACTATATTTAACAGTTCTTTACTAAGAAAATTTTAACTTTAAATTTTTCATTATTACTAAAAATTTTAACTAAATTCTCTTATTCATTTCTATATTCAAAATTTTGTTCCCCTAATATAACTTCATATACATAATTGCTTTCAATCAAAAATAAAATTAATTTTATATTTTCTTGAGAACAAATAAAATTTTAAGTTTTTTGAAAAAATTTTGTTTTTAAAATTCCCCCCTAAACTTTAATTTTTAGTTAGGATAAAACATTTAAGCATAAGAAATGATACATGGGCGAGAAAAAACTAAAATAGCATGCTTATAGGAATCTTAATATCCTAAATATGCAGGTATAACAATTTAAAAACAGGAGTAAAAAGAAATCAAATTCAAAGATTTTTTTTTAGTTTTTCATTAAATGGAAATTCAAAATTTCAATGGTCTTCTACAATAGTGGAGGTTTTCAAAGCAAATACACACCAACTGAAAATAACTAAAATCACACCAATACTAGATAACAAATAGTACTCATAGATTTTGAAAAGTTTTAAATATGAAATTTTAAATAATATTTTTAATAGTGTTTCCAAATTCTTCTAACAAATTTGGAATTAAAGTACACACTATAAAAACTCTGACACAACATATTATTAAAACATTTGCTACTACACAAATATCACACAAAACAACATATAGATTATCAATCCAAAAGAGATACATCTGAATATGCAAAAATAGTCTAACGATAATCAGCATATTACTAGAGGTCACACAACAAACACAATATCAAAATAAATCAACTGACATAACATACATCAACTCATCAATAAAAACTCAATACACATAAAATAAATCAACTAATCATCCTCATCATCATCTTGCTCGTTCCAATCTCTGGATGGCACATAATGTATGTAGAATTGATGAGGGGGCATCTCAGCACTCATATCTCCTCTGATCAATCTATCCAAATAATGTTGATAATTCTCCTCGTATTCATCATGTTTAACAATATATATTTCCATAGTATCCATTTTACCATCCATGTCTCTAACATGCTCACGAGTAAGACTCACCTTCTTCAGAATCTTTCTTAACAATCCAGTCTGTGAATCTCTAGATGATGAAGCTCTCGAAGTAGTAGCATGGGAAGTAGAAGCAGTAGAAGCAGAAGCAGAAGCAGTAGAAGCCCTACCAAATCCTCCTCTCCAATTAAACTCTAAATGTACAGTGTAAGCTCCAATATTTACACTAGTAATTGGTTTCAAAGACTGAAGGACCTCTTCACAAGTTTCAAATTTCACTCCAAAATCATTCACATAATGAATGTATCAAGGAAGGAAATCCAATACCTGCAGTAGTGGTAGATCTGGCGCAATTCAAAATATAATCATAAATGATTACTCCAATATCTATAGGCTTCTCTTGTTGAATGCAATAGTTCTGAACAGCTCTCTCCCTTGTAACTTTACTAGTATGGCTTGAAAGCAACAACTTAGATGAGATAAAATAATGTCATGCTTTAGAAATGACATTTAACTTAGAGGCTTGAAAATTTACTCTTCTATCATATTTGATCTTCCATAAAGCTCTTCCGTGAGTCAGAAATGCCATAATCTCATCTAACTCTCCTTCAGTAGGATGATAGTTTGAGTAAAAACAAAACATATCAGCAGGCAGTCTAGAAAAAGACATTGATTACCGCAAATGTAAAATGTACTTCTTGCATTCTCACCATCAAAAAAATTTTTTCTGCTGCAGGTAAGTTTGCATAAACCTCTCAGATCACAGAAACAACAGCAAAGGCGGAGAAGTAGCAGTAATTTTCTCAATTCCTTTTAGTAATCATCTCCTCAATAACCTCTCCTGGCTTACTAAGCACACACTCAGGAATCAATTTACGTGATTGTAGTGCATCAACGTATCGTTCCTCAGCCCTTGCACTAACAAATTTGTCAGAGTCGAATCTCATCTTTTCTCTCGAGCACTTTGACTTGGGATCCATTTCTAAAAATTCATTAAAAGTTCACAATAAATTCCAAAATCAAACTAAATTGCTAAAATAACTTTTAAAAGTAATTTCCACTAAATCCAAGCAATTTCTCATCCTTTTCTTCAAATTTTCACCATGAATAGTGATTTTAGGATTTTACAAAATGTACTCAAAATACATTGTGAAAATAAAAAATTTTTACTTAGGAGTAGTGCTCTTACCTTAAGGAATCCAAATCTAACATTTTTTTGTTGAAATCGGCCTTCAAACAATCCAAAAATGTTGATGACCTGGACTCCTTTTCGCGAAAGTTAGAGGTCGAAGACGACAGGTAAGTTAAAAAATAGTGATTTTTGGGTTTTAACAACTAAAAACCAATTTTCGTGAACCGGCGCCTAAGCGCGAGACTTTCGGCGCTTAGCCGCGAAATTTGGCGCGTAAGCGCCATCAATCTGGCGCTTAGCCACCAGTGCTAAGATTTTCACAATTAAGAAAATGCACTAAACCACTTAGTTAATCACCCTTAATCTTCTCAAACTAATTTTTTCTTACTCAATAATCTCCAATACTCCAATTTCAAACTTTAATATCCAACAATTCCAATTAATTTTTACACAAACACAAACTTAAATTTAAATCAAACCACACTTAATACAAACTAAAAATTTCTATCCAAACACTTTGAATGAAATTCCCTAAATGCAAACAGACTCAATAAGTATTATGACAAGTTTACATCACTAAGATGTAACAATCACATAATAAAGTGCAACAGATCACAAACATAAAACATTAAACACTTTAAAACATCAAACTCATAAAACATAAAATACTCAAAAAAAATCACAAGATCAAACCAACATTTAATTCCACTCTCCAGTAGGCAGAATATATCCAGAACCACTATTCTTTCCATTTGACTCTTCTAGAATATAAATCTAATAGAAAGAACGATGATTGAACACTTTTACATCTTCTTCTAACCACTTGTTCTTCAGGAACATCGCCTTATCTGCTTCTTCCACGTGACTTGTATGATTGAATTGCATCTTGAGTTGTCATCACATATGCTCCAAATGTGCATTAGTTTCATTGATCTTTGCTTCAATTGAAGTCACTCAGGCTTCGATCATTGCAATCTTTTCTGCAATTCCCTGAATACTAACGGCAAGAAATCCATTGAATAACTCTTTAGCATTATCATTAATAAACTTACTCTTGTCAGACTCCTCTTTCTTCTTAATCTCATTCACTCAAGAAGACATGATGCACTCAAAACACTCTTCTTAAGACTCAGGAATGAAAATAGGACTTGGGGCAAGTGTTTCTCTTAATCTAGGGCCTTTTTTATAGACTTTAGAAGTGCATAATCCCACCCTTTAACGTTTAAAAACTCTAAAATAACTTCCAAAACCACTTACCCACGATCTAGGCTTCTAGAACCTCATTTATCACATGCTTCATATCTCCAGCGCCTAAGGGCCAACTAGGCAGTGCTTAGCCGCTAGTGCTTAATTTAGCATAGGTCTGCCAAATATACAAAATTTCATTCTGACTCCTCTAAGTCATAAAATAAGGTCAAATAAACACTACTACAACATAAAAACTCCAAAATACTACCACCAAAACATAAAAACAAATGAAATAAAGCACACAATGCAAACATAAAGCAAAGCACATCGTTAACTATGGGTTGCCTCTCACAAAGAGCTTAGTTTAACGTCTTCAGCCTTACATACCCAGAACTCATTCTGAGTGACCCAACATCAGATTCTCATCAGATTTAAGTTGATCGACTGAAAAATAAGGTTTAAGTCTTTGACTGTTAACTTTAATTATTTTTCCAGTCTTATGATTTTGAATATCCACAACACCATAGGAATAAACTTTTATTACAATAAATGGACTCATCCACCTGGACTTAAGTTTTCCAGAAAAAATTCTCAATCTGGCATTATACAGTAAAACTTTATGTTCTCGTACAAAATTTTTTGTAAGAATCTTTCGATCATGCGATAACTTCATCTTTTCCTTATAAATCTTAGCATTTTTATAAGATTCATTCCTTATCTCTTCAAGCTCATTTAATTGCACTAATCTTTTTTCATCAGCATCTTTCAAATTATAATTGAACTCTTTAATAGCCCAATATGCTTTATGCTCAAGTTCAATAGGAAAATGACAAGCTTTTCCAAAAATCAACCTATATGCGGACATTCCTATAAGGGTTTTGTAGGCAGTCCTATGGCCCACAAAGCATAATCTAGTTTGATTGACCATTCCTTTCTGTTTGGATTAATAATCTTTTCCAATATTCTTTTAATTTCATGATTAGATAATTCAACCAAACAATTTGTCTGAGGATGATAAGCAGTAGCAATGCGATGATTTATATTATATTTCTTTGCTAACTTCTCAATAATCGCATTTTTAAAATGATTTCCCCCATCTGTTATGATTACTCTTGGTATTCTAAATCTGCAAAATATATAATTTCTTAAAAACATTACAACACTTTGAGCATCACATCGAGGTAAAACAATAGCTTCAATCCATTTGGAAACATAATCTACTACTATCAAAATATAAACATTTCTGAAAGATGGTGTAAATGGTCCCATGAAATCTAATCCCCAAATATCAAATATTTCAACTTCCAACATATAATTGAGGGGCATTTCATTTCTTCTAGAAATATTGCCTACACGCTGACATCTATCAAAATTTTTAATATAAGCATTCACATCCATAAAAATTGTAGGCCAATAAAATCCAGATTGTAAGATTTTATTGTCGGCATATTTTTAGGTTGTGTGTTGTATTTTAAAAAAGGGGTCGCCTACAGAAATTGTCGGTGAATTTTATATTTTAAATTTAATTTAAATATATATATATATAATTTAGAAAGTAGCATTTTATTTTGAAAATTTTAAGATATGAAATCAAACCGATCTCACGTCCCAAATAGTTCATATAAACGAGCACCACACCACAAACCGTGTATTTATCTCGAAGGACAAACACACTGCTTGACGACGGGGATCGATTAAATAAACTAGAAGATTGGTGACATCTGTTTGGTCTGCAAACCAATTTTATAAGCCCATAAGTTCCCCTGCTTAATATAAAGGAATTAAGCAGGGTTTATATTACCTGGGTTCTTAAAGTTCCCTATAAGGGCAAGCCCCTATAGTTAATTACATCTTAAATTATGGGAATCATTTAAGAAAACTCTCAATAATGATTAGTGGTTTTGCTCTCAAGAATTTCAAAGTTTAAGGTTTTCAAAGGATTTGAGTTTTGTAAATTTCAATAGGTAATGGATCAAATTTGGAACAATTTATTTTAAGAGTCTAAAGAAAGAGAAGTAGGAGAAGCTGAGGATCCAAGAAGAATCTTGGCAACTTCTCAAACTATCCTATTGTTTGGCTTCAATTTGAGAGTTTATCTAATGTTTCAATCTTACCAATTTTATTTAATTAGGACTTATATTCGTATGACATGATCATACAAATAGCCCCGAAGATGTGAGGGTTTATGTCGTACCAAACGACTACCTCAGAGTCCTAAGACCGGTTAGGGCTTAATTTGCATAACATGATTATACAAATGCCTAACGAAAAGTTGATGATTTATGTTGAACTAAGCAAACTACCTCAAAATCCTATGGCTTTGTTGTTTAAAACTAGGAAAGGTTTTGTTGAAGTAGATTCAAGTTTTGCTGACGAAGATGGCTATGCTGCCCACATGCTCCAAGCTCCTTGTTGTTGCAGAGGTTTAGTTGTAGAAGGTGAAAATCAAGATATGAGAAAAGTGTTTTGGTTTAGAAATCTTAAAGTCCAAATTTTTTTTAATATTTTAATTAAAACAAATCTTAAAGTTGTTTAAACAGAACCGATTAAGATCCCACGGTTCCGTCATCCCAGCACCGTTATTTTCATCGAATTCACTTAGTCCAGATGAATTTGCTAAACTCAACTGAAAGAGTTCCACACTTTCATTTAGACAGTGGGAAATCCCGTTGGCAACACGTGGGTTACATCATCCGAGGTATTCCAGATCATTCAATGAGAAGTTTTAATTTAGTTGTGATTGTAGTTTTGTTGTTCTGTTTGTGATTAAATTTTGAGTAATTTTATATTTTGGAATGTTGTGGCGGTGAATTTTATCTTGCAATGACTTCTAATTTAGTTTTGGTTTCAGTTTAGGGACTATCCTAAAGGTTCTGGTTTTCATGCAACTGTTTTATTTAACATGCAAAAAAAGTAAAGTACAGTGCATGTAAGTAAATTGCAGTAAATTGCAATAAAATAAAAGCGTACCTGGAGGGTCTTCCCATCATCCCAAGCTGCGCTTAAAACACATGTTAAGGCATTTAAATGTTTCAACAAATACCTAGGTAAAGCTAAGGAAAGGGTTTTGGTTGTCTACCAAATTCCTAATCCTATAACTAGTCATCTCCTATGACGTCTAGGTTCTTGGTTTGATTTAAGGATGATTTTCTTCATCAAAGAGCAATTAAATTTGGTTGTTCTTCTAAAACATCCTGTCATATTGAGGAAGTGCTTAGGACGAATTCTAAACATCTTTTCAATATTTCTGGGATTGTCTTGAGTCCAAGTAAATTTAATTGCAAGGTGAATTAATCATTCAGGAGTTTAGTTAAACTTTGTTTCTTGCTCAGTGAACTTAGATGAATGAAGTGACATCTCACTTAATACTCTACTTAAGAGTTATAATAATTAAAGTCTTTAAGGGCAAGTTGCTTTATCGAGAATTTTAATCATTCTTAATTTAAGGTTTGAGTTAATGGTTTAAAGTGTTTTAATTTAATTATGAGGTTTTAATTAATAATTTTAAGTTTGGAATAGTGTTCAAATTATTTTAGATTTGATTTAAATTTTTACAATTTCAATTATCTTAATATTTCAAATTGATGTTTATGTTTTAAATTTACTTAGATAGGAAGGGGTATTGAAATTATTGATATGTTTTGATTTAACACTTAATGATTTCATTTAGATTTGTTGTTAAATGATTTTAATTTAATGTAATTTGATTTAATTTTATTTAATTTAATTTTAATTTAATTTTAATTTAATTTTAATTTAACTTTATTTAATTTTAATTTAATTTTTATTTAATTAAATTTAAATTTAATTTAATTTAATTTTAGTTTTAATTTTGATTTTAATTTTAATTTTAATTTTTAATTTAATTTTAATTTGTAATTTAATTTTAATTTAATTTTAGTTTTAATTTTAGTTTTAATTGTCAATTTTAATTGTTAATTTGGATTACTATTTTAATTAAGAATTAAATATAGTTAAACTGACTTATTTAGGGATTCTTAAATTAAAGAATAAATATAATCTTAATAATATCCCTATTTTAATAATCCAAATTTTAAATGTATTCCTTCCAAAATTTAAATTATTTAATTAATTAAAGTTTCATTTTGATATTTTCAAAGTGTTTAATGGGTTTCTACCCCTTAATTTCCCTAATTTTCAATCATCCAAGAGAAAATTAAAATCAAATATTTTACCCTCCATTTTTATTAAACCTAAAGTTTTAATTAAGGGTTAAAAATTTTTAATTACCTTTATGCCCTTTTAAGCTTATTTATTTCATAACTCACTAAATTGAGTTCAAATAAATTTAAAATTTTTATGTCACCTCACTCACATGTCAATTAAGACATTAGAGGAGAAAATGTGATTTTTCTAAATTTAATTTATTTATATAATTATTTTTAGTAGAAAATAAGAGTTTTCAAAGAAAATTCAACAACATGACCAAGGAAAGGTTGCTGTCCTTAAGAAAATTATGGAATATTCCTAATGACCAGAGGACCACTTGGACCAATTTTTGTGATTTTTTGAATTATATTTTATTTATTATAATTATTTTGAGTTTTAGAGTATTAATTAATTATAAAATAAAATAAAAGTTAAAAAATAGATTTTATATTTTTATTAAATCTCTCTGACCTCAAGGAGTTTAGAGAAATAATTTTTATAATTTTCTATTTTTTCTTTGATTTATTAGAATTATTTTAGTGAAAAATGTTAAAAACTCATTTTTTAATATTAAAAATTACATTAAGCCTTTAAAATTCAATATCTTATCCTAGGGACTTGGGAAAAATATGTGGTTTTTTCTCAAGTGATTAGAAGTGAAAATGAGACATTTTTATGATTTTTAATATTTTTATGATTTTTAATATTTTTATGAATTTTTTTATTTTTTTAATTATTAAAATATTAAAATATTGTGAAAAATCAATTTTTTTAGAAAACTCCAATTTTAATTTTCCTGAACTCCCTTGATACCAGAGAAGCCCCAAAACAATTTTTGTGAATTTTTGAAAATTATTTTTAGAGTTATGAATTTTTAAAGTTCCATTTTGCTTATGGGGCTTAATCAATCCATTTGGTGGGGTTAATCAAGTCCAATTGATTTCAAATTCTTATGTGAGGTCTCTCTGATCCTAAAGATCAGTGGAGAATTGTTTGCAAGTCAATTTGATGTGTGGTTTACCCTAATTAAATCAAATTTAATTTTAGGGGTTTAGGCCAATTATGGTTATTATGTATGAATTAACTCAAAATATATTTTTCATGGGGTCCTTTGGTCCTAAGGAACATCACCAAATTTTCCTAGAATTTATTTTACAACATGCTAATTATTGAAATTAAAATACCTAAAACAGTTATATGAAATTGAAAATTCAATAACTTTTCACAGAGATGGCCTCTGATCTTGCAAAATTCAGGGAATGTTCCCAAGATCAGAGGCTTCAAAAGCCCAATGGTCTCATGCCATGGTGAATTGTCTATGCAAATGGAGAATCAAAATACTAAAAATAATAAATAAATTATTAAAACTAAAATAGTCATCCAATTAACTTGATTTCTTTTCCAAATTATTCTCCTCTGTTCACTAAGCAAGAGGGTATTTTTATTTTATTTTTGTAATTTTTCTATGCAAAGATATGAATTTTTGAAGTTCTGGGCATTTAAATAATTCAAAAATACCCTATTTATCTACTTAACCGACTCAGTGCCAGCGCAACATCGGCAGATCCGAAAGCCCACACGGCGCATTCCCATTCGACGCCGCCATCTGACTCAGCGCTTCAGGGGCCCGCGGTTCATGTAACATTCCCTGGTCCGGTGCAATCTGAACCGTCCGCTCAATACACGCGGGATCCAACGGCTCCCGGTCATCGTCTACGACTGGTGTGCACCCGTGACCATTCACACTAAAACCCTAAGATCTCACTCGAGTGTTCTTATACTCTATTGATTCGTCTTGAAGAGACGAACACATCCATACGGTTTATAGGCTATGAAATCAACCCAAACAAAATGGAGAATTGCTGGAAGTTCGGGAGGAAGAATGAGTTCATACCTTTGCTCAGAGAAGTGAAGCTTCGATCCGAGAGTTGTGTCACCTTCGATCGAGTCCAGGAAAGCTCCGCATGAAGTCTCGGGTTCCGGGAATTGTCCAAGTATGAAAGTGACCAAGGCCAATCACAAAGCTTGGAGGCTGGAAGCAATGGTTGGCTTGGTGAGGGGGCTTTTGCTGGAGAACTTATCCTCTTAGTCTGGTGAAGGTGTAGGACCAATAAATTTGGAGATTGGCTCACTGTGGTGAAGTGTCCTGTTTTTTAGGTAGATTTTCAACTCAGAACTTGAGCTCGTTAATGGGGATTAGGGCAAAGGAACACCTGGGGATCAACCGCCTCCGGGGTTAGGAGAAGGTCCTGGAGCAATTTTGGCAGACCTTAAGGTCTAGTTCAGCTCCTTGTTTGGCCGAGAGGTGGTGGTGTTTAAATAGGCATGGCGAAGGGCTTCCCAGGGGCAATTGGAGGCTGGGATTAGCTGCTCAGGGGAGGAGAAGAAGAGCTCTGGTGTCCACTAGGGTTGGGACAGCTCAGCAAGGGAGAATTGAATTTTTGGCTCACATGGAGCTCTCGCCCATGGTGTTTTCCGGTGGTCGTGGTGGCCGACCGGCCGTGCATGGGTCACCATCCGACTCGGTGGGGTCGTGGGTCGAATTTTGTGAAGTCAATTGGAGTTTGACATGTGTAAAGGAGTTGAATTGAAATGGAATGGGGGGAAGGCTATTTTGGGCTTAGTTTGGTCAAAGGCATGGACTTATGTTTGGTGCACCCTCCCATGACCTGGCTTTGGGCTAGGGGTTGAATTTGGTGAAGTCAATTGGAGTTTGACATGTGTAAAGGAGTTGAATTGAAATGGAATGGGGGGAAGGCTATTTTGGGCTTTGTTTGGTCAAAGGCATGGATTTGTGTTTGGTGCACCTTCCCACAACCTAGCTTTGGGCTTAGGGTACCATTTGGGTCAGCTGAATTAGAGTGGTGAAGTCTCCATCCATGGTGATGTGGCTAAGCATGGTGTAGAGTGTGACAAGAATATGGTTAAAAGGGCTTAATGAAAGATTAGGAAAGGGTCCCCTCTTCTTGCCATTAATGGCTTGGTGAGGTGGAAAGTGGCTTCCATGGCTTCCATGTGGCTTGTACATGGCTCAATCACTCACATTTGGCTTGGAAAAAGTTTGGTCAATTTCATAAAAATGGATTTTAAGGATTTTGGATATTTTGGTGGAAATTTGGATGAAGCTTCATTTAGAATTATTTGATCATTGGTTTAGGACTTAGTGGATGATTTTAATTGAATGCATGATGAAGAAGAGTGTCATATGGACTTTGGATGAACTTTTGGGCTTTTGGATTTGGTGGAAGTGGGCTTTTAGAATGGTTTAAGAAAGTGGGCCTTTAGGTTTGAAAATAAATTGGTGGATGGAAATTAATAAATTGTTGGATGGAAATTATGTGAAGTATCATGCCAAATAAATGTTGCAATTGGTTTAGGCATGTGTCATGAATGGTTTGGAACAAGTTTAAAGTGATTTTGAATTGAATTGGGTTTAATGTGGTGTCTTTTGGTAAAGGGGGCCAAGGTGGGCCAAATTGGGCTAACTTGGGTTAAGGTTGGGCTAAAGTTGGATTTGATGTAAACTTAATGTTGATAAATTTTCATGAGAGTGTCACAAAGAGTTTTCAACTTTGGTTGGGCTTTGATTTTGGGATTTGGGCCCATTTGGGTTAGGTTTGGGCTTAGGTCAATTTAAGGGATTTTGGTTTTGGGTTAGGTTTGGGTGGAGTTTAGGTTCAAATTTTGAGCAATTCAAGTTAGTGTTTTGTTTATGGGGGTGTTATGAAGGTTTTTGAAAAGATTTGGAGCCAATTGGGGTTGAATTGGGTTAGGTTTGAGCTAGGTTTATGTCATGGGCCAAAATTGGGCCTTATGCTTCAAATTGAAATTGGACTCAAATGTCAATCAAATTGGAATTATATTTGGTCTAAGTTGATATTCGAGATGTTTAATTGAAGTTTAGAATTGAATTGGACCAAAATTGAGGTCAATTGAAGTGGTTTGGTTTGACATTGGGCTCACTTGGGTTAAAAATGGGTCAAATTGGTGGTTTTGGTAAAAGTGGGGTAAATTGGAAAAATAGGCCCATGTTGTAGTTGAATAAAATGAAATTGGGAATATTTGAGATTTTCTGGAATTTTTTGGGAATTTTTGGAATTTTGGAATTTTGGGCTAAGAAGGGCATTTTGGGTATTTGGAGGGTATTGGGGGGTACTTTTGGAATTTTTGGTATTTTTGGCTATGGATGATCAATTTGAGTGGTGGGAAGTGTTTAGGATTGATTTTGAGGAATTTTGGGTAATTTAGGTGATTTTGCAAATTTTGGGTAGTTACAGGCATTTGAGTAGGTTTAATCGGTGTAGGGCTCTGGGGTCAAAAATTGAAATTTTGGGAAAATGAAGATTGATCAAATTTGAGTAGGATGGAATTACTTTGGTTGAGCCATGAAACCATATTAAGCTCGTATGAGCCATGAGAGAACTCATTTGAGGCATTCACTATGTTGTTCCTAACCCTCTTAGCCAGGGGCTTAGGGGTTAAGGACCATCCATATGAATTTCCTACTTGAGTCGGGAAGTCAAGTTGGGTGAGAGTGTGGTTTTAGGACTTGGAATGTGTGTGAGAGTGTAGTGTATGTGCAAGTCAATCCTCACTGCACCGTGCCACCTGTGGTATTCCTAAGGCCAAAAAGTCCTATAGGTAACTCATCCTTTAAACCTCCACATTTGATTCCAACCCTCTAGGTGATTAGGGGTCTAAAATTAAGCTTGTGTGGTTTGCAAGGAGTCAAGAGGTGTTTGAATTTATAAAGGGTGGGTTCCACTTCTAGTCCTCTAAGATTAGTCAAAGGAAAAGCCTACGGCTAGATCCTAAGTACTAAAGCGAGAAGCAAAAGACCTCATCAAAAATGAGGTCAACATTTATATGCAGTTATTTCAACTCCAAAATGTCCCTCATAATCAGAATCATGACATTTTTGAATAATTTCATAAGTCTCTTTCAAAGGTATACATCTTCAAATTATAAGATCCTTTCCTTGTTTATATAAAAATGGGTCATCCCAAAAATAAGTCTTAGCATCAGACAAAAATTTCTTATTTTCTTGGTATGTCAAGCCATAGGGTATAATATTACTGACAATAAAGTTTACTATGTCGGTATAACATGGAACACTCCACTCATTAACAGTGAATAATTTTTCATCAGGAAATGTTCATTAATTTCTTTAGCATCACAGAGAGATTTTTCATTTTCAAGCCTAGACAAATGATCAGCAATTTGAGTATCGAAACCCTTCCTATCTCCTATCTCAAAATCAAATTCTTACAAAAGAAGAATCCATCTAATCAATCTCGACTTCGCATCCTTCTTCTTCATTAAATATTTGATATCGAATGATCAGTATGCACCACAAATTTAGTTCCAATTAAATATGATCGAAATTTATCAAAGGAAAATACTATAGCTAATAACTCTTTCTCGGTAGTGGTATAATTGATTCAAGCTTCATTAAGAGTTTTACTAACATAATAAATAATTTTGAAAATTTTATCATATTTCTGACTCAAAGCAGCACCAATAGAATAATCACTAGCATTACACATTAATTCAAAAGGTTTTTACCAATTTGGTGAAATTATAACAGGTGCAGCGATTAATTTTTCTTTTAATGTTTCAAAAGCTTTTAGGTGATCATCATCAAAATAAAAAATTGCATCCTTTTCCAATAATTGGCATAAAGGTTTTGTAATCTTTGAAAAGTCTTTGATGTAATGCCTGTAGAATCCAACATGTCCCAGAAAACTTCTAATTCCCCTTACGTTAGTCGGGCAAGGTAAATTAGAGATAACTTGAATTTTTGCAGGATCTACCTCCAAACCTTTTTTTGAAATTCGATGTCCCAATACAATTCCTCCTACTACCATAAATTGACATTTTTCCCAGTTAAGGACTAAATTAGTTTCTTCACAGCGTTTTAGAACTTTAGTCAGATGTTCTAAACATGATTCAAATGAAATTCCAAACACTGAAAATTCATCCATAAAAAGTTCAATCCCTTTTTCAATTAAATCACAGAAAATAGCCATCAAACATCTCTGAAATATAGCAGGGGCATTACATAAACCAAAGGGCATTCTTCTAAAAGAAAACATACCATAAGGACTGGTAAACATAGCTTTCTCTTGATTCTCAGGAGCAATTTGAATTTGGAGGTAACCATTATATACATCCAGAAAATAAAAGTATTTATGCCCAGCCAGTCTATCTAGCATCTGATCCAGAAATGGGAGTAGAAAATGATCTTTCCTTGTGGAAATATTTAATTTTCTATAATTAATGCATATTTTCCATCTTGTAACTTGTCATATTAGAATCATTTCATTCTTTTCATTAACAGTAATAGCTACTCCTCCTTTCTTGGGAACACAGTGAATAAGACTGACCCATGCACTATCTAAAATAGGGTAGATAATTCCAGCATCCAACCACTTCAAAATTTCTTTGTTAACAACATCTTTCATGATAGGATTTAATCTCCTTTGGGGATCAGCCTAAAGTTTGCAATTATCTTCCATAACAATTCTGTGAATAAAAATTAAAAGGACTGGTTTCTTTAATATCAGCAATTTTCCATCCAAAGGCTATCTTAAAATTCTTCAAAATTTCAAGCAAACTCTCTTCTTCTTTGTCAGTCAATTAAGATGAAATTATAACAGACAAGGTTGAGGATTCACCTAGAAAGACATACTTCAAATGATCAGGAAGCATTTTTAACTCAAGTTCAGTAGGTTTTTCAATTGATGGACCATAAGATCATCTTTTTCAGTCATATCCAACAATTCAAAATTTTCATGAACATAATTTAATTTTTCCTCTTCAAAATCTTCAGAATGATGTAACTCCTCTTCTTGCTTATGTTCCAATTTTTCTCTTTCAGGTTTTTCTTCATAATTTGACTTGAAATGACATTTACTCAAATATCTGATAACATCCATCCTATAACATTCATCATCTTTACCTATTGTAGGATATTTCATCTATTTCGAAATATTGAATGTAACAGTTTGATCATTAACTCTCATCGTTAATTCCTCATTTTGCAAATCTATCATTGCTCTGCCTGTGGCTAGGAACGGTCTTCCCAAAATGATGGGTATCTCTTTATCTTCCTCCATATAAAGTACAATGAAATCAACAGGAAAGATAAATTAATCCACTTTAACCAAAACATCTTCTATAACTCCTTTTGGATATGTGATCGAACGATCTGCTAATTACAGAGTTACAGTAGTTGGGGTTATTTCTCCTAATCTCAGTCTTATGAAAATTGATAGAGGCATAAGGTTTTCAATAGAATTTGTCTCCGATTGCACATGAAATTGTGAAACCATCGGGATCTTTAAGTTTTTTCAGGAAGCTTCTTCTGAATTATTGCACTGCACTCCTCACTGAGTGCAACTGTCTAATTATCTTCAAACTTCCTCTTTTTTTTGAGAATATCCTTCATAAATTTTGCATAGCTAGACATTTTTTTCTAAGGCTTCAGCAAATGGAATATTAATGGTAAGCTTCTTAAATATCTCCAAGAATTTTGAAAATTGCTTATCCAACTTTTTTTAACGAAGTCCCTGAGGAAATGGAGGTGGTGGCATTTCCAAATCAACCATAGGTGAAGAAATTGGTCTTTCCAAACCTTTCGGAGCGTCCTCTTTTGGTTTTTCAATATCTTCTTTCTATACTCCAGTTTCTTTCTGAACTCTACCTTCCAACTCTCTTTCACTTCTCAGTTGAATTGCTTTTACATGCTCTTTATTTTTATCTCTTGGATTCACTTCAATATTACTTGGAAGCATTCCCTGGGATCTATTACTTAATGAATTTGCAATTTGCCCCAGTTGATTTTCAATATTTCTGATGGTTGCTCCTTGAATTTGCAATTGTTTTCCCATATGTGACACTGCTTCTTCAATAGCCAACTTCTACTCCTTTAATTGTAAAGCATTGTTAAAACCTAGAGGATAGGTTACTCTATAATTATTATTTTCTTCAATCGTGAAATTTGGCTGAGAAAGATTCATCCCAAATTGTTCTATCTTTCTTGAAATCGTAGCAACCTAGTTTGCTAATATTGCAAAAGCATCATTGTCATGAACAGTTGTAACCTTTTTAGGATTTAACCTTTCATAATGTCATTGAAAATTATTAGTATCCATTTCTTCAATTAAAGCATAAGCATAAGAAAACTGTTTAAAAAATTGATCTAAGAGATCCAACAAATCCATTATAAAAGGTTTGAATTATTAACCAATCTGGTATCGAATGATGTGGACACTTCTTGAGGAGATCTTTAAATCTTTCACATGCTTCATATATTAATTCACCCTTAAACTGACAAAAAGACGTAATATCATTTCTCAACTTCGCAGTCTTCGACGGTGGAAAATATTTAGCAAATAATTTTTGTACTAAATCACCCCAAGTTCTGATAGATCCAGGTGCTAATGAATTTAATCATATCTTAGCTTTATCCCTTAGTGAGAAAAGAAAAAGTCTGAGTCTAATAACATCATCCGAAACACCATCATATTTAAAAGTAGCAGATAACTCTAGAAAATTAGCAAGATGCAAATTAGGATCTTCAGTTGTTGCTCCCCCAAACTGATTATTAGACACCATTTGGATAATAGCAGGTTTAAGTTCAAAGGAATTAGTAGCATACAAGCGAGGTGTTGAATACTACCATGAAGTTCATCCACTGTAGGGTGAGCAAAATCTCTTAAAGGTCTGAATTCTTGATGGATGCCAACATTTTGATTTTGATGATTTGCCATTTCTTGAATATTTTTATCATTTTAAGAATTTTTAATTTTTTTTATAGTTCTTTTTAATTCAGAATCGTAAGGTACAAGTCCCTCAGAACCTGAACTACATATACAACAATAAAATAAAACAAAACACAACACACTAACAAAAACAAAGAAAAGTAAAAATTTAAATTTTTCTTAATTTTCTTTAAAAATGCAATTTTAATTAATTTCCCAGCAACGGCACCAAAAACTTGATCCCCGATTAATATATGTGCACCAAAAACTTGACTTCACACAAAAAATATATTTGCTGATGATTTAGATATGAAAATTATGATTTTATAATATGGGATAATATGCAAGTATACGTATCGTTTATCAAGTAATATAGGACTTTATGATTAAGCCCCGAGATATCGAACCAACAGGGAAATGTAAAAACTTTTTAAAGAATTAAGAAAATTATACTTTTACCTTTTTTAATGACTTTGGAAAGTATGTTTTGATTTGAAAAACTTGAAAATTGTTTTTTGTATTTTTAATTACATCTAAGCAGTAAATGAAAATTATCAGAACTTTAAAATGCAGAATAAAATACTAGGAAATAAAATATCTTTTTCTTTCTCTTATAAAGCAGTAATACTTATGAAAGTATTGTTGTGGAAGTATTTAAATGTGTTGTGATAAATAGGACCAAATTTATTCTTTACCCTTACTTGGTTCTATAAAGAACATTGGTTAATTTGAAATTTTAAAATCTTGAACATGGTTAGGCAGGGGAAGATACTAGCTCTCACTCTAGAGTTCCCTCGATTCCCTCCACCTGGGGCTAACTTCTCATAACAAAATTTAAAATATCAAACCAAATTAGGGGGCTTTAGCCTGTCACTCTAAAGACCTCTAATTCTACTCCCCATTAAAAACATATCTCCTAAGCATTCAATTATATAGACTATAATTCTCATCTATATAATTGGATGTGATTTATATCATTTGTTGTTTAAGACAATACCACATTAGATCTTACATAATCTCACAACAAATTTAACATCTTAACTGGCCAAATTAAGAAGTAAATTAAGTTCATGGAATTAAATCTTTACAATGTATTCCAACTTTAAACACTTATACATTCCACAACAATCCTACATAATTTAATTTCTTCTTTACTTAAGAGAGAAAAAGATAAAGAAAACCAGTCAGAATTCATTGAGAAAACACAAGCAAACAACGATTTGAAAATAGAAATCATAAAGAAAGCACAACAATAAAAACTAAAAATAGAATACAAAAGTAAACACTTATCTGAAAATCCTCTCCATAAGACTCCGGAAGTTTCTTTTAAACTTGACTTTTCACAGGACAACATTACAGAGGTTGGTGTCCAACTCTGTTGACTCCAACTCTGACTTTTGACTTCAATAAAAATTAGATAAATGGATGAAAGTAAATTGGTGGAAAGAAAGTTTCAAACTAAACTAACTAACTCTAAACAATAAAAGACAGCAAGTAAATCTCTTTAAACTAGAAGATGAAATTGAAAACTAGAAGAGACTCTTGAAAACTAAACTAAAAGACTAATTCTCACTAAATACACACACTTTTCTCTCCTCTCTCGACTCATTACATGACATTTTTTTAATAATAACCAAAAAGGTGCCTTGGTGTCTCTTCAAATCATGTCTTAATTCAACGTATCCACCAAAAAATGCATCCCTTCATTCAAATTTGCCTCCTATAGGAAGTTAATGAAGTCACCACAAAAAGTTACTTCAAACACCCCTTGAAATTGGTGCCAAAAATGAAAAAAATTTAATTTTTAACTGTGGCGGCTAAGCGCCGACCAGGCGGCGCTTAGCCGCCATGGTCTAATTTTCCATTTTTTATTTTTTTATTTTTGCTCCAAATTTGATCCAATTTTTGCTCCTTTCATTATAATCACTCATTTTCATTATACCTGCAAGAAAGACACAAATACCTTCCATTACAGTGCAATATCATCAAGAATAGGTATAAAAATGTGCATAAAAACTATATATTTTAGGTGTATCAACTCCGAGTCTCTGCACTTATTCTCAGATTTACATTTCTGAAAGCACTCCACGAACTTTGGTGCTTTACACAATGTCACTTCCCACAAATTAAAAATGCCACAAAATTTTACAACTCTCGCAATGGCTACAAGTCTTAGCCAAATTGCACAATTCAACTTTCTTTGAAAGCCAACATCAAATTTTCTCTAAATCTTTTCACATGAAATTCTAGGATCTGTACGTAAATTTTGTTTCCCCCTCCATCACCTCTTGGGTTGCATGTGAGTCTTTGAGTTTTCCTTCCCGCGATTCCTTGAAATTCCCTAAATTTCTGCATTCTTCCGAGATATTTTTGTGCCTTCCATGATATTTCCGGATCGGGGCTTTGTTGTCTGATTCCTTAAGTTTCCCCAAATTTTCACATCCTTTCCGAGATATTTTTCAAACTTCCACGATATTTTCGGGTCGAAGCTTTGTCGTCTGATTCCTTAAATTTCCTAAATTTCTGCATCCTTTACGAGATATTTTTTCGCCTTCCATGATATTTTCGGGTCAGAGCTTTATTGTCCAATCCCTTAAAATTCCTAAATTTCTACATCCTTTCCGAGATATTTTTCCACCTTCCACAATATTTTCGGGTTGGAGCTTTGTCGTCTGATCTCTTAAATTTTCTAAATTTTTGCATCCTCCTTCCACGATATTTTTGGGTCGAAGCTTTGTCGTCCGATTCCTTAAGTTTCCCTAAATTTATGCATCATTTCCAACATATTTTTCTTCCTTCCACAATATTTCTGGGTCGGAGCTTTGTCATCCAATTCCTTAAATTTCTTAAATTTCCATATCCTTTTTGAGATATTTTTCACCCTCCACGATATTTTCGGGTCGGAGCTTTATCCTCTGATCCCTTAAATTTCTGAAATTTTTGCATCCTTTTTGAGATAATTTTCCACCATCTATGATATCTCTGAGTCGGAGCTTTGTCGACCGATTCCTTAAATTTCTTAAATTTCTGCATCCTTTCTGAGAATTTTTTCCGCCTTCCACGTGTTTTAGGGTTGGAGCTTCATCTTCTGATTCCTTCAAGTTTCCTGAAATTTTCGCATCATTTTCGAGATATTTCCCGCATTCATGATATTTCAAGGTCGGTACTTAAATTTCGATTCTCATTCCCGAGAGTGGTACCTAAATTCCAGTTCTCATCCTTTGGGATCAATACTTAAAATTCAGATTCCCTCCTCTCGAGGTCAGTACCTAAATTCTGATTCTCATTCCCGAAACTAGTCTAAGACTAATACATAAATTCTAGTTCTCATCCTTCGGGATCAGTACTTAAAATTTTAATTCCCTCCTCTCGAGGTTAGTACCTAAATTCTGCTTCTCTTTTCCGAGACTGATACCTAAATTCTGGTTCTCATCCTTAGAGATTAGTACTCAAATTCTTATTCCCTCCTCTCAAGGTCGATTCCAAGGTTTCGATTCTCTTTTCCAAGACAGGTACTTAAATTCTAGTTCTCATCCTTCAGGATCAATACTTAAATTTTGATTCCCTCCTCTCGATGTCAGTACCTAAATTTTGATTCTCATTTCCAAGAGTGGTACCTAAATTCCAGTTCTTATCTTTTAGGATTAGTACCTAACTTTTGATTTCCCATTTTTGAGGTCTGTTCCTAAATGCTGACTCTCCACTTTGCATTCAATTAAACTCAAAGGCTCTCATGATATTAAAATTCTCAAAATTAAAGTGAAAATTTCACAAATTTGAAATTCCTCAAACTCAAAAGTTCCATAAATTCCATAAAGCTTAAAATAAAATTCAAATCAAAATCCAAATATCAAATCAAATTCTAACTCTAATTTACATTTAAAATTTCAAGTTAAAATCAAATTGGAATCCCTTCAAAATTTGGAAGCTTGAAATTCATAGCTCCAGCTTGAAGGTGTTCCACCTGCTTTCTCTAGCGAGAGTTCCCGGGTTTGAAGGTTTACTACCAGGTAATCCCCAGCGGATACTTTCTCATTAAATTCTATGTTTAGTCTTGAGTTTTGACTAGGGCAGTTGTGTTGGTTTTTCGATCTTGTCGGTCCGCACCAATGCGTGCGGTGTGCTTCTCCGGCACATCACACCTATTGGGGGTCAATTTGTTGACTTCACTTTTGTGGAGCTCTAGTCTTTCTTAGAATAGTCTAGGGCCTAGCCATAGGACTTGCCTGATGACTATCTTAAAAGGCTAGCAAAGGAATTCTTATCCCATAGAAATTCAAAACACTTCTTTGCTTCACTTGGAGTTTTCAAATGCTTAAAGTTTAACCTCTAAATGCTTAGGAGGATCAGACCAAGCATTATGAACCTCAAGAGGATTTCTCTATAGGTTGTTCAAGCCTTAGGACTCACTCTAGATGATATGGGTGAGGCTCACACACACACTCACAACCACTTTACACTTACACTCACTACCTCCAACCCTAAACCAAACATACCAAACATCTTCACACTTGATCCCTTACTCTTTTGGAAACTCATGTGGATGGTTCCTTAAGCCCTTGGCCCTAGGCTAGGGTTTGGGTTAGAATAAACACATGGAGGATCCAAGGTGGGATTTCTCTTGGTCCATGGCTCAAATGTGTTAACATTCTCACTCAACCCCAATTTTACCAAAAATACAAACTTTTGACCCCCCCTAAACTTCCTCAAAATTAACAAGTTACCCCAAACCCTAATTTTGACCTAGATCCAAAAATTACCCAAATTATCCAACTTTCTCCAAACATCATCCCAAAACATTCCTCACAACCTAATATCCCAAAAGCACCTCAAATTTACAAAAATTCCCAAAATACCCAAAATGACTAAAATACCCTCCAAATCCAAAATCATCCCATATGTCTCCAAAATCAATTTAAACTACTTCACTTGACCTAATTTGACCAAATTAACCCATTTTGACCAAATGCCCCAAATTGTCCTTTAAAGCCTAAAATGCTCAAATCACCCCCAATGTCCACTCAATTGACCTCATCCTCCCCCAATTTCAATTCTAAACTCCAATTCACCATCCCTAATCTCATTCTAAACTAAATCCAAGTCCAATTTGACCTAATTGCAAGCCCAATTTCAATCAAAACCAAAAAGCCCCAATTTTGGCCATATGACCTAAATCCCCTAAATTGAACCTCTTGGCCAGAGCATTTTCCCCAAATTTGATTCATAAACTCTTCATAACATTCCTACACACAAAATTGATCCACTAATTGACCAAAATTTGAGGCTAAACCTCACCCAAATTCAACCTAAATCAAAATCCCTACATTTACCCCAAATGTGCCATATGTCGAAATTCCACAAAAATTGAACGCTTTAACCTTAAAATTTCCACCCAATTTTTGTTGGAAACACCTAATAATATTTCCCTGGACCAATTTGAGCCATCAATTGAGACATAACCCCAATCTAGCCTAACCCAAACCCAAGCTAACCCAAATGTCCCAAAATTGACCAAATGACAAAATCTCACCAAATCCACTTCTTAAATCAATTCAAAACCACTCTAAATCTTTTCTAAACTCTTCATAACAATCATACACACCATGTTACCCAATCAAATTAACCCAAACCAAGATCAAACCCAAGCTAGCCAACATTGACCCAAGTTACCTTAAATTGAACCCATGACCTAAATGTGACCAAACCTAGCCTAATTTACCATGCCAAGCCTCCCACAGCCGTCTTTTGGACCCCTAGGATCCACCTAAGCCAATTAAGTTGACCTATGGACCAAGGGTCCCCCAATTTAGGGGATCTCCTTCCATAAATGACCAAATTATATATTTCATTGCCCAAAGCTTTCCCCAAACCCATTAATCACCATTAAGACTCCCCTCTGGCTCACCTAACCATTTGAGCACCTCTCCTAGCCTGGCCGACTAGCCGAGTCATCAGAGGAGCCAAAAATGGAGAGCCACCCATCTAAATATAAACCCAATTTGGCCCATCCAATGCGTCAAGCCACCATTGCCCATTGTAGCCATTCAGCAATCTACCTAAGCAGCTTAGTGCACCCATTGCCAAGTCTTAAGCTCAGATCCAGCCATGGATATTTAAACCACTCCCTCTCACAGCCAAAAAAAAGAGAGACATAATTACCATGGGGAGACTCTGCCCGATTATTCCCTGAGCTTCTCCAAGACCCACTAAGTGCAAGCCCACTGTCCTTAGCCATTCAACCCCATTACCTGAGCTCAATTTCAGAGCTCAAAACTCACCCCAGAATAGGACACCTCTCAAAACTCCATAGAACTCAAATTAAACTTACACACTCCATCACCAAAACAACATAATAAGATCCCCCATCAAAACCCCATCACAAACCCCCTCTAACCTTGACTTTGATCAATACCTGAAATCGGATCTAGTCAAACTTGGGTCTAGGCATTTCACCAGAGTAAAGGACTTCATCTGTGAGCTCATTGGACCGCCCTGAAGCTTCTGCAACCCTCTGATTGAGGCCTACCCTCTCAGACCAAGGTATTGAACTTAACCTTTTTTTCTCGAGCTAACTTCGATTCTCCATGTATATTGAGTTGATTTTCTAGCTAGGTTAGCTTTATAAATAAGTTTATCTAGGTCAGATGAGTCCATAGAAACAAACCCGAAGTGATTTTTGATTGAGTGTAGGCTGAGATCTTAGGGTTAGAAGGTGAACGGCTTACGGATTAGGTCAGTTGGGGACGATTACTAGGAGCCGTTGGATCGCACGTGTATCGAATGGATGGTCAGGATCATGTCGGATGCACTCTTGTTACATAAAGCATGGAGTTGACTCAGATGGTGGGGTCCAGTAGCGCGACGACGCCTGGAGTTTCGGAGGGCCGTAGGTCGAGCTGGCGGCCGCATGGTTAAGTAGAAAATTATGCATTTAATGAATTATTTTTAAACTTTAAAAAATCATAACTTGGTGTAGAAAAATCAAAAAAAATAATAATAATACATACTTGCTCAGTAAACAAGGAAGAACAATGTGGAACTTGTTTCATATCTTTTTGATGCATATTTGATTTTTAAATAATTAAACACTATATGTAGTCTTTTGATTCTCCATGAGCATACATTATTTATTTCACCATAGCATGAAATTTAGGGCTTTTGTTCTCTCTGTGATGAGAGACTTTCCCTAATTATTTCATGGTCAGGGAAGATCTCTATGAGGAGATCCTTATTTTTCAAGTTTATTGTTTCTCCTTTAATTTAAAATTTATAAAAATTACAAAATTCATCAGAAAAATAATAAGATATTTTGGTAGGTTCCCTATGACCTGAGGAACATAAGAAAAATGTAAACTTGGTTTGACTCATTAAACTATATCATAATCAACTCAGTAAACCTAAAGAAAATTAAATTAGACAAAATATAAATGTAAATGGCATAAAAATCATTCTTCGTTGTATTTTAATCTTAATAGAACTCCCCATAAAAACATCAATTTAATTGGAGTTAATTTGGCCACTAAAATGGAATTTCTCAAGTAAAATGGCATTTTTTTACATTAATATAATTATAATAATTAAAATAGAAGTAAAAAAATCACTAAATTAATTTTGGGGGTCCCCTGTGATAAAAGGAACATAAGAAAAATAAAATTTGAATTAAAATAAAATTTTCACTCTCAAAGCTATTTTGAATTTTAATAATAAAGAAATTATTAAAAAGATCTAAAAATAATAAAAATCACTAAAAATATAAAAATCCACTAAAATGTTACATTTGGCTTCCTAATCATTTAGGAACCACTAAAATAATTTTCCTAATTTCTAACTGGAGATATAATTTTAAAAGAGTTAATAATAATTTTTTGTAAGCTCAAAGTGGAATTTTCTTAATTTCTCACAACATTAATTCTAGTAATTAAAATATTAAATTTGTTTATTTGGGTCCCTAACTTTGGAGAGATTTAATAAAAATATAAAACTTAATTTTCCATGTAATTAATATTTTATATTTAATTAATACTCAAAAAATAAAAAAATTATAATAATTAAATTTATATTCACAAAATCATGAAATTTAGTCCAAGTGATCCACTAGTCTAGGTGAACCTTGATTAATTTTTTCAAGAATAAATAATTTGTTTTGATTAAGTTATTGAACTATCTTTGAAATTCCTATTTTTGCATTGAAAAAATTATATAAATTAAACTAAAATTGGAAAAATTATATTTTCTCCTCTGATGTTTTAATTGACCCATGGATAGGGTACCATAAAAATTTTAAAGTCATTTGCATAAAATTTGATAAATTATGAAGTGTTAAGTCCCTTATGGGCAAAATTGTAATTTTTAAGAATTTAGCCTTAATCAATCTTTAGGCATAATTAAAGTGGGAAATGGGTAATGAATGATCTTAATTAATATGATTAAATGGTTAAAACTTAAGGGTGTAAATGGTAGAAACCAATCTCACCTTCGTTACACTAAAAGATAAATTGACAATTTCTATAAATTACTGTAATTTGGAAGACAATAAAAATTAATTGATCCTTAAGGTTAGGGGTTGAGCTTGGAAGTTAATAATCCACTAATTTTATACCCCCAAGTGGTGTTCAAATGATAATTTGATACTTTGATAAGAATCACACTCGCATGTATAACTTTTCTTAAAATTGCAAATGTACCCACTAAAGTCTTAAGGGCTTGATATTGAGCTAGGCTTCATCAAATATGATTAATGAGGTTTAGAAGAGAAACTAGATTGACTTTACATACTTTTCAAATACTACAAGTCCATTCCTAAATCAAAATAGGCTATGTCTTATAATCAATAAACTTGCCCCTTAAGGGACCTTCACTTATATAACTTACCAAATGAAATGTGATAATTCCCTATTCTTAGGGATAATTTAAACATCGATATTCATTGAGCATAAGGGTATGATAGGGATGACTCGTCGAGCAACATATTAAGTTTGAATGAACTTGATACTTTTTAAGAGATGGTGAGATGTTCTGGGCTCAGTCCCTGGACCTTTCTCATAATCTTTTGGATATCTTGAAGGACAATTAAAATTATTATACCTTGCTTGAGAAATCATCTATACACTTAAAATCCACCAAGTCATGACATAGGACTCGGCAGGCCCATGATGAACCTATCTATATTTTTTACTTTTCTACAAAAGGTACTAAAGTTTTAGGTGCCGGAACGAGAAGACTCGACAGGTACGCTTTTATAGTTTACAGTATTTTCTTTCCTGCACATTCTTTACTGGACCTTTCTTGCTTATAAACTTGCATGTAAATTAACAATATCACCCTGCATGTCAAAACCAAAACCTTTAGGATAGCCACAAAACTGAAACCAAAACCAAAAATCAAATTAAAAAAAACAAAGATAAAATTCACTACCACAACAAATTGCACCGTTTTTGCTTCCTTTTGCTCCAATCACCATTTCTTGTACATAAAACCAAAAAACATACAAAATATCTTCCTTTAAAGTGTAATATCATCAAAATTGAGTAAAATGATATAGCAAAAAGCGTATAT